>JACMZG010001911.1:21808613-22068613 GCA_018340805.1 Microvelia longipes
TCTGATGACCTTTTTAATTTACATGTCAATTTAAGAATTTTTAAATCTTTAGGCTAAAAAATGTAATCCTTCAAAGTACAACTATAAAGAAAATTTAAGCCTAAAATAACATCCGGATGCACTTGTGTTAGTAGATATAAGCAGCTCCGTTCAAACACATGAGGCCTATTTGAAAATTCTAAACATTTAATAAATATTCAGGCAGTATTTGGGCTAAAGATAATTACAACAGGGCAAAACTTAGCCCAATGAAGTTAACTTTCAAAATTTTAATTTCTAAAGAAAATATATAAAGTATACCAAGTAAAGTAGTGAAGTACAGCACAGATATATATATATATATATATATATATATCTATATATATATTATATATATAATATATATAAAAAGTATATATATTATATTCTGTTGTGTATTACTTTTTGAACTTAGAAATTTACTTCAATATAAAATTAGGGGTCTCATGTAATCATGTAATTCATGCTCATGTCAATAATAAGGCAATCACAAGTGGCTCTTACCATAAATTATTAGTACTTATTTACGTATTAAAAATATTAATGTAATTATAACTAATAACAAGATAGTACATAAACTTTGGTATTCAAGTGGTCTACACCATGTACTAATTATACTTAAGTAAAATTATTATCACTTTTTTAATTTTGTAATTTTTTAAATTTTCAAATTGGCTAATTTTAAACAATATTATTTTCTCGTTATTTACATCATCTATATTTACACCTTAAAAAATAGGGTAACTAGTAAAACATATGAATAAAAACTAACTATAAGTATCAAAATTAACCCTAAATTTACAACTTTAAGTACACAAGTGAATTTTTTAAGATGTAATGATTGTGGACTGCAATGACCATAAAATTAAATAATTTCCAACAATGTCTATAGATTAAATTATTTATTAGTATACTTAAGAATTATTTTAACAGACTAAGTCATAAGATAAGGTGATTTTGTGGACAAAGTGTCAGGTTTTTATTAGGCTTACTAAGCCCTTAGCTCAGCTGCCTAATTAGGTCCTGAGCCAAATACAAAAGAATAACAACTGTTTTGTGTGTAAATGACTCTCCTTTTTGCTTTTGGGACCAATTTAATGAACAAAAAACTTAATAATAAATAGAAATTAATAAATAATAATAATAGTAGATAAAAATATTTAAACTAAATATTATTGGATTGTCTTTTAATTCTCCTTAAGCTCACCTGTGGAAGAAAATAAAATAAATAAATGTAAAAATATTACATTTTACAGTATTAAAACAAAAGAAAATAATTAAATTGTGTTGAAAAACAAATTCATTCATTAAATATAAGACTAAACTGTTTTAAACCACATCATTTGAAATTTATTAATACTTTTTCTTTGGAAATAAACATGTTCACAGTCCAAAGAAAAATTAATTAACCCTTTCAGTACAAAAATCTTAGTGATGTTTCCAGCCCTAACTTTTTTCCGTCTACACATACCATTTTATTTTAGTTTATTTTATTTATAGGCTCCTTTCATTTATAATCATTTTTGTTCATAAGTTTACAAATCATTATATTAATTTAAAAAGAATGTATTGAATGAGAGTATTATTATGAATTTATTTAAAATTTTGTTATTTAAATATTTTTTGGATAGATACTGTGTTATTAAAATAATTAATTATGATGGTACTCTTCTTAGTTGTAATATCTGATTTCAAGTTTAAACTTCAACTCACCTCACTCATAAGACACCGTGTTTTTTTCTTGATTTGCCTAGATATCCTGGCAAGACAAATTAATACCAATCATTGGAAAAATAACATACATGGCCAAAGATTTTCTAATACTTGGAAATCTGGCCCTTAAATTTACTCTGGAATGGTTTAATAATACAGTGTAATAACAAATATTAATTTACATGATAAAAAAAATTGGATTATAAATAAAATTAAAGTTGCAAATAGTAATAACAATTTTACAAGCTGTGAATACTCTGCTATTACTTCAACATGTTGCTTCACTTATTATTTCATATTACAAGCAGAAGATCTTTGATATTTAAAATTGTTCAAACCTATAGGCAATATGTATCTCATAATAGTTTAATATATTAAACACAATTACATTTTAAACACATTAAAATACAAGTGTAAAGTGATAGGAGAAAAAATAGTCTGAATTATATTCTTTATTACATTAATAGAATAAATGTTTTCTTCTAAAAATTAATTTCATACTAAACATTAATTCTCCTTAGAAAAAAATGTTTAAATTAAAGGAATCACAACCTTTGATGAGCCAAAGTTTGGATTAAATAATAAAATCATCAAACTACATATTGAAAATGTAATAAATTTTTTCATTATATTCAAGTATATTAAGCATTATTACTTCATAAGTTATTTTGCAGTATTTATTTACTCCTGTAATTGACAGTTAAAACAAAATAATATAGTAAACACCAAGATGTTAGAACTTCATAAGGTGATTTAATTCGATGTAAACAAACCAAACGCATTCAGAGTTTATAACCTGAAGTTTTTATGAATGACGTGTGACGTCATTGCAGGAACAGGCGGCCAACATTGAAATTTTACTATTTATTCCTGCAATGACGTCAATTCCAGGTTATTTATTTATTTAATAACTAACATTAATTTAAATAACCTAACATGTAAAAAAAAATTGATTTCAGTCATAACCCTCCGATTGAATCACCATATAAATTTAATCACCTTGAGTAAACACATAGCAAGTTTGAACTAACTATCACATCAAATTATGAAAACAGATCTATTTAGTTACTCAAGACAGAAGAAGCCTTACACACTTAATAAAAACAAGTTATCTATTTTATTTATGTACTGGAGGTTGAACTAAATTCTATTTTAACCATTAAAATGATAATACAGTAATATTACAATGAATGACACAGCCCTTAAAATTCTTCAAATATTTTAGACTTTTGAATTATTATTTGATTGATAAATTGACATGCAAGATTCAACAGTGATGTTACAATTGCTATTTTATCAAAGGTGATGAAAACTTAAAATACTGCTAATCTATTTTAGAAAGAAAATATTTATTATGAATGGATAGAGATGTATGTATTAGACTATTCTATTTTTAAAAGATTATTATTAAATGACTTATTTGCTATATTTTGAAGAAAAAATATTAAATGTTAAACCAAAATATATTATCACAAGAAATAAGGTGGACAATATTTCCTATTACAAAAAAACTAAGCTTACTGGAAAAGATGGGATAAAGTCTGTCAATAACAAATAAATAGTTAAAAAATTAAAATTTGTAAGCACAATTTCATTCATTGATTTACTTTAAGAGGTAACATTTATTTGAAAGAAATGAGTTACTTCATATATTTTGAAATTAGCACAATTTTTTCTACTTTTACAGTAAATTTAACAGCACTGAGTGTGATGTAGTTAACTACTGAAGTGGAAATACATATTTAATATTATATATATATAATATATATATATATATATATAATATATATATTATATAATTAATTATATATATTATATATATATATATATATATAATATATATATATATATATAATATATATATATATATGTATGTATGTATGTATAGGTGTGTGTGTGGGTGTGTGTTTATTATAATTGAAATATGTTTCTTATGAAATTAAATCTTTATTTTTTCACAGCTAAAACTATCTATTTAAATACAGTATTTTTTGTGAATATATAAGTATTAACATTTTTATTTTAACTGACAATTGATATTTGAACAAAAATCTTGCCTGCATACTTTATTTAAATATAACAGCCTGAAGCTTTTTTGACTATATAATGTCAAACATTATATATTAAGTTAAATAATTAATACAAACAAGGATAAAATTATGTTTACTTAATTTTTTACATTATTATTTAAAAAAAAAACAAATCAGCTATTCTAATGATACATAAAAATCCGACAGTCACTTTATTATCTTTAGTAGCATTTTAAATTTATTTCAAACTTAAGTTGGGGCTACAGTCACCAATAAAAAAAATGTTTATTTTAAAAAAAATCAACAATGAAATCAAATAAGGAAGTCTAGAGTCATATTTCAAAAATTAAACATATTAAGTTATGTAAAAATAAAAATTGACAAAAAAACTGAAATTATTAGCAATTATTTAAAATGCACAAATTAGAAGTGTTAAATATTCTAAAAGTCAAATTTTAAGTATTTTATCGTAATAAGGGATTGAATTACTTACATTGCAGATCTATATTTAATTACAAACTCAAATTATTACCCTTAAAATAATATTATTGTCATAAATTGTAGTTATTCAGATCTATACATCAAGAGATCCAAGTCTAAAAGAAAGACAGAAAGAGCAAATTAAATTTATAATGCACAACATTGTTTTGTGTTTTAAAGTAATAATAGAACTAAAATTATCAGATCATTATATGCTAAGCCAACAATTAGACATTAAATAAATCTATTTTAATTATTTTGATGTTAGTACTTAATTAGAAGTAAGTTATTTTGATGGACGTATTTAAAAAAATTATAAAAATTGAATACATTGAAACTATTCTAGCTACTTCTATAAAATTACCTAAAAATATAGGTAAAATTTAAAATACATTTAAACTTAAAAAATAGTTTCTATTATAATGTTTAGTGTCATTATACCTTGGACAAGTAAGGTAATCTTAATTATTTTATTTTTATTAATACTAAAATTTAGTATACCGTTCTGTTTTTTTTTTTTCAATTATTTGTTTAGTCACAGTTTCTCTAGTCAATAAAAATTAATTAAGTTTAAAAAATGAATAATTAATTTATTTACAAAATAATAAATACCTAATAACATTACTTCAAAATTAAATTATAATTGTAATTAAAATTGAAATTATAATTGCAGTGTAAGGACCAGTCCTGATTAAAATTTCTGTAAATATTATATCCTTTACACTTATTATCCTTGAATCTAACAGCCAGGAAAGTCATGGCTATGTAAAAATTAAAAACTGATATTTTTAATGATATGTGCAAGTACACAATTTACTTTATAATAGTAACAATAAAAAACAATAGTTTAAACTAATAATTATAAAATAAAAATGCTTTAAAAAGAAAAACTATATAAGTAGATAGGGAAGAGATCAAACTAATACAGAAGGCCTGTCCTGTTTAGTAGAGTTATTATTGTTATGATTATGAGAAACAATATGAGGTGTGTCTAAAGATGAATGTGGTTCATTTTTAACTAAATCCAGAAATGGTAATTGATGGCTTTGATATGGTAGAGACGTGTAAGCTAATGCTCCACTATTTATTCTATCAGTGAAACCTGAAAGCAGAAAGTACAAAAGTCTATTTTAACATATTTAATAATTTTTTAGTACAATTCAGTAAAATTAGGACAGAAAATTTATCATATAATCATTTTTTAAAATGATTGTTATCAGAAATTAAGAATACTTAATTTAACTATGCACTTAATCAAGAGTTAGCATTTTTGTCTTGCTTAAGTGTCTGAACTTCTGTTTTGGTAGAGGCTTCATGATGACCCTCATAGGCTGACTTGCTATTGATTAGTATTTTGGTTGTTCAGAATCTTTCCATGCTTTTATTTATAATTGATGAACTCCAAACTCTATTTACTTTTTATTTTTTTCATAATATTCTATAAAGAGGTCAAGCAAGAATTAAGCTTTGAGATTCCTGAATGTCAAAAATTATCATATATTTTAAAGAACAAAATCTCACTATCTGCCTGATTTATATTAGCTAAATTGTTTTACAGCAAATTATGCATTTATAGTCTTATTATGCATTAAGGTCAAATTGAGAGGAAAATAAAAATAATAAAGCAATTTAACTTACTGTTATGATCGAGCTTCATAAGTTTATTTGATGAGTCACTTTTACCACCCCCCTTTGGCTTTCTCTTTCTTGTCTGTACAAAATAATAATACAAAAAATAAATTTGATTCAAAGGTAAATAATATTCTTTACATACAAATGTAAAATAAAAATAAATTTTAACAGATAAGAGGCAATGTGCAGGGCTTTGTAGGGTATTTTTTAGGGATTTATTTCTAATAGGTCTAAGAGAATTTAGAGTTTAATTGGCGAGAGAAGAGTCATTGCTGTAATTTATCTTATATTCTTGTATACCATTTTAAACTGATTCACAATAGATTCAATAAGACCTGTTTCCAAAAAATTGTTTAATGCCAAAACTGCTAAATGTCAAAACATTTAGCAGTGTAAAAGATTTTGTTGAAATCTTCAAAACCATTCACAATTGGACCATTTTTATTTGTATTTTTTTATTTTAGTGGTATCTATGGACATTGAAAAAAAACTGTACTAATCTACTATTATAAACAGCACTTCCATATCATAAGATTTGAGTCCAATAAGTGTAGAGACATCATCCAAATTACAGGAACCTTTAGTATCACCTAGTACGTTTCAATCACTGTTGAGTTCATGAGCACTTAGTAAAAGTAAGTTTTACAAAGAAATTTAGAAGGTGAGTATTCTTAGGAATTAATCAAACAATTTCTTTGCAATATTTATTCATTATAAATTCTAAGGAATCTAATTAATCTAGTGTAAGCAACCGAACAATTCTACCATTAACTAACCTTCCATAAAGAACTTTAACAGATAACAGTAAAATAGTCAGTATGAAAGAGTAAGTAAATTCCACTATGTATGAATACATGGACTGTATATACATGGACTGTATACAAATGGAAACATGTTCCTTATGTCTCAAAAAATTAGAAATTAAGGAAAACTGACAATTTTATTTTTCCTAAAATTAAAACAGATAATGGTAATATAATGAGTATGAGTTGGATTATCCCAAAACTTATTAAGTTATTTAAGGAAAAAATTATAAGTTGTATAGATAAAAATAAATGATGATAGAAAATAAGTTTAGATATAAATATATTTATACTCATATTTATAAAATAAATAAAATCATTTGATTTGATTATAATTTTTGTATAATAAAAATAATTACAAATAAATAAATAAATTTAATTATATTATAAACTTTTTTAAGAGTTTTGGTTGATTTCAAAAATTGTAAAAGTATTTTTTATTTTTGTTCATTAAATCTTCCTTTATTTTTACTCTCATATGAAGATTTTTTTTTATTTTCAGAGCCATCTTAGTTAAAACTTTTAAGATTATTAGAAAAATATAATTATGCTCCCTTTGATAGCTGAAAACAAGAGAAAAAAACTTTTTTTCTTATGCTGCTACGTACTTTCATATTTTGGAAATAAATTTTCATTACATTTTATTTCAAAATAAATTATTACATGTTTGAAAACATAACATCATAGTTTGTTTTAATTATTTATTTCATAATTATTGACCTTGATAACAACTTAATACATTATTGAAAGTTTTGTCAATGAATTTCTATTCTCTAGACCAGTGATCCTCAACCCTTGGGTTGCAAGAAAATAATTGGTAAAAGTACATTTAATTTTTTAATTAAGTTTTAAAAAAATATCTAAGAATACTTTTGAAAAAATATTACAAAACAAAAATATGTTAACTTTATTTTCTAGTTTAATTATATTAAAACTTGTGTAAATATCAATAAGAACTTTGATCGGCTATCCTCCTTGTATTTGAATGTTCCTTCCCCTCTTTATCAAATACATAAGTCTCTATCTGATTAGGTTCATTTCTGTACATTAGGCATTTTGTTGGTCCATTAAAATTTTCACATTTTAAGCTTCAGGTAAAGGACAAATGGGGGCATTGCTTGTCCTATAATTTTCACTCCCTGTCTTAAAAATAAAATTCGAACAAAGATGAAACTATAATTCTGATCTGGCATCTGACTGTCCAGGACCAAACTTCAATAAAAAGCCTAATACTATAAAAATGTCTGTCTCGCTGTAAAAAAAACTTACTCCTATAGACAATTACATGGATTGGATCCATGGATTGTTTTTGGGTTGCAGATCAAAAAGGTTGAGGAACGCTGCACTAGACCATTTTCACCTAAACACTATTACTTCTAAATACTGTGATATTTTTAGAAACACTGCACTAGACTATTTCCACCTAAACACTATTACGTCTAAATACTGTGGTCTTTTGGGAAACGCTGCACAAGACCATTTCCACCTAAAGACTATTGTACTGTGACTTTTTAGAAACACTGGCTATAACTTCTAAATACTGTGGTCTTTTGGGAAACGCTGCACAAGACCATTTCCACTTAAAGACTATTGCTTCTAAATACTGTCCTTTTAGAAACGCTGCATAGACCATTTCCAGGAGGAAATGGACTAGTGCAGGGTTTCTCAAAAGACCACAGTAGTGATTTAGTAATAGTGTTCAGGTAAACACTATTACTTCTAAATATTGTGGTCTATAATCTTTTAACAGTTAAAACCATTATTATTACCTGAATGCTATCCTTCTTCATAGCTAGTGGCCTGTTAACACCATGAAGTTTATAATAAAGACCACATGCATTGCATACAGGTTCCCCTACACCATTACGCCTCCATAGTGATGTAGTAGAAGTCGTGCAATTAGAGCATACTAAACCTATTCTTCTGGAAGAAGTCTAAAAAAAAGAAAAATCTTTTAAAATCACCCATTAAGTCAAATGAATAAAATAAGAGTTTGTTCTGATAAAAAAGCAAACATTTTATTCTAATTAAATGCAATGCTTTTTGTTATTTTTCCTTACCTACTACTGCTTAGGTATAAGGAAAAGGGTGATACCATAGTTTTTGAGAAGTACGAATGAACCTAATAGTCCATGAGTCATGCCTAAAAAATGTGACTCATTTTGGGCTACTTCAAACCAAATTTTTCTGAAAATATACCTTAAATTATGAAGGAAAAGCATAGTTTACCTATTTAGAATGGAGCCCTTCATATAAATGCACTCGCTCATAGTATTAGAAAATCGCACAAATTCCAGTTTTCTTGCAATAAGTGGATAGGTCAAGTGCAAAAGATACAGAGAACATTTTTTAAACCTCATAACATTTCCTATAAAACGAGTGTTTCTTTGTCAAAATAGGATAATTACAACAAAAGTTACGACATTTGTTCAATGGCCAATAATATTTTTGCAAAGAAATTCGCTGACCTTGAACAAATTAACAATTTTTTTGCTGTTTTTGAAAGACCTAGAACTTTGGTGATAGTCATCCAATTTCGATGATTACACACTCGTTTTCTAGAACATTTTCTCAACTTCAAAAAAAATGTTCTCTACAAAAATGTCCTATAGCCACCTTTGAGGTCCAGGTCATTAAGGCGTCAGTTATTAAACTGACCTTTGACACCAAGGAGATCAGGGGTTCGCATCCCAGGTTATGCTCTCAATTAATATAAGATTATTGTTCAAATAACTTATCGCCAACTTTAGATTACACTTGAGCGTAACGGTTGCCACATCAACTAGAAGTGGTTCCCGCAGGGGTTATCCCTGATGGGCCGCAAGACTCTAAACGGGTTTATTATTATTATAAATTTCCTATAAAACTACTACGACCAAAGTTATGACATTTGGCCAAAAGGTGCATTTTTGGCCATTATTTATCAAAAGCCAATATTTTTTCAAAGAAATTCGCTGACTTTGCATAAATTAACCATTTTTTTGTGTTTTTGAAAGAGCCATAACTTTGGTTGTAGTCATTTTGATGATTAAACTCTCGTTTTATATAACATTTTATTACCTTTAAAAAATTTCTCACGACCTACAACCACTTGCTGCAAGAAAACTGGAATTTGTGCGATTTTATAAAATGTTGAGCATGCGCCATCATATTAAGGGCTCCTGACCGCTGGATAGGCAGACTATGTTTTTTCTTCATAGTTTAAGGTATATTTTCAGAAAAATTTGAAGTAGTACAAAATAAGTCACATTTTTTCAGGTTGGGCTCTTAGACTATAAGTTTGACTGTGTCATCTTTTCATCTCTTTAGATTTAGAGTAGGAGCCTTTCCCTTATTATAGGAAGGGAAAGAAATCCAACCAAGAAAAAGTTGCTGCCTGTATGTATGGATGAGCACTTTTCTTGTAAATAGGTTAAACAGTTCAATGAAATGACAAAAAAATCCGGCACAGTGTTCCGCATGTCGGGCGATTTTTCTTTGGAATTTGTGTTTCCGTGCTTAACAATTTATGCAACTTGAACAGTTGCTTAGTTATCAAACACCACTTGTAAATAATTTTTTTGTTTTTTTAAAGGGAATGCGCATATTTATCCAATTCTTTATACAAAACTACGCATCTAAAATTGACAGTGCACACCATTATTTACACTAGCTTAATGACCAGTTAATTTTTTGGATTGTTTCATTAAAGGTTTTAGCGCATTTCCATTGAAAAAATACAGAAACATAAGTTACGAGTAGCGCTTTATATGAGTAACTGCTCAGTTAAATGCATAAACCGGAATTTTAAGCAAGAAATGGATTTTTAAGCACGGAAACACGCATTCCATTGGAAATTCGCCGGACAAGCGGACCACCGCGCCAGATATTGTAGTTAAACACTTACTTAATGAAAAAAAGCAATAAAAATTATTATTATTACCAGGATTCGAACCATGGTCGTGTTGACTCCCGACCATTTTTGTTTAACTCACAGGTCCAAAAAACATTGACAACGAATCCCCACTTGAAATATGTTGTTTCGACCGTATTTTAGGTTTTCCGGTAATTGAACACCGTTTTTCAACTTTTTGGTCACTTTAACAGGTTGTATCGACTCCGGTCGGGTTCATTCGATTCGCCCAAAATACAAAGAAATAACCCCCTACTCGAAATTTAATTTTCATTAACACCCAATTTTGGATTTTTAGAAAGATTTTGAAAGATTCTACAAACAACAAACTGTCAGCACAATCTTAATCGATTAGCTCTATGCTACTAGATTTTCTAATATTCAAAAACTCACTCAAGTTTGTTTAAAGGCACCGTCAAACGAAATACCCGTTATGGTGTATTTTTTGCAGAAAAAATCTTGATTTGAAGATTAAAAAAAGATGATAACAAATCAAATGGACTTGCTTACCCTTTACAATTTCCTCTGGAGGCTTTATCCTCTGAATGGCGACTGTACGGAGTGGACGGAGCAGAACAGAAAACGCTGACGGGCTTGTATGAGTCGCGGAGGTGAGTGCAAGCCACCGCCAGTACCGCCACCTGCAACAAAAATTCTCATATAAGGGAACTGCTGTCAGCTCAACGACTGCTATCTTAAAGCTAAACAGTGGCCGAAGAAATACTGTGTGGTACTTGCCCCCCATCCTTCTTTCCTTTGAGAACAATTTAATTTAAAAGGGTCACTTGCTTTTGAATCCAAAAAATATATTATTGTCTTAAACATGGGTTTAGCATATACTTTAATGCATAGAATAACTGCATTCTTAAAATACAAATTTATTTTGTTCATTGCCTAAATTTGGCTTATAACAAAATAAATTTTATTTCAATTAAATGGAAGTATGATAAAGAAATGTCGCACCATCAAATTAGAGCTTATTGGCAGAATGACAGGTTGGGATCTGGGGTGGCTTACCAGTCTTCTCGGCTGTCGAACAAGAGGTCTATTCATGCCATTCATCTTATGATACAGTCCACATGCATTGCAGAGATAATGTCCAGTACCATCTCTTCGCCATAGAGGCGTTTGAATTGCTCCGCAGTTAACACATTCTCGACCCTCAGAGAAACATTCTACATCTCCGCTGTCGTCTTTCACTCCACCCTCTGCCGCACAATAAACTATTGATCAAACCCGCTTTTATTATTATTATTGACTTCAAAATAACATGTGTGTGTGGGAGGGTTTATTAATGCATTCCTTTTATGAACATTTAATAACACTTGACAAAAATTTAGTATTAAACATATAATTTAAAGTAAAAATGTAATTGTACTTTGAGAATAATTCAGCAAAATAATATTCCCGTAAAATAAAATGATCAAAAACTATAACAAAACTTGTCTCGTTAACTGTTTAATGTTCCAAAATTGAAAAATATGATTTACCATACCAACATTGAGAATTTTAATTTATTAAACATTCAGTAAATGCCAAACGGATTAAAGGAGAACATTATGAGTGAATCAAAAGACATAAGACTTCTGTCTACACAGAAAGGTAGTGTTTACACTGTAATTAGTAACAGTGGTTCCTCAAAATAAAACGATCAGACCCTTAGGTCGTGTTAATTCGTTTTGGTTGACACTAGCTTTCCAGAATAATGGAAATGGATACACATTTTGGTACCAGTATTTCAAAGAAAAATGTATGCATATGTTAGCATATAATATGTTCGGTAGCCTTTCTCTGGAAAAAAGAACTGTCTTGTTGACCCTGTGTCAAACGCCAACAAAAATCTTTTCAGAAAATACAGTAGAAAGTTAACTGAAATGACACTCGCTGACTGGACATTACAAAATTACTACTTCTTGTTAGGTATAAAATAATTTCATAGCCCTTACTGCTGTCATGTTAGCTGTTAATGAAGTAAAGAGCTTATGAACCCTTTTCGTGGAATGTAAGAAGTATGCATTAACATCTGTAAAGCGAGTCTGTACTCTATAAGGTTACATGAGAAGGGTGTTGACTGTAGAAAGACGTATTTTGACAATTTGGAAATGATTGCAGTTTCTTTTTGTTAAAACAACAAAAGAGGTTTTTACTTTTCCTTACCTACTACCGATGGTATAAGGAAAAGTTTTGTGTTCACCTCAAAACGCTGAAACATTTTTTATCATATTTATCCGTTTCAGGCATTTTCCTGACGATATGCGTTGTTTTCATCATGCTGAAAACATCATGTCACATCATGTCTGTGTGTCTGTCTAATGCTTGCTGAGTCATCGAAACTTTTAAAAAAATCGTTGAAAATGGAAAGGTTAACCGATCAACAAAATTTCATTATTATATACGTCGCCATTTTGAAAATGTTAACTATTATAATATGAAATTTTAAAGACCAATTTATTACATTATGTAATTTTAAAGACCTAAAAATTACGGATGTTTTTTTTTTTTAAAATAAAAAATATGAAAGAAATTACGTAATTAAGAAGTACAAGTTTCATTTCAATACGACAAGGATATCTATTATTTTTGTTGAATCATAAAAGTTAAGCAGCATTGAGCGTGGTCAGTGCTGAATGGTTGACCGCTAAGAATGAAAAGGATGTATTTTCTATCTAAGGAAGAGCGAAGCGAGTCAGAAGACATGTACAGTATACATTTTGCGCATTGTACATTTTGAGGACGAGCGAAGCGAGTGCGATGCTGGAAGCTTAGCGAATCCGATATGAATAGGAATAAAAGTTTCGAGGTACCCCGTACTTGATTTATTTTAAAGAAAATACAACATTTAGGATAGAACAGTAATTTTGCCGCTAATGGTGTTGAAATATTTAATTTTCCATTTTAATCAATCAAATGTTTTATAATGGAGGGTTTGGTTATAACAAGGTTAGGGAGATGTTCCCCTCACAACTCCATGTATCCAACACTTGTTATAACAATGAGATGAATAAAATGACGTCATCCCTTTCCACATCTACCAATCCTATCAAAAGAAATCGCCATTCCTAGACACCCCATTATTCCAGCCAATTGCATCCGTTTCAATGTAAGAATAAAATAATATAGATGTAACAGTAAAACACTAAAAGAATCGACGTGCTCGATACAAAATTTGTGAACGATAGCTCTCGCGAATGTAGGGGAGGTTAAAGATCCAATTGATTGTAAAAAAAAAATATAATCAACCCAAGTTATGAAAAAAATGTTTTAACTTCAATTCGTTCAAAACAAGGTAATATATTTTTTGGTAGATAGTAACATCTATTCATACCGGTTTCACGTCAATCGGACTATCTAAGAAGCTCAATTGGCAAATAGCTTAATTATGAAGTCTTTTATTATACATAAAGCGGGTAAAAATTGTATAACACTACATTCATCTATACTTTTTTATAGCCCCGATAGGGTCATTGCAGCCCGCCTCACTGGTCTGTAAGGCGTAGTAATAATAATTCACTATAGCATAACACACGGTTAAAATCAATTAACAGCGTGGGAAAATAGTGTTGAGGAACCAATGCGGATTGCCTGATTTATAATTGTGGGCGTGGTTGACCTTCCAGGAGTAACCTCATTGGCTCCCTCCAATTATTTTCCCGCTGTCAAATGATTTTACCGTGTGTTGTATTATAGATTTATGTCAAAATGTAATGTAATTATAAATACTAAAACAACAACAAAGTGGCCTCGAAAGGGTTAAAAGGATCTCGGGTCTTTGAGACGAGGCGATGAAAATTCGCTAAATACATGGCGAAATGACATGTAACAACAATACGGACCCTCGGCCGTAGCCGCTACACAGCGTCATCCCCATCGTCCGTTTCGCAGCCCGGGGGCCTCTCTATGCACATTGATGTTGTTTGGCAACACTATTTGATTCTTTGTCGTTACATGGAAGCTATGTATCAAGTAAATTTTCATCGCTCATAATACCTTTCTCCCCTCATCTATTCTACCTTCCCACCCTCTGGCACTACTGAACACCCTCTCTCCTAAAACATGTGATTAATTTTGTACTACTTCAAATCAATTTTGTTTGAAAATAACCTTAAATTATTAAGGAAAAGCGTAGTCTGCCTATCCAGAGTGGAGCCCCTTTATATGAACGTGCTTGCTCAAAATATTATATAAATCCCACAACTTCCAGCTTTCTTGCTATAAAGTAGTTCCCTGTAGGTCGTGTGCAAAACATGAAGGGAACATTTTTAAAGCTGATAAAACTGTCTATTAATTTTTTTTAAATAACTATATTCTTGCAGACAGAGTGTCTTCAATGGAGTATTGAATTACACTGCTGTTTTTTGTAAGTCTAAACATTCTAAAAACTAAACTACTTCACGCTAACATAATGTAGTACGCAAGTTATGTGTACTAGGGTGTTCACATGTTTCATTTATTGATAATAAATATTTTAAATCAATATAAAACTCGTATTTTATTTGTTTGTGGTCGGTCAGTAATATGCCGGTATTGCTTACTCAACCAAATAGTTTAGGATAAACATGAATTTGGGAGATTAATATTAAGGCCTAGAAGTTTAAGCTGAGTAATTAGTTTTTTAATTCCAACTCGTAGTTTCATATAGGCTCTTATTCGTTTCATCTTTTATGGCTTACTTGTTCTTTTTATCAATTTATTTCTTTCTTTACCGGCCAACTTTTGATATTTTTCAGAATCAGTCATTTATAATGTACACAAGGATGTATCCATTCAGAGAGACTATGCAATACAATTATTTCAAAGGAATACCATTGTTTTCTTTTTTTTAATATTTTTTTCAGAGTATTTTTAACGTTATAGCTTAAAAGTTAGTGCATGAAAGGAAACTGCTAAAAAATAAATGTGGATAGACAACAAAATTTAACTCACAAATCTGACTGCTTTAAAAATTGTCGTTGGTTTTATAGTAGAAACAACTTTTGTTTTCTCGGTTGAGATAAAGGCCTGGACTAAGCTAAATGACGACTCTGCCATAGAGATATATGACAATTAATTCTTTTAGAGACTTGAAACATTTTGATAGGGCCTTCAGGGTCCGGTGTAACCTTATTTTAACCTCTCCCAAGAGGTGATATTAATCGTTGTCGACTGTTTTCACTTTGTTATGATATTATGAACTTATTTAAAAAGTTTTATAATAAAAGTAACTGTATTTTGTGCTCTTAATTTGATTATATGAATAATCGAAGATGTTCAGGTGTTCGATGTTTCAAAATTCAACCCACATGGCCTTTTTATTATTGGTTGAATCAACTTTGTTTTGAGCCAATATTAATTTTGTTAACAATGTTTTATAATTCAATCAACACGCCGTCCTTAGTACTAATATCAATAAGCTCTGCTTTTTGCTTTATGCAAAATGTAACTTGTAACTTGTGGAAAGCGGAATTTGTATAAAAATATATTTAAATTTACATTCCCTCGACGTTTAACAGCCAATATCAAAAATAGATGACAACGTAATGATTATGATTCTTCGGATCATTAACACCAAAAATTAACACTTGCCCCATGCTTTAAAAAAATGAAAACAAAAAGTCACAAAAAGCCTCTACGCTAGGTTGCCCAGGGTAGTTTTAGCGAATTTCCTTTTTTCTTTAAACTTAAGACTCCTTTACGTTTTAGTCATGTTTGAAAAGATATTGTTTCATTTCATACAATTTTAGGCCACCGATTCTTTTTTGGTTCCTCCAAAGAAAATAGAATGGTGAATAAAACCATAAGTGAACAGTAAACCTTTAATCATAAAAAATACAAAGGATTTAGATGATTTTACTTTCTGAGTCTGATTCTATATCCTAAAAGGTCTTTGGCCTGAATAATTGTGAAGCAGCTATTTTATAAAATAGAAACACGAGACAGATGTCAAGATGTCTCTATCCAATAATATGATGTCTAATAAAGTAAAGTTAATGACAACCATTAGTAACATCTATTAACTCTAACTCAGCATGTTTTAGACAGATTTTTTAAATACACATTTCTTCTAAGAACTATTTGACTCGTGCCTTCCTTAAAACTTCTAGACTATAGAGAAGCATAGTATGAGATAAAAGGAAATTGTGGCATTTAAGGTATAATATTATTTATAATAAAAATTCCAAATTATTAAAGAAGAATCTAATTTAGGGTTTATTATTTCTCCTCTAGGTTTCTCTTCTACATTTTAAGGGGGAATGGGGGGATTGATTTAGATTGCCTCCCTGATACCAAAAATATAAGTCTACTTATATTTAAAATCTACTTTTTTGTATGGCGAACTATAACTCTCAAAAGCTTTCTCAAATCGAAACGAAACTTTGCATATCGCGAGGTGTTGGGGAGGTTACGAGGCCTATTGTTTGTAAAAAAAATGTGACGATCAACCGAAGTTATGACGTCTTGAAAAAAATGGAAAACATCTTGACGGTAAAACAAGGTATTATTACATTTTGGTAGCAGGCAAGCTAAATTGATCGAGACCGGTTTCAGCAGAATTGGGTTATCCTAAGTGGCGCAAACGGTATACATATAAATATAATCTTGTACATATGTATTACCTCTAGGTCAATGACCTCTACGACATATATTAGGTTCGGTAGTGTTTGAGAGTAGGGTTGTAGTATGAAAAAAAACACTTCCTCTTAATCCGTCATCATTAGCATGCTGTCCCCAACAGACAGGACAAAAAGAGCTCCCATGGAGCCAAGGCGAGCTAAGCAGGCCCGCAAAGCGGACGGAACTCTAATAGTCGTCGAAATTCTTCAACGTTTGAGATAGGTTTTAGGTCAATTGGACCAATCTAAGTAGCGCAATTGGCACCTGAAATTTTACAGCTGATCTTCCTGTTTTTGATGGTGCTAAAGCCGAATTTGAGTAAGAAGAAAATATTTTAAATGAGTTAGAAGTTAGATTAGAATTATTGAATTTATAAAAAATAACAAGGCGATGATAATTCGCTAAATACATGGCAAAATTCCATGTAACAAAAAATAATATTAAAACAACAAATAAAACGGAACAAGGACAGTGAGGCCGCGCAGCGGCTACGGGCCGAAGGCCTGTATTTTCAAAAAGTAATTATTAATAACTACTTATACATTCAAGAATCAGCTAATTTCTGTTGGATATAAATATCCCTGGACCAGTTTCGGCTTAATGTCATTATTAGCAGGTGGTGCAACACTCGAGCTCTCAACTAATATAGTTATAACAGTGAAGCACCTGCTGGGCTCGACCAGCAGGTCGAGCCCTCTGAAGATCGTCGAGGCTCCTGGATTTAATTCCGATCCTGGGATAATTATTCCTAACTACAAGTATTGGTGGTAGCTGAATCTTCAATTGCTTCTTTGACTTGGCAAATATAACCATATTAATTTCTATTTTACTATATTTGCAGAAAAATAACAGTTCAATAAGAAAAGTGTAAAGGCATAAGGGATCTCTATAAATAGAGTTTATGTACAGGGGTACATAAAAATATAATTGTATACCTAAAAATTCAATAAATTATACATTCAAGTAGTTTTAAGATATCTTTCACTGCGAAAGATATCGGCCCTCCGATCAATGTGGATTATGTGGCTCTACAGCCACATAATGTACTGACTGGGATAGTAAGCTATAAGCTATCAATTGAAACCAGTTTCAATAAATTTAGCTTACCATCTACCTTAAAGGACACTTTGTTTTAACGCCGACGGCATATTTTTCAAAAGCAATAAGCTACGCAACTTTCCCAACATCTCGCCTTATGCCAAGTTTCATTTTAACTTCGAGAAAGCCTTCGAGAGTAATCTGTGGAGTAAAAACTCTAACATACACGCACACAGATATATATATATATATATATATATATATATATATATATATATATATATATATATATATGTATATAACAATCTCGTAAGCGTAAAGTTTTGAAAAAAAAATCGCCAAAGCCAGTAATGAATGAGGAAACAGTAGTAACATTAAAGATTTGCCAACTGAAATAATTATTCCTTTTTAACTGTGTCATAAACGAAGGGATTATCTTAAAATATTTTTCAAGACCTTTTTTCTTAATGAAGATTTTAGAATTAACAAAAAATATTGTTTAAAAAAAATTGTTTAAAGTCCCAAGACCTCCCAACATAACCCATGTTTAAACGAGATATAGATTTATGGGTTTTCAAGGGCGGTCTAAAAGGACTCTTGCTCTAATTTATGATTTACCCGTCTACATTGACTTGAAAACAGAAAACACAATCGATTAGCATGATTTGTGTTAAGATAATTTGATTAATTCTTTCACACTTCGGAATATGAAAATAGAGGATAGCCAACCGGTATCTTATAACAGATAAATGATGTTTCTTAATGTTTTTAAAAACTTTTGAAAGACCTAAAATGTCAAATCCAGTTATTTATGAGAGCTGAAAAATCTCTTCAAATTCAGAAGAGGCCTAGGGTTACAAAATATATGGGCCTCTAGATTCTAGAGCAGCGATTCTCAAATTATTTAAAATTTATCAAATTATTATATTCTCCGGTCTAATCAAGTATTTATATTCTGAGATGTAATTAGGAAAGGGACAAGGGACAGATAGGGGCACTGTCCGTCTTAAAAATAAAATTAGAATAAAGATAATATCATAATTATATTATTATGGCTGTCCAGGAACCAACAAATCAAAAAAGCCCAAGAGCCTAATGCAGCCTAATGCTGCAAAAAATTGCCATGTTGCTTTTGCCAATTTGTAACAAATTATAATAAATATTATAAGCAAAAAATAATTTACTATTCAAGTAATGCAGTACTCTGTATATACCTATTTTGTTAATTAATTTGGTCAATGTTCAAACTAGCAAAGTATTAGGCCCCCAAAACTTGCTCATATCGAAAGTTACTATCGATTTCTTTAGGTCGCGGAACAAAAAGGTGAAGGAACGCTGTAGAGAGGCCCACTGTACTGTACTCTATAGAAAAGAAATACAATTAGAGAATTTAGACACTTAAAATCTGTAATTGTATGTTATTGGGCAATTTGAACCATTAATAGCTAAATGGGTCTTTAGGGCTTAAATAAATGGCCGTCACTGTCTAGTCAGTCATTCATAGAAACCTTTACACTACGTCATTTATCATATAGCAATAATCTATTCGTAGTAAATTAAACAAGGTATCTAATTTCCATTAACTACTTTACTAAGCCACCTCCGTGTTCGAGGTCGTCAAGGCGTCAGTTATTGTACTGACCTTTGACACCACGGAGGTCTGGCGTTCACATCCCAGGTTACGCTCTCAGTTTATATAAGATTATTGTTTAAACAAAGTATCGCCAACTTTAGATTACACTTTGATCGTAACGGTTGTCACTTCCACCTGAGGTTTGTTCCCGCAGAGTTTATTCCTGATGGGCCGCAAGGCTCTAAACGGACATCATTATTATTTATAATTATTATAATTATTATATACTTTACTAAACATTTTGAATTAAAACTGAAAAAAATCTTTACATTATATTATATATTTTATACATTATACAATATTTTCATACATTTTTTTGCTCATTTCTGCGTATTGTTTTACCATATACCACGTTTAGTTTTTCTACTAAATAAGTTTAGACTTTCAAAAGCCTTTTTAATTTTTAATACACCACACTTAGGTTAAAATTAGTCGTTAAATTAAATGTCTTTGAACTTTTACAACGAGTCATATGTGAATTCATGTGGAACGAAACTTAAAGGACTATAAAGTATAAATTAAGAGCATTGTACGAAGTACAATAGTTATTTTAATTAGCCTATATTACGGTGAAAGAATAAGATAATAAAAACTTAGAACTTGGACTGATAAGACAAAACTTGCGCGTTTCTGAATTGATAACGATAGCTTTCACCGACTAACTGACTGTTCTTTGAGGAAGTAACACTGTTATCATGAAGAAAATAGTAATTAACAAAAGAGTGAAAAATAATAATTATATGATAAAATAACACATAAAGTTCTAATATTTGCCCAGGAACAAACCAATATTATAAAACAATCTGAAATTAAAATAATATATTATTCATAAAAAGACTATACTTAAAGGATTTCTTTCAGTATGAGTTATGGCAATGGGTGCTGCTGCAACTTAATAATGAACATTGATTTGTAACTTCATTTTACTAATTTCTACTAGAAATCGCTACATGTATTTTTAATCTTTTATGCAAAAACAAGAGGCCTCGGGCCTCTTGGCTGAAGTGAAGTTGGCCAACAAGCGCTAGCAGCCCCGCGCTCTTCTGTGGCCACTTTGCAGCCACATGGTTGCTGCCCTATAATAGCTTGTCGTTTAAGTAGATTGGTAAGGGCACACTGCCACGATATAAGCGTATTTTCAAATGTATCGATAAAAAGCCTAAACTTGTTTACATAAAATTACACACGTTACATAAAATTACGAACGAAAAATTCCCATTGAATTCTGATAATCGAATTTGTCTTCGGTTATCTGTTTATATAACAGTAGTATATTTGGGAGATATTTCAGCTTCACCCACATTCGTTGTGGTGTTATGTATTTTTCCTTCGAATGAATTATTAGTTCTTTATAGGGAAACTTAATGATTCGGGAAATTAATTTTTGGGAAACTTCATCATCAGACTAAACCTAAGTATTGAGGGAATCGTGGTTGAGAAAATTGCTCTGTGGACAACTCCTATAAATTTAATTCACTTTGGTGGACAGTAAGTCATCAGAAGTTGAGATGGGCTCATATATTGAAAGTTGGGAGCATCAATAGTATGCATTCAATAGTATAACCTTTTAATAGCATTGCAAGCATTTGTTTGCAATGCTAAACCTTTAAATAGTTTTAAACTAAATTATTCAACATACATTATTCAATTGGCTGAATTGGAAATTGTAACTTGAAACATGCATTTACATTATAAGTTTAAACATTTATTTAATGAAAACGCGTTAAAGGTGACTGAAAAATAATTAATATTAGTGATTAAATAGAATAAGGTTTAATGTTCGCCATATTGCCATATTTAAAAATAGGCGTCTTCATACAAATAACAAGCACGTTAAAAATATCTAACCATTGAGTTTCAACTAAATCGTGTTAAAACAAGGAATAATAATTAGAAGAAAGCCACCCAAGAAAAACTTTTAAAAGAACTAATAAACATCGTATAGTTATCAGAAAACACTACATCAATAAATAAGGGTTTAAAACATAGTAACGAGATAGAAATTGACACCTATGAAAATAGAAGACTCAGATTTGACTAATTTGAATAACGTTCTACATTGTTTATGATGATTCGAAGTCAAGGAACGTAATGAGCAGTCATGGGAAGGATCAAAATATGAAAGCAATTCCTTAAATCATAAAATTAAAAAAAAAATGAGACCAGCATTTGGAAACAGTTTAAAATAATAAAATTAATAAGGGACTTGACTAATTGCTAAACCATGATGAATGCATTAGACACGGAGGGTTAGTGATATATACTAAGGGGTTGTTGGGAAAGGGATGAGGTCATAAACAAAGGACAGATAACCCTTACACAGCCAACCAATAATGTTGAGTTTGTTATAATGTCAAAACATTAGTTATTTTAGGGTAGACAAGTGACAACGGTCATATGACATAGTGATTACGTGGTCAAGTTTGCATAAACATCTTACTTGACACATGTTTTTTAAATGTTTTTACTATTTGTAAATTAAACATGCATTTCTCCTGACAATTATACTGGGTAGTAAATTTCAAATACATCACCATGCTTAATCAGCTCCGTACGGAACTATAGCGATAAAATTGGTACATGGATGACGATTACCAAATCAATAGTTAGTATTTTAAACTGCCAGTGGGGGTAGATATCAATTTTATCCCTTTAGCTCCATACGAAGCTGACTAATCAAGGTGATGTATTTGAAATGTACCACCCTGTATAACTGCCTATTTTCTTATAATGTTTAAATAAATATAAATCTATAATGTTATTACTTTTCATCGAGCATTGAGATAAGTCAGTTTCTGGATGATTGACCGCTAGAAACAAAACGAATGTATTTATTATGAGGGGACAAACGAAGCGAGTCCGAAGGCGTGTTAAAGTATAAATTCGGTCATTTTTATATTCTGAGGACGAACGAAGCTAGTCCGAAGTAGGGAGGATGAGCGAATCTGATGTGTTTGGAAAAAGTTCCGAGGTACCTCGTACCCGATTTTTTTAATCTTTATTTATTAATATAGTAAAATATTAATATTTATAGTATACTTAAATATCTATAATTAAAATATAGTATAGTTATAGGCATCTATAATCTATATTTAT
This sequence comes from Microvelia longipes, assembly GCA_018340805.1. Lineage (NCBI taxonomy): Eukaryota > Metazoa > Arthropoda > Insecta > Hemiptera > Veliidae > Microvelia > Microvelia longipes. The sequence goes on from JACMZG010001911.1 coordinate 21,831,540, forward strand.
AATGTAGTTAACTACCTATAGTTAAAGTATAGTTAGGCATCTATAATCTAAAGTTATAATGTAGTTAACTATTTATAGTTATAGTTAGTTATTAGTTATAGTTAGCTAGTTATAGTTATAGTTAGTTATATTTATAGTTATATATCTATATTTATAGCACAGCTAAAGTACAGATGCACTTTAACTGTACTTTAAGGACAGTTGTAGTATAGTATCTATAGTTGTATAGTTATAGTAAAGCTAAGTTATACAGTTTATAAATGCACGCTTTGGGGCCTTTCGTCCTATCGGAGGATTCACTTAGCGGGATCAAATTCAGGTATAGGTTGCATCTACTTTGCTTCAAGTATTAATTAAAGTTAGTAACATTATTTTATGACAAACGCTTTTCATATAAACTGAGAGCATTGCCTGGGCTACGAACCCAGTACCTCCAGGGCCGAAATGGAGCATTTGTACAATAAAGGCCGCGGAGCCAGACTCTATCCTTATAGTTATAGTATAATGAAATATTAATAGTTATAGCATAGTTATAATATACTTAAATATATTACTTATATATACCATAGTAAATATAAATTTTTATTATATCAATATCAATTGTTATTAATTAAGCAAAGTGGTTTACATCCTCATTTAAACCATTATATGGATATAAAATCTAGTAGGCATATTATATCTAGTAGGCATATTAAGATTACATAGATTTATTTAACAATAACAAAATATGAGCATATTCTGTTTATAGGCCGTCAAACAGATATCAATAAACACCCGTTTTTAAATAATTGAATAGCATTAAAACGTGAAGGCAAAAGTTTTGAAACTTATTAAGGCACGGCACAAAATATTCAATAAAAGAAAAGTCCATACTTGCAGACAGAGATGCAGAAGCAGCGAAGGGATGGGACGAAGATTGGAAAGGTGTGGGTGACCACAGTTGTGGTTCGTGATATGTTGAGTACGCTTGCTGTCTGCTAAATCTAGGAGCGAACGCAGGTAACCCAGCACTATACTTGGATCCAGTCGTACCAATATATTCGTCGTTAGGGCTGACGCCTGCTGTAAATAATATCAAATAATAAATTTTAACTCTTGCTTTCGTCTCATGGAGTTAGTTTGGTTTTTATGTGTAAATCATGTTTTCTGTATAATTCACTTTTATACATTGTCTTGTAATTATGTAAATTTAACCAAATAAATCTATTTCCTAAAAATGTCATGGCTCCAAATAAAATTTGTTATAAGTACCAGGTATAAAATTTGTTTAGAATAAATATTAAGTATAATCATTGGTTGACCAAATGACCCAATTGGATTGACCAAATTGGAAATAATTTAATTTCAGACATATTAGTAAAGTGCTTATGACGTTAATACAGGTTTATTCGTAGAGAACAGAACCTAAAAGATTTTAAATTCTTTAGTTACTTTTAAGACAAGAAAGGACAAATCAAACTTTGTCACAAAGAGTTGTAAGAGCAGAGACAATTAGAGGTAGTTTTTCAATCGAATGTTTTCTTAGGTACCTTTTATCTTTTTTCATCCTTTATATTATTATTTCTTTAGTCATTTATTGATATAGAGTGAAATAAAACTATTGCTAAAATATAGTTTATATTTCAGCAATAAGCAATAAGACAAGTATTTTGTCAAAAATTTGAGTTATTTGTTGCTTGTAACTAAAGACAAGCTTAACTTTAAATACGAAGGCCATATCAATGTAACAGGTGACTTAAACAGTGAACTAGGTTACACATAAATTACAAAATAATTGCATATATAAGCAGTAATGAAATAAGGAACATAAAAATACAACTTAGGCACATGATCCATTACTAAGTATTAGTAATAATTTGAATCAGCAAGGCAACGGCTAAATTAACAAGCTCAGCGTTTTATACACAAAACATCATATGACTTGTGAAAGGTCCGTATTAAATTACTAAACAATTGTATTTTTGTTAAAAACAGATGTTTAATTTATTAGTAATAATTCATAACATTAGATCAGCTGAAACACATGAGTCATCCTTTTAAATTATAACAAGAGAGGTAAAAAATTAAAAATGTGTAACACTGATAGGAATAATTCCCATTATAATAATGCTATTATTCACCAAACTGAGTGTGTTTGGTGAATTTGAACAAACCCTAAAATTGACTGTTCTATTTTGCAATTTTTACTTTTTCTTTACGTATTTGACGAATTTAAATGGATTTACTATATATTTTATTATTTTTAGACAATATTATTAAAACTGTAAATAAAACCATGGGTTGATTGTCACAATTAAGAAGGGGGGACTCACTGATCAAGAACACACACACACCATATTTATCTATGTTTTATCATATATATATTTATATATTATATATATATATATATATATATATATATATATATATATATTATATAATATATACATATGGATATTTTGTTCCTAGATTTCCACTGTCTCCCATTGCTTAATTAATTTATACAGAAGAAAGATAATATAAAAGTTAATAAATAAACTTGACTAAGCAAATTTTCCAATGTCATGATCTAGTTTTTACAAAATATATACACATTTAAACAAAAGAATAATTATTAAATTAAACAAGGCACTACAATACAATGACACTTATAATTTCCTATTTAAGTCTAGTTATACATTTTGTTTAACAAAATAATCTCCAAATCTGAATTATAATACATTTGTTTTATTATGATTTTAAAATCATAATATTTATGATTGGTAGCAGTATTGTTCAATTATAATTTGTTTGTTTATATTTAACTTTTAAAAATATTGGTTTATTGATTTCTAAATATTATTATTTTTTTAAACAAGGATGATACAATTATAACATTATCGTTCACACGATTAAGCTTCTTACATTACCAACTTAAAATTTTTTTTCTCATATTTAAGAAAAGTGCTATGAAAGGGAACAGTAATTTTAATGTTAACAGTGAATTTAGGGCCCTTTATAATTTGTTATGAGAGATCTTCTAAAAACAACACAATCTTCTAAAAGAGTTTATATTTCTTTTGAAATGAATGTAAGAACATAAAACACTAAAATGTTGCCTTAAATATTGATCAAATTCAAATGAATCAACTTTTTGTCAAACCCCCATTATAGTATGGAAAATGAAAGCCTTATCAGAGACGTTATCCCCAGTCAGCGCTGCCAACTTTAAGAATTTACTGCAGCTCTCTATTAAAGTCTTTGGAACAAATTCCTCGTGTAAACTCTTTGTAGAAGAATGATTATTGTCACTAAGTCCTCGTTGGAGTAGCTTTTCCAACTATTATTAATGTCTAGTATGCAAGGGCTTCATTCAAAACAATGTGTTTGTGTGTACAATGTGTTTTGCGGTCTCATACAAGCAGCTATGGAGTAACCGATATTAGAGACAATGTTCCTTAACAGTTCTTCAAAAACCAAAAAAGACACTAAAATATTTATTTTTTCAATATAATCAATTCAATAAACCAACAATGATGTAACCAGCAGTCATAGGACTTCTAGGTAGTTTAACATATGTCGGACGCAAACGGAAAATATTTTCAAAGCTCATAATACACTATCTATTGTCGTCATACACTATGCAATCATAATTGTGATTATAATTAAAATAAATAACTTTAAAGGTCTTGTTAAAATAATAAACACCGTAATAACGTCGTATTAATTATATAGACCTATTCTTTCGCGATGCTTCAATTAAAAGTAATTCAGTTTTGTGCACACCATTGAGAAACAGGATATCAAGAGTTTAGAAGATATTACGAATAAAACATGGTAGATAATGTAGATGATTACCTGGAGACCAGATTTGTTGAGATGAAGACCCAGGTGGCTCATCCTGACTAGTAGCTATGGAGCCTCCTGCAGCCATGTAGTAGCTCTGGAGACCATTGTACGCTGTACTTCTACTGTACATACTTCTAGAACATCATATTTCCAAATTAATAAAACAAAAATAAGTGAAAAAATTGTTATAGGGTTTTTGGTACTTTCCAAATTGAAGGATCTTCAAAACCATTCATCCGATACTGCTAAAGACAAAAGTTGTTTTTTATGGTGGGGGAAAGTAAGTGACGTTTTAGGACAGGGTTTCTTTAGGAGGGTTTTCACCTGGGGGAGGAATTAAATTCACCATGGTTCCAAAATCCTGTAAGAGTGCACTAAACAATAAACTAAACACCGGGATGGGTTAAATGTAAGTATAAGGAGCAGTAATATACGCAAGAGCCTCGTTTTTTAACAAATAGCATAACATTACAGTTATGTCAAATATATTTTTTGTAATGTACTTTTTGACCTCTTAACGAACTAATGTATTATGAAGTATATTTTGATAACTAAAACTAAAACTTGCTACATGCTAAACTAATACATGCTATGTATTAGTATTTATTTTTATGTATTAGTAGTTATTAATAATTTTTCCCTATAGACAATTTTTCTAAAAAATATTTGATCATAAATATCACGTGTAAAATTTTAACATATTTTGAAGCGCTGTATCATGGAAGTACCATTATGTTGGATAAATATAACCGATCTAACATTTCTATTTCACTGTAAAAGACAATTTTAATTCCAAGTGGCTCTATATAAACCGAACCTCTATACCTCTACAATACAAAATCTTCAATAGAAAGTTAGTTGTTGCCAGTACAAGCAAGCCAAAATTTCGAAGGAGTAGTAGAGCTATTCCTTATGTAATAACATTGAACTATATGGTAAAATTTTTAACTTACGACAAATATTTTTGATTTTTTTTTTTTTTCAAAATGGATCACTAACTATGCATGCCAAGATTTGGCAATTAAAATTAGTATACATCCATCAATCCATTTTTGGTCAAATTGTGGGATCTGAATGAACTAAACGTGATCATTTTCCATAAAGTTGGTGTCAAAATTTTTTTCCGATCCCCCCCCCTAAAGTAAGACACATCGAAGTAAAACTACCAACCCTTTACATGAAAAGGGTAAAAAGTATAAAAGAGATAAGAAGTACATAAACAACATATAAAAAATTGTTTACAGAAAAGATAGTAAGTGCAATACTACACTTCATTAATCGGAGAGTTAGTATTCGTTCTGTAAGACATACACGTTTGGATCAATAAAAATATCCTTTACTAAAAGAAAAATTATAGTACTTTCTTTTTCGCATACCCTAGCTTCCGGGCCTATTTAATATCTGTAAGGTTGAAATGAAAATTAAAATACATAATAGTAAATATATGAAGGCGACTTTGTTTGAAACCATTATCGCTAAGTTCTCTTTTGGTAAAAGAAGCATTTAGTTGCAGTGAAATTCAGAAAACTGTAGAAACTACAACAAGGTTATAAACGAATATAACATCAAGAGTTTTTCCTAAACAAAATAATAAATACAGTTGATTAGACATGAGCAGGGTAGTGTATAAGCGCACTACATTATTTAAAAACCTCGCGTTTTAATCATTTGTTTATTTTTCATTATAATTTTTCTACAAGATTTAAGTGGTTTTATGGTTTCTTAAGTGGTCTAACCCGTGCAATACAAAATTAGTTGCGCAAAATATTTTGCGCAATTATTGAAAACTTAATAAAATATTTTATAATATGTGACTTAAGTAGAAACTGACTATGAAGACTTAATGAAACTTAACTCCGCTAAGTTTTCATACTTTAAGTTCAAAACTTTACAGTATATCGTCTCTAAACACGAGCTATTTTTTAAATAAAACAATTATAGAAACGTGTTCTGCTGTTAGTCTAAATACTATTCACGGTGATCGCCATTGCTATCAGCACCGAAGATTTCTACAGAAAGCACCCTTCTTAAAAGACATAGGCTTGTTTTAAAAATGCAAATATTGACATCCTAGAAGATCTAGAAATACCATCTTACCGAGTAATTAAAAGCAAACAACGCCATTAATGGTGGTTAGAGGTGGTATAAACACAAAAACAAATGTATCAGGAATATAGAATCACAACATAAATTATTACGCAAAAATAAATAAAAACTATTCAAATATACCTTCAGAGAGATTTGTTTGAACAAAATTATCAGCACTAAAACTTTATCGGTAAGAAAGATATCGTATCGTATTCTATTTCAATCGACTATCACAACAGAACTCTACCGGTTATAAACATAAACTACGATAGATTAAAAACTGCGTTTAAATTAACGATATGAATTAGGAGATGATAAGCTAGCGGAAGACTAAGACCGAATGAAGCAAGTAACAGTTTGCGGGAGTTAGACGAAGTCAAGCAAATACGTGATATATAGCCATAACAATAATACCTGCGAATAATATCCCCACTACTTTCAACTAAAAATCTTAACTCAGCCAAAAAAACAAGATTCTATTCATTACTCATTTTTATTTCCTTTTTATCTAAATTAACTATTTTTAACGTAAGATTAAATTTGTTTAAAAGATAACGATTACACATGAATGCATTTATTTGAACAGACAAACATAAAGTACAGTAAGAAATTGATATACATTTTTTATTACAACTAAGTCCATATGATTACGAATGATCTTTTAAGATCTTTCTTCAATAAATTTATATGACATAAAAGGAAACAAATTTATAAAACAAACCATTTACGCGGCATGTCTTTCAATTCATCTCAATCTCACTAATAGGTGGAATTAGGTTAAGCAGTGGATCATGTCTGTCTTATTCGCGATTCAAAGAGATAGTTGTAAGGTAGGCAATACCAATGGCAGGAAAACGAAAGGATGATCAATTTTTTTTTTTATCATAGGATTAGCATGAGAGCCGATAAAAATTCATCTTTTATTTCTTTATTGTTAGTTAATTTATGATAAATGCGGTAAAAATTAATAGAACGACTATCGGTGCTAAAAAAGTTGCAAATATTTCATAGATAAATACTTCGTTTATTCCAGGATTTTAAATATAGAATCTGGCTCTTATCACTACAGAGTTGGATTTGTCCGATTTAACCCAAAAATAATAAAACTTAAACAAATAATTTAAACAAACATTTTACAAAAAAGTGAATTTATTGAGTTATTAATTATTTTAGTGAGTAAATAAAATTGATTAATAAATTAAAACACCATTACGGTGAAAATCAGCTTGTTATCAGTTAATTTAAATACCTTTTACAACTAATTGAAACAATTTAATGCAATAAAAAGGTAATTTTGTGTATTTGTACAAAATAAAATTAATTACAAGTAACATTAATTAAGAATTAATAAATAAAACACTATATTGTGATTTTCACCTTCTTATCACTCAATTTAAATACTCGTGACAACCCATTAAAGCCCTATTTTTAAATGAAATAGTGATTTTACTGAGTTCATACGCCCTAAAAGTAATTAAATTAAAGCACTTCCAGAAAAAATTTAAAGGAATAATCGTCATAAACAAGAAAAACCAAAAAACCCCCATAAGGACTTTAACAACGATCACTCTTTCGTTATCAATTTCTTATCAGCGACGGTGGCGCTGCTACGGACTTTGAATCGCGAATAATTCAACGGTGGATTTTAGAGGCTTCACCTTCCGGGACTTAATTTGGCGCAGGGCAGTAGCCAGGTTAGGGCCGGGGAGGGCATCGCCCACCTAGAAAAAATATCGCCCCCTCTAATGAAGTAGATTTTAGTGGAATTCCCTTGTAGAAGTGTGAATTTCGCCACCCTCAGAGATTGGTTTCGCCTCTCCCCCCCTACGAGTTATGGCTAGCTACATGCCTAACATGGCGGGCTCCTCCTCTACAAATTTGGCGGGAACTTTATTAATTCCACTTACCTCTCTGTCGTAGTAGAACTATTGAAACCTTCCTACATACCAAAAGGGGACAAGCCCCGACTTTTAGCGGACCTTGTCTTCTTTTCTTCTCCCTTTTTACCAACCGGTAGATTCTGAGGTAAATTAAAAGATAAGCAAATAGGTTCTTTCACCCCCTAGGCTCGCCATTTCCTACCAAACATGTGTTTTTTTAATAATTATAAAAATATTTATAATCTAACTCATATGCGATTTTAAAATCGTTGTTAAAAATCGTTGTAAAATATTTTTTGGTATTCATTATTGTCTTTTTTACTTAAACCTTTTATATAAAGATTAAACTTGAGCTTCCAAAATCTATTTTTGTCCGTTTTAAGTCTGCGATTGGTAAAAAGTAAAAAAGGGAGAGGCAAAGAAGACAAGCCCCGCTAAAAGAAAGGGCTAGTAGCGTGGTATGTGGAAAGGTTTCAATATTGTTGTCACAACAAATCAACCACGCCGGAGAGGTGATTGAATTAATGCAACACTTTTCAAGATGAAGCTGCTTTATGTGCTTAACTCTAGAATCCTTGCAGCCATATTGCTGCGCAGCAGCTTCATTTTTAAAAGCGTTGGTAAAGTCCCTAAGTTAGCCCGGCAAAGAAGTAACGCCTCTAAAATCCACTATTGAATTAAAAGACAGACGTGAAATTCAGCGCGTAAAATGATTCCACCCATTAGTGAGCTAAACTAAAAGACAAGCGGGATAAAATCCCAAGTACAAAATTATATCAGACAACAATATATCAGTCTATGAGACTAACAATTATTCATCGATTACTTCAATATTTTCAACAAATGACTGATAACTCGTGAAAAACAATTATTAAGGAAATAACAATTTTGATTAAGGTGATGAATAATAAAAGAACTAAATTGATCATCATTTGATTTGCGTAAATGTTATCAATCAAAACAAAATACAAAAGAAATTGAAATGAATAAGAGAAGATTTTTTTCTTAATTTTAACAAGTGTATTCTAAGAATTTATGATAACAAGTATTGTAATACATGATGTACAAAAATAAATTGCAGTCGATGAGTAGAAATATTTCCTAACAATACTAAATCAAGACGAAGCTTTGAAATTTCTTTTTGAGTCATCCGTCCTAAGATTGGTTTGTTGCAGATCTCTTATCATCTATGCTCTCGACTACTTATTAGTTTAATAAACGGCTAAAATCAGTTTAAAGCGTGGGAAAATAATACCAGGGAGCCAATAAGGTTATACCTGGATGTTAAATCACACTCACTATTTCAAATCGGCTGAAGACGAGCGAAGCGAGTACGACGTATTACAATACAAATTATGCGATTTAGCGTATGAATTCTTTATTTCTTAAAAGTCTACCTAAATACTTAACCTAAAAAGGAGTTTTAATCATGACTTGACAAAAAATTTAATAAACAGAGAAGCGGAAGAAAAGCGAAAGGTCATTACTCCGTCTGAACTTGTCATTTTAGATTCTCTATTACTATAAACGTTAACAATTGAAAAGTATAAAGCTAATCAGAATAGAGGTTTTATGTTATGATTTAAATGTCATTTACCTCATCCGAAGACGACTCGTGTTCCATATTTTGGCTATTTATTTACTTTTGGTCATGATTTAATTAGCGGATTCCCACAAGATTAAACCTTCAAATTTCATTCAATTTGAATAAGTTTAAGCGAATTTTCAATTAGTCAATAAGTCAAAGAAAATGTCCAAACGATGGAAACACCCGCCTATTCTGTTATAACAAACATTAAAATTTCATCAGTCTTAAAAAGGGAACAAAATATCAAAAATAAATGCCAATCAGACTCTCTATTCCCTATTCCAAGGAAAGCAATTAAATATAAGAATATGACATCTACTCTTTCATCTAATGTAGCTTTATATAACAGATACGAAAAATTGAGGTTTAAGCAGGTGGATACAAGGGGAAGGAACAAAGAGGGCTACCCCCTCTTAGAAAATTAAACAAAAAAGAAAAAAGTTTAGGCGGTGCCGGCTGATTTTTCATATATTTCACCTTTATAAGAAAAAAAATTAAATTTAGAAAAAATTTATTTAATAAGAGCAAAATTTTGTTAAGCTCGCTTCGCACGCTTTTTTATTAATTAACTTTATTAATTAATAAAACTGCTATTTTATGAAATTATAACTAGAAATATTTAATAAAGTAGTATAATCCCCAATTAGGCGTTCTCGGAAAAGAACTGTTATATAATCCAGTGACAAGGTACGCTTAAAATTTAGTTGGAACATAATACCTCGGTCGCTACGCAGCTTTGGCAAATCTGAATCGACCCCCCCCCCCTCTTCCATTCCCCCCTTATCTTCCGTCATCCGAACAACCTCATAAGCGTCATTTTCATGATAAAAATTCTCTAAAAGGCATTTGTTTCGGGGAACAAATTGCTGTTCATGTAAAAACTACAACAATCTTGATCTAGAATTTATAGAAATAGGAAATTTGATTAAAATTTTCCTTAGTCTAAATTACATTCAACCAAATCATTATTCAGTTTATTTTTCGCGATTTTTAGAGATAAAATTAGATTTCACTATCTAAAAACATCATTAATAATATTATTATAATGTCAATAATACATCATAATAAAACCGTTTACATTATTGTTACATTGTTTACATTAATTGCGGCAATGTATGTCATGATATTAGTTATAAATGATAAAGCACATACATTTAAAGATTGCAATGTTTGTTCCTACTTGAGAATGATTCTTTATTTTGTGTCAGTTGTGCCATAAACGTAAACAAATGCATTTATCAATTTCTTAGTTCCTGTATTCGTAAAGATAACATAATTAATAAAAGAACATAATCTAGGCTTAAATATAGTCCCTAAATCTATCATATTATGAATCTATATCTAATCTATCTCTTCCAATATAATTATCACTATAATATTCCATATACTAAATAATTCATCTATCAACTCCCGCCAGAGTGCAATCAGTGGATTGTTTCTCTTACCAGACTTCTCAAGCCATGAAACTATATTAACTCTAATACTTGTAACAATAATTGTTGTCGAATTACTCAATATAAAATGTCAAAAAAATAGTCCAGTATTTTCAATAGTTTTTTTAAAATAAAACAGCAACGTGTTTTTTTTTATTATTTTTGGTTCTTATTCACCTTTATAGCTCCCAAAAATAGTTATTTCATTTTTAAATGCCTTTATAATCAACTTTTTTTCTGCACTTTAAACTGAAAATTATTTTTATTTCGATACAAAAATCATTTTATTATATAAACATAGATTTATAATCTCAGTTTAAACGCTACTTTAATTTCTTAGCCACTGTATTTCTATTTGAGCTGAAGCTAAATTATAATTAAATAGAAAGCAAACATATGGTTTATTATAAATATAATGAGAAAAAAATCATAATATATTAATTTTAATTATTAATATATATATATATATATATATATATATATATATATATATATATTATATAATATATATATATATATATATATATATATATATATATATATATATATATATATATATATATATTATATATATAATATATAGTATTATAATATAATATTTAATTTAATCTAAATAACTTAAATATTATGATTTAAAATTTTTCAGATTATACTGATAAAAACACGATAATATCTACTCATACCTTGTGTGCGATGTCTAAGACGGGATGGAAATAAAATCGATAAGATATTAAAAGATACTAAACAGATAAAAACATTTAAAACTCATTAACACTGATGACAAGTCGTTGTAATCAATGAGAGTAGAATATAAAATTTCTAGTTAGAGGGGTCAATGATTCTACAGGTACAAGTTATGTATAATGAAATATCAATAATTACTTGAGAAAGTATACATTTGAAAACATGAGTGCTCCTATGTTAGGGTACTCAAGGCACCGTGTCCTGGGAGCGCTAAGTAAGTCCCTCTTTTGAATAAAGGGGATGACGCGATAAGAGAAATAATAGCAAACTTACCTTTCCTAGCATATTTATAACTAAAGGCGCAAAATACGGGTTATATAACAAGTATAAGATGGTTATATAATGGGGATAAACTTATTTTGTATATTTCTCGTTGGTCTTATCTATCAATGACTACATGCGTGACAAATCTTAAACCGATCAACCAATTTTTCCGCATTTTACGAATTTTCGTTATTTTTGCTGAGTTATTATTGTCAGATTAATGATGTTGTAAACAATATATTCCGGCTAGCATAACTAGACCTAAAGATTTATTTTTGAACCAAGTTTCAATTCTCTACCATAAATACACTGGGAGATACGATCATAATAGATACACACACATACATATACACACACAGACAACTTTGTAAAACCCACTTAAGAGGCCTTAAAAACACCTGAAACGGATAATGCAGATACTAAGTTCGACTTATTTCTTTGATAATAACATATAGGAATAAATCTTACTTAAACTTAAGTAATTTCTTTTAAATTTATATAATTTGATACTACCGAGTTTTGCAAAACATAAATAGTTGACACAACGATGCACATGCTTTCTAAGCATGATGGCTGTAAGAGTTATAAAGTAATATAAATACTTTAAATTATATTCTTCAGAATTTTAATTGAAGGTCAGAGTAAGTTCGTCGAGCTAGTCTCTGTCGGCGCCCTGATGAGTTAGAAGTAACGAAACAGAGTGGGACATGTCATTATGTCGAGCCATCAATGATGAGGAATGTCGAATTCAGGAATAATTCCCAAATGTAGCATTGCTTTTTGCTTGTTACATTTCCTAGGTGTCTCTCGCACAATTATATTGTGTATTTTAAATTGATTTCGTTTAAGTTGCAGTTGAGTGCAATTTAGGTTCATTTCATAAAGTGACTTAAAAAGTCACTCAAGTCTTAAGTGATTTTATAATTTTCCGGGAAATTAATATTTAAACATAAAAAACAGTAACTTTAAATAACATTAACATAAATTAAAATTAAAAGAGCGCGTACTTAAAATTTGGAAACACCTAATTTTTTTGTATTCCAAACGGCGAGGTTCCATAAAATTTATCGAGCAGATTATTCATTCATTCCAAATTTCTAAAACAATTGTGTTACTAAGGACTTAAGTTTCTTTTTCGGATTTTTTTTGTTTTAACGTTGGCGGTTAAAACAGAAAAGGCACCAAAAAATAATAACTTAAAAACGTTTGTTCTTGAGTTATTATCTTTTTTAGAATACGTCACAGAGAGATAATTCATGTTAATTATGTTAATATATATTGCTCACGCAATAAATTAAATATTCTTACTTGAATGGGTTTATTTCTGCTGATTTTTAAGTTATTTTAACGCAGCATATTTCTGCTTATTTTGATAATTACTTAGAAAATCTAGATAAATAAGTTAACTCAGCCTTTTCATCAATGGCTGACTTCCTCTTACATTTTATAGTGATTAACTTGCAATGTAGTGTAAAAAAAATGGTTACATTCAAGATGAAGAAGAAATTGTCAACTTGCATTATTCAAGCAAAACAAAAAATATACATACATGAAAAGTCAAGAGATATTAATTCAACTGTAAGAATAGATTTTACAACATTGCTTAAAGCCACAACATTGCTTTAGCTTGTATTTATGTATACATAGTAAACATAAATGAATTAAATGAACATAAATACTTAAAAGTCTTAGCCAAGTCAAAGTTAAGAATAAGATAATTGACGGATAATAGTGTTTACGGGAAGGTGATTGAATATTTGTGAACCAATCACAGTCGCAAAAAAACCATTCTACTTTTTGATTTTAAGACAGCGGAAGCGCGGCGTAAAAATAACATTTAAAGTAAGGTCTGCTAGACTGGACTTATTGGCCCTATGGAAACTTAAATCAAGTCTTAAATTGATAGGGGAAAGTGCGGGCAGGAGGTATAAAGCCAACAAGTATTTTTGATTAGCCCAAGCAGGATCGATCTTCCCCCACTCCTTTCATGTGACCATAATCATAAACATAATTTTCTATTGAAAATTTACAAGTAAGTATTTCGATGTCTTTATTTTAAGCCCTTATTGATCTAGCTGATTACTCTTCTTCTTTCCTATTTGTATCTTTCTTTAAATAAGATCCCAAAACAAGCAATTTAAACTAATGAGAAAGAGTATTAAGAGCTGTAATTGAGAGTGAATAAGCCTTATTTCTATGTTATAAACGTTGTAATGACTCTAATTTAGAAATGTTAAACACTCTGACCTAAAACACTTGGTATTCATTTAGTTCTTTTGAATACTTGAAAATAACACTTTTTTCAAAGTTTTAACTTTCTATATAACTTAAAGAGAAAAGTGAAATGAGGGAAAACCTAATTATCCATTTTCAATCCGCTGAGAAAAAAACGGTGGCATGCAAAGAGTTATTAAAGTCGTTGACAAGGTATAAAAGTGGTCCATTGCTACGGGGGCTAGGTCAGACTGTGTTAAGCCAGCATAACCAGGTTGGCAACTATGGGTACTGATAACAGAAAGTGTAAATAACACCCGCATATTACTTTGTGTTTTAAACTTCTACTCTAAAGCTTCTATTGAACTGTTAAAAGAAATTCAAACCAGAACCGATTTAAGTCCTGAACCAGTAAGTCATAAACAAACTGAATTATTTCTGTGCTTAAAATTGGCTAAAATGGTAATCTCTTATACATTATCTTATGGACCCCTCAAACAAGTATTTAAGTTAGACAAAAATAATCGACAAGCTATTTTTTAAGAAATCGTTACAAAAGTTCATAGTTATGAATAAAGTTTAAACGTTTGATAATTTAAAAAGTTTGATGGTAGGAAAAGCTGTCAGAACCAGGGGGTCCAACTTTAAGGATTTTGTTGCTCTGTAGCAGCGCTGGGACCCCAAGGTAGCGGAGAAAATAGTAAGCTTGTTAGTTATGATCGGTAAGACTCGTGTATTTCCGGGGTGACAGGAAAACTAGAGTAAACAATTTATTTTTGATTGTTAGACCTTTGATATTACAATTTGATTTTATTAACCTTGTGCGTACGATTGATTGAACATTTTTCTTTCTATTGAATTCCTTTTAATTTTGCTTTTCGAAAAATTAAAAGGAAATGCTCCAACTAGGCATGACAAATGCTCTAACTATTTGCGTTACATAAATTCATACAATACATTTTTAAATAGAGCTGATCGCCGAGTTTCTTAACTCTGTAGAGTGGCATTTTTCCTTTAACATCATTTCTTTTAATGGAAAGTAAAACAGAAATAATGGTACTCTGTGCTGTTTTGGGGTGCCCTAATACAGCTCGAAAAGCTACTATGAGATCATTTCCAAAAGATCGAGTAAAGATTTGTCAAAAGGCGGGAAGGAGTCCCTTGAGTTTCCACTTTTCACCGCTGTTTGAGGGACCAGCGCTAGTAAAGTGTCAAAGGTAGAAGAATAGAGAAGTCGACTATCTTGTCGCAAAGGGGTTATGTTATCTGTAGTCAGAGCCTTCAAACACATTCAAATTTGAACGACAATTAAATTGTGCTAGCAACAGATGTATTACAAAATTTATTCTGGAAACAGCAGAAATCAAGTATTTTAGTCAAGTTTTGAAATTAAAAATTAAACGATATCATTAATAATTTAATACCGTTTTTTTTTTTTGGCAAATATTCAAAGAAAATTACCTAATGAGGTTAATTGTCATTAGCGTTGCATTCAATTGAGGGAATATTAAATTATTGTAAGTATAGAGAAGCAAGTAAGCATTACACATTAATAAAGGAAAATTATTAAGTACAAATTTAAAAATACTTCATTGGTCACAGTTAGTGGTTACTTTAAAGCTTAGAAACTTAACAAACCCGTAGGCATAATTACATCCGCTGAAGGATCGAATTTGGTTTTTAACGAACGGCACGAGTCAATAATAAACCTTTTTTCAACTTACAAGTTAAAAACATCTTCCGATTGAAGTTAATGAATTAAGACATTTGTTTTCCTTTTCTTAGGTTAATTATTGTAAGTTGGGGATGAATAGGTCGCGTGCCCGCATCCACGTGGGCCAGGCTATTTCCTCGTCCATTAGTAGTTTGCGCTGTTTGTCACGGGCTGGTGAATAGTCTGGTCGTCCGTGGAATGACATAGATCTAACGTTATATTTGATTGAATCGATGAATTTAGATCAGCTGCCGCGAGGGTAATTATAAAAAAAACTCAATTCAACGATTCTATAGCTGCAAAGATATATTGATCCATTTATAAAACAATCTCATACGTTCATTTTTCCTTTTTGAATTCACTAAAAATACAACAACCAAAGCTATAGGAGAACAAAATAAATTTATACGGTATAAGTTTAAGAAATCGGGAATCATAAAACAAGCAATACTGGTCAACATTTAACTTATTACTTGACCATTGTCAAACCTTAACAAATAGGTATAGTTATCTGTCAATTGTTAGTTGAGTTTGAGTAGGACCACCGCAGAAATAAAAATCATCATTTTTTCGAGCAACATCTTTGGATCACTTGAAATGGATTGATCCTATTACTATAACTAATTGTTAGTTAGTATAACTAACTTTTAAATGTAACTAACTTAACAACTCAAAAGGTATTCATTTTGCTCAAATTGAATTTGAAAACTATTTAAACAACTGGTGTTATTATTAATGTCAAAATTTGATTAATAATTACCATCCCAAGTTGAGAGTAATTAAAGAGGAAAGTTGAAATTTTCCTTAGACCGGCAGGATTGAAATAATACAGCATGATTACTTCGTGAAGTGGAAGTAAATGGAAAGTATTGAAGGCCTGTATTGTCAGTAAAAAGTTAGTTTTCAATTTCGTTTCTATTGAAAATTATATATGTAGACTTAAAAGATTGAGAATGCATAAGACACATATATTGAAAAAGGGCTTACCCCGGAGAATACTGCTCGTATTGTGAAGCAGATTGAGGTTGAAGATTATGAAGGTCAGCTGGATATTCTTGGCCGGTAGTGGCACCAGGACTATTTTCCCTGGGGCTACCACCGCTCTCAGAACTCTGACCAGAATATGTAGGAACTCCTCCTAAATGTCCAAGATAAACTTCGCCATACGGCTTTACTGAGTACATTCCTCTGCCATGTGAATATTCAACTGAAATCATATCATAAACATTTATAATGAAAATGAAGATATCATTATTCGTAAGGTCTTCCAAGATTTCGAAATCATCTGCATCTGAGACTTTACTCAAGCTCTTAAACAATGAAGCTCTTAATCGATGAAAAAAATATAAAAGCTACAAGCAGATATTTTTGTCAGCTTATATATATATATCGCTCGAGGTGGCGCCTAAGACGAATATCAGCCAAAGGTGCAATAAACTTTAAATTAAGCAAAAGTTAATAGTAGCTACTTTTAGCGAATTTCCTTTGGATAGAGGTCCCTAATAAAAAAATACGTTTCGCGAAACTTTATATTTGCACTGCTCGCAACTCATTTCGTCTGTATTTTTCAAAGGAAATGCGCATAATTATCCAGTTGGTCATACAAGATTATGCCTCTAAATTTAGCTGTACGCAGTATTATTTGCACTAGTTCAAAGCTTAGTTATTGTTTATCTTTAAAGGTTTTAACGCATTTCCTTTGAAAAATAGAGACCAAATGAGTTGCGAGCTGTGCTTGACAATTAAGTAACTGCTTAGGTTCTAATGTATAAACCGGAACCTTAAGCAAGAAATGGGTTGTTAAGCACGGAAACACGCATTCTAAATGAAATTCGCCTAACATGCGAACCACCGCGACAAAAATATTTTGAAGTTGTAAACTTATATTATGTAAAAGAACGATAAACAATTATCGTCCCTACCAGGATTGAATAGTTAAGCACGGAAACACGCATCCCAAAGGAAATTCGCCCGACATGCGGACCAGCGCGCCAGCATTTTTCAGTAAAAAGAAAGTGTTTAAATGTAAAGAAAATTATATCCGTTGCACCTGTTTTCCGTAAGAGGTGTAACCTAGGTCAGAGAAGGTGCGTAAAGAGGATAAGATTAGAACTTCAAGGTTTATGATAGTGTGGAAGTTTCATATCAGTCAGCTGGTCTCCTATCTCTAAGAGATATTTTAACTAGAGGTGATATTAACCCTTATCAAAAGAACTGATACTACTTCTTACTACTATGCTACTTCATAAACTCTTTGTTTCACTACAGAGCTAGAAAATCATATATTCTGTTCGTCACTCATTTATACCCTGGCTTCAATTCATTTTTCAATTTAAAATAAGTAATATACGCGTACGCTTCTATTAAGAGCATGCCTTTCATTAAAAATGCAAAATGTTCCCCCCTATTCCCCAAAATTATAGTCTAAATCTAATTAATATAATAATAAAAAATTGAACTATATAATAGTAAAAAGTTTTCTATAATGTCTTATTTTAGCCCTCAGAAAAATTTTAAATTTTGATAAAACTTTAACAACAAGGTTAAATAAGCAAGACAAGTCTATCCAAATTTTTAATTAGTCATCATGCCCTTGACTCTTGACTCAGTTGTTATAAGTAAAGAATCAGCTGACAGCTGTGTCATCCAATTTTAACTGAGCTTTAACCTAATTGGGATTGTAAATTAAATATGGGTCTATGTTCTACTCTACATAATAAAAGCATTGTCCAAGACAAAAATATAGGTTTTAGAAGATTTTATAAGCCGAATTGTGGTCTATATAATTAAAAACAGTCAAGAACATCTAATTAATGTTATTGAAGTCTTAAAAAGTTTATAAATATAAAACTAATAACACTATCGATTTGTTACTATAAAATTTTAGTTTCGCTTTATTTCTTGTTAAAAAGAAAGCTCGCCAACTCGACCAACTCTAAAAATGTAAACGAAAAATCATCATTACTTCATATGAAGAACTAGCCTTTTATGATCGAGCTATCCTAAAATAAACAAGTAAGGCGTAATATAAAATGTTTTTGCCAATGAAATCTTTAAAGGCCCAGGAGCAAGGCCTGAAAAAATATGTCAGGCCTGCTTCATTTTGTACAGCTTCAAACTAAACATATTTAAGAATATACCGTAAATTTTGAAAAAAGTAAAGTCTGCCTATCCAGAGTGGAGTCCTTTATATGACTGCGCATGCTCAATATTTTATGAAATTGCACTAGAATATTCAAGATTTCTTGAAATAAGTGTGAAGATAACCTTTTTAAAAAGCTGACAAAATTTCCAATAAATCAAGTGTTCATTTATCAAAAATAGATGACGAGCACGTCAAACGTAGACATTTTGTAAAAGAAATTTGCAGACTTTGCAAAAATTAACAATTTTTTGATGGTTTTTCCAATGCCATGGCTAAGCATGGCAACTTTGGCTGTAATTATCCGATTTTTATGAAATAACAATCGATTTATTGGAAACTTAGTCAGTTTTAAAAAATGATCTCTTCTAGTTTTGCACACGACCTACAGGGAACCACATATTTCAAGAAATCTTAAATTTGTGCGATTTCATAAAAATGTTAACGTACATAATAATCATATGAAGGGCTTCTCTCTGAATAGAAGACAATGTTTTTTCTTCTTCATTTGAAGTATATATTCAAAAAAAAATGTTTGAAGCAGTTTAGAATGAGTCTATCAGTGAGTCTAGTCAGTGACTATTAAAAAAAATAGCACTAACTTTCGCAGCAGTAATATAAGTTTAACTCTCCCTTAATGTCACATTAACTTAAGTAAAACACAAATTTCTTGTAGAACTATAAACTCAAGTAACACAACATAATACACAGAATTGGCACGGGCTTCTTCCGAGGGAAACACTTTCCCCTAAACAACACTTGTTGTTTAGAAACAATCACAAATTTTGTATATGTTTTGTCCTTAAAAGTATAACCAAGAATAAAAAATATCACTGGCAACGCGAGTCGCCACTAATCAGACACTCTAGTCGCTACAAAAGAAGTTTCTTATTTGGCTTAGTCGAAGTTCCGTCTTAATAAATTGTACAGTATATAACTTTTACATTTTGTATGGTTGCCCAATATAACTTTATTTTCCATATTTTTCAGGGAGCACCCAGCAGATGGATCAGACAATCACTATTAACAGATAGTGATCATGAGATCTTCTTAAAGTCTATACCCACCCTGACGTTCGTTACACAAAAGGTATGCATACAATGGAAAAGTTTAAAATCTTTGACAAAACACTGTCCTATGAAAACTTAAATTTCAAAATATACCTGGATTATGGAGTGGTGTGTCCTGTGGAGTATCATGGTGGGAAGATGGGTGAGATTCGTGATGAGATTCATGATGTGATGCATCATGGTTATTTTCATGATGTTCATCCAGACTATTAGATTCATGGGGAGTAGCTGTAAATATAAAGGGTGGCGTAGAAGGATTCCTCGATTCTTCTGCTCTACCGCCTTCTTCTTTTATAACAACCTCATGATCAACTCCTCTCCACTCACCAACACTCTCCATACCTAACAAAAATAACACAGTATTAACCAAAGTAGGTTACAATGTTTTATGTTATGTCGTAACAGGGCAGAAAGAACTATAATATTTAAAATAGAATACATTTCAACTCGCCCATATAAACCCTACACTTTTTGCATGTATGTCTCTAAAATGGAGGGAGTGTCTTTATAATATCGAGAAATGGAATAATATATTTTTTCATGAAAGAATATAAAGTCTCTAAAGAATATAAGAAGTCTGCTTTAGAGCCTTCGAACCCAAAAAATCTAAGAAAATAGATGTCTGTAAGTATTTAAGACATACGACGGCTGTACTGATTGCAACAATACTACATCTAAAATCAAGTTCAATGGTTAAACAGTTTTTATTAAAGTTTATCAAAATACGTATATAAAATCATGGGTTTATCCTTCAATGTTCTTGTACATCTTGAACATTCTTTAGTTGAAGAAAGGATCGGTTTAAGTTATAAAAAACACCAAAAAGAGTCTATTTTGGCACTTCTCGCCTCGGTCCCTTCGCGGGTTGTTTGAAGGAGAGGAAACTAATTTGAATCTATCCTTCTAATCCCCCCCCCCTCTTCTTCACTTTACATCCAAACAACCCCATTGGCGTATTTTTCTAATGAAAATCCAAATCGATTTTTAGTATTAGGTGAAATGGAAAAAATATGGTTTTTAGGATTCCTTTTGGCATAATATATGAACCCCCCCCCCCACCCACTTAATATTTTTATTAGCAGTGGAATCACATTTTTGAATTTAATGAATATGTAGAAAATAAAATACAAGGTATAATTGTTTTACGTTACAATGAAAATATATACTTGTGTCACTGTTTTAGAATACCAACCCTTTTGTGTTGGTATTGCTATCGTTACTACTAAATGTAAACTTTATTAGAATATGCGCTAAACGCGTCACAAATCAGCTGTAATTTATTTTGCTTTAATAAAGAAATTAAATTTTGTGAAAGGTGCTAGAACTGTCTAGGGTGCAAGGGTTCTCAACTCGAAGAACATCATAATTCATTTATTAATATTTAGACAATGATAAACAATAAAGCTGCAAATTTCATTTACTTACTCGGAGTTTGCTCGCTATTTAAAACGATGAATAAAAGCGGCGACGTTTCTTCTGTCATGTAATTATATTCGAAAATTGAACTTTTAAATGCATTCAACTGTACCTCTATTAATTTCTTTTAAAGCCAAACCAAGGAACTTCGTCAAGTAAATTCATAAGTAAATAAAAAGTAAATTTAATATCAATTTATCAATAATATTAATTTTAAACAGTAAATATGTTATTAATTTGATTTAATTATTAACAACTTTGTTACATATCATTAATTGAAACCGTGCTTTCATTACACCATATTACGAAGTTTAAAAAAAATGAAATTCGACACTTCGTTTAATTGTTCTTAAACAAAAAAACGCAAACAACAACAATAAAAACAATTAATGAATGATTAAAGTATAAATTGTTCATTTGATATTTAAAATTTATTAAATTACAGTCCAGAAGGAATCTGATTTCAGAAAATATCAAACTTTAATAAAATTGTACTTCACAATTATTTTATTATTATTCAATCTTAATGGTATTATTTTAATTAATAAAAATTATGAGCCTAATGAATTGATAAAAACGGTTAAAATTAAAGGTAATCAATGAAATAAACACTTTTTAAAGAAATCCTACACTTTAATACTTTTTTAGACATTACAAAAAAAAACTAAGGCATATTTTTACCAAACTAAGCAAAAAAAATTTAAAGATATATTATTTTGTTAATTTAAATTATTTTTGAAGAATCGTCCTCTTGGAAAGAACTCCTATAAACTTTGCTACTATTAAGTTTAAAATTGTTATAACTTAACATGTATTCATAATTTTAATAATAAATAATTCAATTATTTAGCTGTGGTTGTTATTTATATTTTTTATATTAATATGGCTACAGAATATCCAAGATATAATATATTAAATTCCAATAAAATTAATTTTAATTTTACCTTTATGATTATTATTCCTCATTTAATTTAATTTACATAGTTTATTTTTATTAAATATATTTTAGTGATGAAATTTGATCAGCTGTTTCTTATTTAAATTTTACTTAACAGTTAAATAAAAAGTTTAATATCACTATAAGATTACAAATAAAATTACGTCACGATTAATGTAATCAGCTTCATAAAAAAAATTATCAACAAAATAATTTATCAGCTTTTCTTCAGGTAATATCAGTGAAAAATAAAATTTTATCAAGTATCTAAAAATACAACGTTGAGTCCCCCTTTTTTGACTGATATGCAGTTATCGTATAACGATACGGTCCTATCTCTCAAACGATACTAATACAATAAAACTAACTGACTTTAACTATTTTAAATCAGTATTACAAAATAAGTTCTACTACAACGTTGTGTGGTTTCATAAAGATTACAATTTAAAAACCGATGTTTTAGATAGTTAAAAAATTACAATATCGGAAGTCAGTATCATTGGAACTTAAAAGTTGTAGAAAGACAAATTAACGACTGACTATGAGCATTAAAACATAAAATCTGTCTAGTGTTGAGTTTCTTTACTCCTTATCTATTTTTCTGATAACATTTGGTGACCCGATCAAAAAAAGGTTAATATTTTTTTGTTACGTAATCATTTTGAATTTGTTTAAATTCAATACAGCTTCAAAATGTCTAATATATTTTATTATGGACTTACTTTCGTATAAATACATCGTCTATTTTACCTGCTATTTCATTTTCTAATAAAAAAGTATGTTTTCCTCGTAATTCCATGGAAATATTTAAACAATTTTTTTAATTTGTATTTTTTATGTAAAAAATTATTTTCTAGTCAAAGCTATTGGTTAGTTTTATTGTGGTGGGAGATGGACTAGAACTGATGACGTTACGACCTTTAGTTTATCGGAGGTCAGAACATGTGGAGGGGAATGGCGTTATCACTATTTCTAACCATACAGGCTTTACCAATAATTTTTACAAGCAAGTGTATAATCATATAAAATTATTAACATTTTTCAAATTCAAATATAATGAAAGTAATAAACATAATTATAAGCAATTGAAATATAAATAATGTAACAATAAAAATATTAATCAAAGTTTATTATAAAAAAGAAAAAATAAAGGTGCCATATGAAAAGGCACCTAAGATTACTAGAAATTGCCCATTTACTTTTTCTTACCATATAAAAGATAAAATTCACAAATATGTTCAGAGAACTTATCTATGTGCTACGGTATAATAAAATTGATTGCGCGGATAAATTATGAAAAGGAAGAAAAAACCAAACTAAATAAAATTGTTTGATGATTAAAATTATTTAAATTCAAACTAATTTGAATGTTTTCTAGCACTATACACTTTTACTTCCCTGTTGATTCAATAGCTTCATTCCTAATATTAAGAGTTTGCCTCATCAAAAGAGCCAAAACCCATAAAGATCTGGATGGAGCACCAATAAAATCGTATTCTTATAAATACATTCGGACTAAAACTAAAATGATGGACCAATGAAATCATATCTTTCGGTAAAAGGAAATGACAATAATTTATTTTATAGTGTAGTAAATAAATTGCGTTGTATGGGAAGGGAGGAGAAGGGTAAAAAATTGCCACTCAAAAATATCAAAGCAGCAGAAACAACCCTGCCTTTAAGTATTTTTTATCATGGATGGTGTAAAGGTTGGAATGAGCCCTTAGATTCTCAATTTAAAGGAGTCAAAATGATATTGGCATTTTTTAGCGAAAATTATGTACATTTCTCAAAAATGTGAAATTAAGTGAGAAGTTATGCCTACAACTTGATAACTACCAGGATTTTTTAATAATTTCCCTCCCTCCTGATTTGGCCGCAATGACAACATTTTTTAAAATTGTTAAAATATTTGCTTCCAAGCCTAATAAAAAGTTTGTTGACCTTACGAGCATGGCTTGTCATAAAAATAAATTGCACTTAAATTATTTCAGGGCGATTATAAAAACTATAAATCATTAATTTCAGATAAAAGGCTATTGTTTTAATTTAAGAGTATGAAACAAGTTATTCTTGTCAACGATATCGCGAAAACATATACTTAATACAAGAACAACTTTACTTCAAAGTAATAACTAAATTAAAAAAAGTATCTTTAAGACTTAGTCTTCAAGCCGCTTTCGAGGTATTTTGACTGAGGCAACAATTGTCCAGAAACTGAATAGAATATAATTAATTCAATGTTTTGCCGTCGGATATATTTGAAAGAACAATGTAAATCTCACTTATATTGATATTGACATACTTATCAAAAAGGTGTAATCTAAATTCGATAAGGGATGATAAAATACATAAATATTTATATTTACAAATGATAATATAGTTATTACATTCCAGTGATAAATGATTACTATTTTATCATAATAATTCTTGATAGTACATATTCTGATAGCCCTATCTTTAGTTTAAGTGTTTTAAAAGTTCAGTATAGTTTCTGTCTTTCATGAGTATGGGAGTAAGTTAGTAAGTTTTGACTTAGCGTAGTGATGGTTGTACTATGTTCCTTAAAAAAAAATCTGGCGTAGTGGTCGACATGCCGTCAAATTTCCTTTGCAATGCGTGATTCAGTGCTTAATATTAAACTTCTTGCATAAGGTTCCAGTTTATGCTTTATAACATAAGCTGTTATTTAATTATCAAGCACTACTCGTAATGAGGAAGATGCTTGTTTGCCAAATATATTTTTAATTAAAAGTA
This sequence comes from Microvelia longipes, assembly GCA_018340805.1. Classification (NCBI taxonomy): domain Eukaryota; kingdom Metazoa; phylum Arthropoda; class Insecta; order Hemiptera; family Veliidae; genus Microvelia; species Microvelia longipes. The sequence goes on from JACMZG010001911.1 coordinate 21,856,594, forward strand.
TACTACATTTAATGAATAAAGCACTAGCAAGACGTTTTTAAAGTGCTCCAATTAATTTTAATTAATTTTTAAAGTTTACTGTTGTTGTTGGGGCATGTTTTTCAAGGCAGGATTGGTATCGCACCACAGCGGATTTATTAAGAACTATTCGTGGGTTATATTTTGTTGCCTAACGTACCTTTTATTTGAACACTCTTAGCTGCTTTACTGTTTTATTAGTAAAATTAAGTTCACATGTGTTAACAATAATTGATGTATTTTAACTTTTTAATCATAATATTTTAACAATATTACAATTATATTTATGCAATTTTATATAATTAAAACAAAATATTCAGTGGTAATTTTCGTGTTATAAAATGTTTAGTGTACATAATAAATTAGGTACCAGTGATAAATTTTTAAATGATTTTTGTTCACTTTATTTTTCGTTCAATTTATGAAATTATTACACTGAATTTGAGAAAATTGTTATTATTTTATAAATATGTACTAACTTAAATAAAATAGGTATCAGTAGAGCTCTTGTTTTAGTAATCTTAACACCGTATACTGCTCAAAATCGGATTCCAACGTCTCAACTATAAGATGATATATGCACGTACTTAATTTGAACAAAAATAATTTAAAACTAACAACTATCCACGTGATTTATTGACATAAGTTATTGCAGATTAATATAATAATAAGTATTTATCCAAATTCTAAGCAATAATTTATAATTTGAACAAAACGTAAGGTAAACAACAATCGGTTATAACTGATATCCGGACGGCTTTTCCTATAACATTTTAGATTCCGTAAAATTATTATAAACAAATTAAAAATTTAAAACCCAGGTTTATATGACAAATGTGAGCATTGCAGGCTTAAAAATAACCTGCAATACAATAAAAACTGGTATAACTAAAACTGGGATTTGGATATTTGTTAGTTTTAGCATTGACCTTTTAGATTTAAAATGAACCAATCAACTGTATAACCCAAGTGACGTAATAGCTTTTTGCCGCGAATCTTTACTTTTTAAATATTTTTTTAAATTGCTAATAAAAAATGAATTTAAATGTGAAATACAATAATAACAACACCAATAACGTCTTTCCACTAAAAATTAAAAAAATCTCGTAGTGGAAAGACGTTGTTGGTGTTGTTATTATTGAAGAAAATTCCACTGCGCTTACTGAAGTTGTGAAATACAATTTTTCTTATATCGATTAACCTAACACCCATGGGTTAAAATTTATGCATTTTCCTCATTCATTTTTTTTATTTTTCAAAGGAAATTCTCGTATTATCCTGTTGAATAAACAAAACTAGCCTCTAAATTGGTAGCGCACCATTATTTGCACTAGGTTAAAGAGCTCTCTTAGTGTTTATTTTTAATGGTTTTAAGGCTTTAAAGATATTAATTCATTAGAGAAATTGCTGAAAAAACCAGGTACATAGTCTTTAGGGTGCATAAAACACGCTTGTAAAGTATTTGAAATTAGGGTTTGTACATGATTAAGACAAGTGAGGCCAGAGTATTTTCTTCAAGCTTGTGAATGTGATGTGCCTGAAATAATACAGCAAACACACGTGTAGTAGTATTTTAAACTGCTAAGGTAACTAGAATCGGAAAAGCTCAATTTTCTAGTACGTTTTCTAATGTATTTTAACCTAATCAAAATATCTATTAGTACAAAATATCATTTAATACGACGATTATCATTTGATAATTTTGTAAATCTTTAATATATTTTATTAGTTCAATTTTGATGAAGTTGGATGCAACGTAATTGTTCATATAACTTACTTATAAGTTCATATGCATATAATGTATCATATGTATTATAATGCATGTACTTATATACGTGTGTACATGCATATTCAAATGTTATTTGGTAATAAATAAGATAAACTAACTGTTATTGGTATGAATCCAATTCAAAAGGGTGCAGAGCACAAATATTTTTAAATATCAACTAATTAATAAAAACAATTAATTTGTTTTATCCATTAATTTGTATAAAGGTAAATAAAGGTAAATTATGAAAAGCAACCTTGGAACACAAGGTCCTTCTCCTCAGACCTAATGCAAGCAACTACTAGTAAGTGTTAAGTGTCACTAAAAACAAGGAATAACACCTTGATTCAAAATGAACATGTTCGATTGTAATTAGTATTTTTTTTATTTCATCGTGGATCATTAAATTATTAATCTAGAAATGTTTTTGTGGAAATTTCATGTGGAAAAGGATTTTCCAAGAGGAAATTTGCTAAAAACGAGTTTCTGAGCTTGGCAAGACATCGAAAATCAAAAAATTTCCACAAAAATAGTAACAAATTTGGGATATTTGATAAAGGTTTGGGTAGCACAATCCTTATTACAAAATGCATAATATGTAATACGGGCATAACTTGAGAATAATAGATAACTAGATGACTCTAAAGTTTTTTTACGACTTTAATTTATAATAAATAAAAAAAAAAAGAAAAACAAACACTCTATCACACAATATATGTATTTTTGTCGTAAAATAAGTCAAAGTAAAGACAGGGAAGGCTGACTATTGTCAAACAATAGGATTTTTTGTAGAAAAACACTTTGTATCCAACATCTCTTATCAGTTTTAAACTTGTTATCAGTTAGGACGGGATTTCCGTCTAGAAAACGGAAAGTTGTGTGTGACTAGTTTGGGGATGTAAGAAGGTTTTATTCTATGAGACGAGGGTTAAAACAAACAACAATGTGTTGTTTTAATAAAACTTTGACAATTTATTTGACGGCAAAAATAATAGCTACACCACCTAACCAGCCATACAACACATTGGATTTGCTATGGTCATTCTCTCCATTCGGACTCGCTTCGCTCGCTCTCAGACATTAAAAAACAGAATCAAAAGCCTTAGCTATTTCTAAGACAAGACAAAGCTATGGGGTTTAATCCTTTATCTAAACTATCTAAAATGATACCATAAACGGCAGTTATTGCATCTTGAGTACTTATACCTTTCGTATAACCTTTCCTTAAAATTTTAATTAAGACATTAAAATTTATTAAATTTTATCTCTATTTTGAAGATATTATGCTTATTAGATATTATCTTGGCTAGAAATAAGAAAACAAAATAAGTTATAACACCTCCCTTGGCATGACCAAATGGAAAAAGCTATATACTATAACTATATATTAGTATATATACTATTAAGTATATATATATTAGTGTATGATATTAGTATATATAGTATTAGTATATATATAGCATTAGAATTAAGTATATATAGATTTGTGTAGGGCCAAGACTAATGTTGTAATGTTAGTATGCAAAACGAGTAAAATGCCGGCCTGTAAATATTGTTATGATATAGATTTGAAGTATTAACATTAATATGTATGTATTATAATATGTATTCATATGTAAATATGAACATTATGATATAGATCGCCAGGCCGGGAAAAATATTTTTAGGTACGACTTTGTTTCCCCTTCACCCCTTGTGAATATATCCTTGATTTAGATCTCACTTATACATACTCCAAAAATTAACCAATACTAATAATAATAATATTAGCAATATTTGTAAGTTGTAGTATAAATATATAAGAGAATAATAATATAAAAAGTATAATAGTAAACAAACATTACATACAAGTATTTCAATTAGAAAATAAATAAGCGTAGATCGATGACAGAAGGTTCAAAAGTAGACAAAAAAATAAAAGAAAGTAAAAAGAGTTCGCGCGTGCTAGTTGGAGTAAAAAATTTTTTTTGTTGCATTTTATGAAAGGGCCGACGGTACCCTTTGTCCTTTGTTTGCAAGGTTTTATCCCTTTTCCTTTTCTCGATTCTTATTTAAGCAAAAATTAAAATAAACATTAAATATGAAATAAGTAAATAAAAACTAACAGGTAAAAATCAAACAAACAATAACAAAACACTTAAACTGTTATTAGAAATAACAAATAACTTTTAAGATAGTTAAGAGAATTTGTGAAAGATTTGTTTTTGATATTAAAGTTATTGTTTCATTTTAATTCTTATAATGAAGCAATGTTTTTCATTGATACATTATTACAATGACTATAATAAATCACTAATCATGCCAATTTCACTAATTCAACTAAATTTTAACAGATATTTATTTTAACAATTGATTAAAATTACCTTCATACTTAAGGTATGAAAGCTATGACCACAAACCTACATAAAAAAATATACAAAAAAGGGCAAACTTTTAGATGTGAGTCATAGATGACGGTTGTGTTTTGGGGGCATTGGCACATCCGTTTCCGTCACATTGTTATCGTCTATGTAAACATCATTTGTTATCCTAAACCCTTTATTTATTATAATCATGGCCAGCTACAACCAGCTGATTCCATATATTTTTATTCGGTATGATTGAGTTCATATAGATTGCCCCTTTTCCTTTTTTTTAATTCTTACTTAAGCAAAAATTAAAATACACATTAAATGTGAATTAAGAAAATAAACACTATCAGCAGAAATCAAAAGTAAAAGAATTTCCATGCCTAACAATCCGATTATGAGGCGTTTATTAATGTTTTATTATGTCACTTATTGTTACTTATTTTATCTCTATACAGGTTAGAAATCGAATCATTATAGACCATTTGTACTTATCCTCATCTACTAAGGAAAGTATATGGAAAACAAAAAAGTTTTCCCACAAAAAGTTAGAATAAACATTTCAAGAATTATTGAGACGACCAGTATACCATTATTCATTACACTATTTTGTCTATCTTTATGTGTTTCGGTGTCACGCATAATCCTGATCTATATTGTCTTTTATATGTATCAAGAGTTTAAACTCAGCATAGAAATTAAACTTCAGGTCAATTTGTGGTTCCCGAAAATTCAATCATGGTACACTTGATGAAAATAAAAAAATAAATAGTTGGCGAAAAAAAACCTATATATCACAATATTGTTTTGTTTACTATAGATTATAGATGGTCGAGACTTGTTAGCAAATTTCATTATACAATAACGATTTTGAATTATTTTAAATTTTGTATCTTCGTCAACAAACGTTACCTCATCATAATCCATAGTCTAAAATAAGAAACATGAAAATATCTGAATTGGACGATACGATTGTAATGAGCCATGTGCCAATGCTATAAAGAATGATTGCTAAATATCTAACTTAAATATCAATAATTTATGACCATAGTCTGGGTTCGTATGTAGGTGGTCATACTGATAAAACTAGAGCGTGCTACATTAAAAAAATAACAGAACCTGTCAATAAGAATTCACATGGCTTTTCCCTTATCTAAAATATGGTTAAGATGGTTTGTAATTAATGACAACAAAAGATAAAGATTTTAGAGTTTTGTTAGACATGAGACAAATATCTACACATATATCTCTGGTTTTTAGTATCACAAAATGTTCGAGCATTAATCTTATTAATAACAGTCTCTTTAAAATGAAACAATATAATATGTTGCTGAGTGGAGGTCCAGAGTTCGCATCCCTCTGCTATTATAGCAGGGGAATAAGAAACTTTTAACAATTTAGAAAACAAATCTAAATATTTTCAACCAATAAGTGTTCCTGATAAGATATAAAATCTTAATCAGGAACATTGGACACTTATTGCTTAAAAATAGTTAGATTGTTTTAGCTAAAATAGAAGAACTCAATCAGTCAAAATGTCAGAATCCGTTTAGTCTAAAAATCTTGGCATAGCCGAATTCCGTCACGTTATACTTTTTAATCCCTAACCCCCATGAACACCCTATTGTAGCTTATATAAAATATATATGTTTCTGCCTTGTGGTTTCGGCACAACTTAAGGAAAGTTTAGTCTGACAGTGCGGCACAAGTTTGTTTCTAGATAAAGTTATAGAAATTTATAGTAAAGCCTCAGATATTCTGTGGATTAGACGGAAAATGCTGGCACTAGGACACATAAGGTATAACACTGTCTTCTGTCTTAGCAAAAAAGGCCCAACAATGTGGCCCTAATTGCCAGGTGACCTATCCCTAATTACTATCGATATAGTAATTAGGGATTAATATCGATAGTTATAGTATCGATTACAAGCTTAAAAATGAATTGGAAGCTACGCATGCCAATAAAAGTTGGGCTCAATCCACGGACAAGTATCCGTGTTTTGTCTTATTAGTTCTAAGCAATAATAAGGTATGCTTCCACGTGCATACCTTAATATCCACGTGCTAGTTTATCTTAGGCAAAAGTAGTTTATCGTAAATTGGCTGTTCATGTTCACAATATGAAATTATGCTAATTTTAAATGCAAAGTACAAAAACTGATATTAATTAATGTATTTCATTAGAAATATTAGACAAATTGTACTTAAGAGGAATGTAAAAGTTTTATTTCTTACCTGGCTTTTGAAACGGATATTAAAAATTTATAAATAAGAACTTGAATATTGTTATCAAAACACAATTTGTCAAGATTCAGTTGTAATTGTTTGAGTACTTCTCTCAAACTAGAAAACGACGCAAGTAAGTTTTCTATAAGACGCAAGAAAACGCATTTCATAAAAAAATCGTTAGATATGAAAATATCTGAGCGTTTTTATACATCGATTGTGTAAATCTCGTGAAAGAACTATTCCATGGAAAATAAAACCTCGTGACACACCATGGCTGTGACGGAACTCGACCATCCTTTTTGCTTTAAACCTTCTCGTGACGGAACTCGACCATCCTTTTTGCTTTAATCCTTCTCGTGACGGAACAAGACGTTCCCCGACGCGATAGGGAACTTTTCTGACCCAAGGACGTTGTATAAGATAAAGAAATATGAGCAAACTTACCTTCCCTTAATAGGGCTAAAAGCAGGTTATGGAACTAGAATAAGTCGAGTTAACAGTAAGAAAAAGTAAAGGTATTACATATAACTATTTGTTTGTAACTTTCTTAATAAGCAAATCAATAGAAAATCATGGGGGGGGGGGTAGGGGTACGTTTGCCTCAAAATTCCTAAATATTGTTATTTAGGAATTTAATACAGTTATTAATACAGTTAAGTGTTAAGTACAGTTATTACATTAACAGCTCAGGTCCTAACCTGAGCAGTTAATAACTGTAAGCATGCATGTTTCTACTAAGAATGCGCTGTTTGTTTTTGACATATGCTTTGTGTTGGATTCTTCTTTATTTTTGCATCCTCTGTGGGGTCACTTCGTTATATGACCAATGGATTTAACGCGTCATCCCCTGTATTCAAGTTCCATAGTTGAGTCTCGTCATCAAACACATTAGAATCATCGGAAATACCAGTCAAATGTTTTGTAGAATTTTAGTAAAGTCAACGAATTCGAATGTAAAGGGGAATATAACAACCAAAAAGTATTTTAAATAAATCTTTAGGTTAGCAAAATAATAAATTATCCGTGTCGTTGGTGTTAAATGGTAACGGGATTTTTTTATTTTAGTAAATAACAAATTTAGATTTAAATTCATTCAGATATAGGCAAATAAAAGTACCAATTTAAATTTAATTCATCAATAATTAATGATTTTTACAAGGTGGCAAAAACATAAATTAATGCGACTAAATAAAATTATATTATTTTAACACATATTTTATAGATAAAATATTTTATAGATAAAATATTTTATAACACATTGATTATGACGGTAACAGTTTTGTTAGAGTGGAATGTCAAAGTATATATTGTGTTTTCAGTATTATTAAGCAACCAACATAATAAATATGTCATAACAATGACCTTGATTTACTTAATTTTTCTTGTATTTTACAGCTCTCCCTAGTTTAATAATTGGCCTCATTGTATTATAAAGTTGAAGCACAAGAAAATTTATAAATGAGAATACAGTATCTATCATTGTTTGGTAGGAAAAAAGAACTTCGAAATAGTTATAATATAGAAAAATAGGGAAACCCGCTGACTCATTTTCTTTAATTGTTACTTATTTTACAAATATTTTATTTCTTTAATCATATTTTTGATATACACAGTATGTGGCAAGGCAAGGTTGTCCGCAAAGAGGAGAAGGTACTGCACGGACAACGCCATGAAGGTTTAGAAATAGAAATAAATAAACACTTAACACCAAGTTTGGAGGGATTATGATTGGTATAAAGTATACTTTATACTTCTTGGGGATCCCTACTTCGTGGGTAAGCGATGGACAAGATGGAAGAGAGATGTTAGTAATAATGAAATATACAGTACGTATATTGTACGTATCATACATTAACTATCATAATGGTTTGATTAATCTAATAAGATTTCAGTAATCTTTTAATATTATTTCTTTTTAGACAGTATGACTACTAACGACGCTACAGTAAACTAAAACTGAAAAGATTAAAGAATGAATAATGCAGTGATTTGCAATACTTATCAATTCCTTACAAACTTATTATTAGTTTGAAGTAAAGAATGTTTGTTTTAAAAAACCTATATACGAGTCACGATAAAAATTGAACTAATGCTGATAATGAGATGAAACTTGGCAAGTACGTTGGTCTTATATTAGACTAAATGCGTTCTAAATCTCGAATCATTAAAATTAATGAAATAATAGTTATTTATGCCATAAGGCTGAGAAGTGTGTCTTTATGTCACGGCAATTAGATTTACCGACGAGCGAAGCGAGTCGGGAAAAATTGCCAATACATAAAGACATTCTCAGCCGGATGGCATACACTATTTTTTTGAGGTAGCACTCATTAAATAAAGCACTCATTAAAAAAAATCAAAAAATAGCACTCATTAAACTGCGCTATATACTTAATTGAAAAAAAAAACAAACGTCCAATTATTATTAACTCCATATTATCGTCGTCATTAAATTCATCCATAGCTTCACACTTTTACTCAAAAATGTAAAAGCTTTACTAATAAACACACAAAAATTGTCAATTAGAACACCTTTTAAAAACGAAAAAAAATTAGTCTACGAACAAAAACAGAAACAAAATTAACGTTTTTAAAGAAATCTCATGAAGTTTTAACACAGATTGTTTTTTGAACACGCTACATTACAGTAATGGCGGCAACATATGAATTACTTTTACGTCCTAGGAGTTTTTTTTACATTCATTACTGTCCTCGGAGGTGAAAAGTACTAAATAACCTCCTATAACAATAATGATTGGCTTCTCATCCTAAAAACGGTCCAATAAAGTGCTCAATTACGTACTACCTCAAAAAAAAAAATTTAGTTCCGCTGCTATTTACCATCAAGCACAATGAGGATTGTGAGGAGTCTTACAATATGTCAACAAAGGCTTGAAAAAACCTGTTAGTGACCTTTTTAACCTTTAAAAATAAAACCCATAGAGATATAAACTAGAGGGGGCATAGCCTATCTAAAGACATTGAGAGGCCTGAAACATCTTTTTGGGGCTCTCAGGGGCTCTGTGTAACCTCATTAAACCCTCCTTCAAGAGCGAAGGTTATAATTAATAAATTTATTTCGGTTTCCCGCACATTGTTTGTGTTTTGATTTGTATTTTTAACGTTTGACTATAAGTTATAGTAATTTTGTACTGATTATTTGATTATATTTATAAGCGAAGGTGGTCAGGTTACTTTTCCGATGTTTCAAATTTTAAACATATAGGGGCCTCTTTAGTATTATTTTCTCTATGATAAAAACGACAAAAAAAATCTATTGAAAAAGAAAATAAATAAAATATTTTATTCAATTAAACTCAGAGCTATAATTAAAACTGGCCCATTAATCCTAAAAAAAATATAAACTGTTTTGTAAACCGTCCGAAATGCAAATAAAAATCAAAAATTCTCATGAGGCAGGTTTAAAAGATTAATCATATAGAATTCCTCTACAAATGTTACTATAACTTGATTGGCGTATAAGTTCCTTTTGTTATGATAAGAAAATGAGGTCATAGCTTTAAGTTCATAAAATACATACTAAAATAGACAACCAAGTATTTTTAACAAAAAGAGCACGCGCGGTGCATTCGCGTATGCACATAGCTACTTCATAATTCTCTCCTACTATATAGACCTATACCTTGCAGACTTTAACAGCTGAGTTCGTGGTCAGGCATAGGAGAGAAAAAAAAAGTTTAATAAAGACATAGGTAACTTATGAAAAGAAAAAAAAAGTTCGTAAAATAAAAATAAAAATGCAAAGTAAAACTTGTAAAATACAAAACGTGCTTAAACACCTAACACTTGAAACCTTTATTTCACTGGGTTTTCATTATTGTTATTTTGCTTTTTTTCAAGCAGGTCATTCTGGGTTACACTTCCTGGTTGGTTTTATTACTCATTAAGTATTTGTATTAAAACGTATAAAGCAAATAATAACTACTACTTGTTCTAAGTTTTAATGCATAAACACGATTTTAAGACGCTGCTAATACCTGTTTGATGCAAGAGTAAAATATTTTAAAGTCTGTAAAAATTATGTGTCAAGAAGGGATACTAAAAAAAGTGTTAAAGACATCTCGGTTTGAAAATTATTGGCGAATTTTTAAAATTTAGTTTTACTAACTAATACTAAATAAGTATCATAACATACTGATATCATAGTACCATATCATAGTATCATATCATAGTATCATATCTATTTAAGAAATGAATAAATATATAGGTTAAGACTCCATTGGTTAGAACTCAAGTAAGATAAGTAATGTAACTGTTTGAATTATAAATCTTAAGCCGGTACATAACCAGCTTTCTGTCTTAACAGACTATCATTAGCGCATAACTGACAAAGTATATCCACTATGATATATATACACATGTTTGTGTGTGCGTGTGTGTGTGTATGTTTGGGACACGATAACTTTCAAACGCTTTTCTCGGATCGAAATGAGATTTGGTACCAAAATCAAACTTGTCAATGTCCCGACCCTATTGTTTATGAAATATGTGTGACGTTATTAACCCACAATGGAGACCCACCAAACATTTCAATAAAACACGAATCTTTAAAAAGTGTTAATTTTTAACATTTTTACACATGCACTAGTATGGTTAACAAAAATATGAAATTAAATTTTATTATTTAATTCTGGTTTTATAGATTGACATATATAACATAATGTACACGTTTTTTGACTAATACATTTAAAAATTCGCTTATGCGCCTTATATAAACTATTAATATGACGAATTGATAGACAACGACAACCATGTGACCGCGAAGCGGTCCCTAGCTCTGACGCAGCATTGCGGCCGAGAGGTTAAAGGCCTCTTGTTTTCTTTATTGAACATTATAATTTAAGTAACATTTTTAGGGTCATGGTGGGATCTCTAACATCTAGAACTCCTCGTCTCTTATACAATTGCACCCTTCTATTTTGCAGTATGTGGGCAAAGATCTAACCTAAGGCTATCTATGCACCTTAGGAAAAGAGCAATAATTGCAATTATTTTTGACATTTTTTTACAAATTTTTTACACAACATTTTTAATAATAAATATTATAAAATACTTTTTAATTTTTTAATTATTTAAAAAGTTTTTTTAAATTATTTAATTATTTTGTCACTCTATAAAAACGCAGATGGATTTATACATTACAGAGAACAATTATAAAATCCCTTTTCATAATTGAAGATTTTCTAACCTCAATTTTCCCTTTTATTATAATTAGGGTCAGATTTATAAACTTCTTCCGGTCTGGTCTTAACAAACATTTTCACCTGAATAACGAATAACTGGATTAACTATCTATAAAACCCAGATTATGTACCTACAGTTATTTCTTTTCTTAGTATTACAATACAGAAATTTAAAATAACTTCATAATAATGTGGATTAGGACAGTAGCTTTACTTACACATTTTTTTTAGAATGAACAGGATCAATTAAATGATTAGGGATAGTGCTACTCGCTTTTTATGAAATAACAGAAGAAGTTTAATAAAGAGAGGGGAGATAGAAAAACTAAAAACCCCTTTTGAAACTAAAAGGGGGTAAAATTAGTATAGATTAGCGCTAGAGTTGCCAATACCTCCACTTTGTAAACTGGAAGATATAAATTAACATTGCGGATTTCGGAATGATAGAACAGAATTGCTAATATCAATCCATCATCTTGTAAACTAAAATATTTACAGATCTCAGAAAATATATAAATTTTATCTTAAGGACAGTTCAAGAGTTCAAGAAAAAACTTGAGGCTTGAATTTTGACCCAATTTTTAACTTTCCTGCGTTAGCAAAGCTAAAGTTATTGATGTAAAAAAGTATCTATGAAAAATAAATGTATCGAATCAAACATTCACACAGTTACATCTTTATGAAAACCACAGAGCTACATCTTTATGAATGGAACGGAGGATTATGTTGTAATCCTGGTTTCGGGTTTTAAGGTTAAACATAATACTGTTCCTATATTTATATTCCTATATCTATACGGTAGTAGGCAATGTAAAGTAAAAAAAAAATAACGACGCCGTTTGTTACTTAAACTGCAACAAATGGCGTCCCGGATGCATATAACCGGATATTTTCATGGCACTAGAGTAACTTGAAGTAAGAACTATGTTCGGACACGTTCTCGATACTACTCCAAACTGCACTACACTGTTTTTATTTCGTAACGAATCTCGGGTAATAAGAACCTTACTCTAAACTGCATTTTTTACTATTCCTAAAAAACCAAGTAAAGTAAAATAAAATAAAAGTTCTGGAAGGAAATCACTTTTAACACATGTGATAACAATAATTTATAAGTTATCGATGTATATTACTCTATACATGTTATTTTAAATTAATAAAACGAAATTTTAGTATTAATTTTTGAACCAATAAACAATAAGCTTGTTGTTCACCATACTTTTTTACTGTCTACTTTTTACTTTTGTATACTTTTACTTGTACACCATTCCATACCATACTGTCGTTCACATTAAAAAATTTTTTGTTGTTTTATTAATATGCACTTGCTTTAATATAGGAAAGAATCAATAGAGCACTTGTTTTATTGATCACAACGCCTTATATCGCCTGAAATCGGTTTTACTATAGTCTAAACTCTAAACAGAAAGCTGATAAATGCACTTACTTAATGTGAACAAAAATAATTTAAAACTAGCAATTAGCCTTGGCCCTGTGATTTTTTTTTACATATGATAGTACTGATTAATAAAGTAATAACCATTTAATCAAATTTTAAGGTAAACAAAACTTGACTTTTTCGCTGAAATTTTTACGGGTGTACCTAAAAAATTTTGATCACGCTAAATAACCACATTTTCTAACAATGCAAGTCAATTAAACAAAAAATGTAAATATATTGAAATTATTATTATTTATTTTGTAAAGCTATACATAGGAAGATTATGTTAGTACACTTGATACCCTTTTTCTGTTCTCGAACGCATCTAATCCAGAGTTCACTTTTCCCTAGAGTACTCCAATTTGAAAAAATTGAGTGTTAAGAAGAATACTGCAGAGTAACCTATTGAATGACTAGTATGCGTTTTTATAAAACCAAGAATCGTCCGATTGAGTTAAAAGTTGAATGTATTTTATGTTACAATCAAGTTTATAAAGATTCATTTTAACGAATTTTCATCAGAAAATTACGTCTATGAAGTTATCCGGATAATGCAAGTGGTATAGATCGTTAGCGACAAAAAAGTCGCTAAATGCACAGGAAATACAATCCGTAAATACTTTTAGCTTACTTTGTAATTTTAAACTCTACACAATTTTATGTAGGAATTATTTTAGACTTTAACTAAATTGTACTTGTACTAATTGTGCTTGGAAGTTTAAAATAAATTGTAACGCCTCTGATACCTACAGCTGTAGGTATCAGCTCTGTCATTAATTACAAAGTTGCGCGTGAAGTATTTTGTCATACTGTAATAGCATTAGTTGAAACTGTTATGACTAGTTGGAGGTCGTGTCTAATACTGTTAGTAAGATAGAGCACGGTTAGACACTCTGGTCAAAGGATAATGATAAGAAACCAAGCAATGATAAGAAACAAATTTGATAAAACGATATGACGACAGGTAGTTTGATAACAACCCCCTACTATTTAAAATTCATTATCATATGAGATACCTTTTCTATTTATAAAGGTAAGGTCATGGACCAGACTATAATATTATTATCAATGAAAATGTGATAAAAAAGGCTATACATGATAAATCCGTCCAGTTAAGTGATAAACGTAGACTCATTCATGTAAGTTTTTAGTGGAGTGCCGACTATCGTTCTGTGAACATATACGGGCGAAGTGTTGGAGATGGATGCGTTTATCGTTTATATACAAACAAAATTAGCAGATCTAAACCAAAAGTCAGAAATTAAGCCAAATGTGCGGATCCGATTAGCAAGATAAATTATACTCGTATTTGATCTACAAGCTTGTTGTTAGACCATCAGTCGGACAATTATTTTTATTCATATTTATGTGATTATTTGATATAGTGTTAATTTTACTGCAATAGTTAATTATAAATAATTAAATTACAAACACTCGTTACAGCCGATTCAAAAAATTAACTAGCCACAAAATTTAAGTAGTATTGATTTCAGCACCCGGTGTTGTCCTACTAGTCAGTCCTGTATAGTCGACCAATTAATCAGATTTTGATAAGTTAGTAAGATAATGACTACGCATAAATATGTTGGTAATTTACATCATTTGTAATAATAATAATCATTGTAATATGTTGATATCATTTTTATTTATTTTTACTTAATTTTGCTTCATTCCCACCTATAATAGTAGAGAAAGCATTTTAATAAATAAAAATGTGACACCTATGTTTTTAATCAAATTTCGACGTTTGACACACGGGTCGTTTTAGTATTACACAAACGACACACAGGTCGTTTCAGCATTACACAAACGACACACGGGTCGTTTTAGTATTACACAAACGACACACGGGTCGTTTTAGGTATTACACAAACGACACACAGTCGTTTTAGCATTACACAAACGACACACAGGTCGTTTAGCATTACACAACGACACACAGGTCGTTTTAGCATTACACAAACGACACACAGGTCGTTTTAGTATTACACAAACGACACACAGTCGTTTCAGGACACACAGGTCAGCATTACACAAACGACACACAGTCGTTTCAGCATTACACAAACGACACACAGGTCGTTTTAGTATTACACAAACGACACACAGGTCGTTTTAGCATTACACAAACGACACACAGGTCGTTTTAGCATTACACAAACGACACACAGGCCGCTTAAGCATTACACAAATGACACATTGGTCGTTTGTAAATATAACTTGTTTTCTCCTATAATAGGGGAGGGGAAACATTGTAATTAGAAAACAAATGGGATACACACTTCTTACATTATATATGTTTCAGCATTTAAAGATACAAAAATGGAACAAAAGTATTAGGTATTCGTATGAGCAGATATGGATGTGTATTTCCTGAGGACACTAGTACAAGGGTTGAACCAATTTCAAACGAAACATGGTAAGGAAATGTACCAAGTGTTGTACGAGGAACAACTAATTGAATTTTAGGCCCAATCCAACGCGTTATAACTGCCGGCCATCTTAAATTAAAAAAAAAATGGAAGAAAAATATTTTTCCAAAAATTATTTCTATGCTAGTTTGAAGTGTTTTGAGTCCAACAAGACTTCAACCACGTTTGTGGTTATCATAGTTCTCGAAATATTAAACATTCAGGGAGCGGAGCAGCCCGTGCAATTACATTTAATTTAAAAATGAGATACAAGAAGCCAGAAAGCAAGGTTTCCATGCAGAAAGCAAGTTTATTTTTAATTTTTTACATTTCCAATTTCTATTATAATAATTTTAAGGCACCCATCATGTTAGATATTCCCCAAAATTTTCCTTATAATAAGCCTGCAAGGTCTCTTCAGATTCTTGTTTTACTGTAAAATATCTTTACGGTATCGAAATGTACGATTACACCGTACATCCTATAAGAATTTGCAACTGCGAACTGCATTTCAAATTGATTTTTTACTGAAACCGGTCTAAGAGGTAGCCTGAAGGGAGCCAAACTTAAAAAATAATTCGACCACCTAGAAATTTCGCAATATAAATATTAACCAATTGGTATGTTTAAAAACCAAAAGTTCTGCCCACCCTTAAATTTTTAAGGAATTTTCATAGAAAATGTAGACATGAGATCAACGTTATGAAGGGACATGAAGAAGAGACATGACACCTCTGAATATAAATGTAGGATATTAAGAATTTTATAACCCTTTTTTGGCACACGATAATTTTTAAACGCATGTAAATTAAATTGTCTCCAATTTACTTTAAATTAGTAACATATACTTCGTCCACTCGCGGGGTTTGGCAGAGGGTTCAACCCCGTGTTCACATTTTATTATTCACCGTATCATATGAGTTTTAGGGTGAACCCCGAGTTTAATACCGTTCACACGACAACTGCCGGGGGATTAAACCTCCTAGGGGGTTAAACACGGGGTTGAACCCCCTGCCAAACTCCGCGCGTAAACAAAGTAATAAAAACACAGTAGGATTTAAAAAGATTATAGCGTCATTATCGAAATGTTTGATCAAAATATATTAAGTATTATCAATATTTTGCATTCTAAATAATTAATTAATTTTTTTTTCGTTCCGATTAGACTTTAACCTTTGCTCCTAAAATCCAAAATCAACCTGAAACTTGGAAAATTAGGTTCGTATTTTGTGTTTCTATAGGCGCTAAAGTAGAGGATCCTAAAACTAAACGACTAACACATCAGTCATTAAAACGGCCACAATGCTTTCTGCATTGCGGCATGCTTTAAGAATGCAGGGAAGCATGTAAGCATGCTTCTTTGTCGACAAGAAAGTCCAGGGATAATTTTAAATGTGTCTAACAATAGCAATGGGTAACAAAAGACTCAGAGTAACAGGTATCAGGCTCTGTAGCGGCTACAGAGATGCGCTTGAATCGTGAAGCAGTCGGAGTCGCTGTTTCCGGCTGCTTATTTACAATTACTAAATTATATTTGTCCAATTTGCTTGGTTGTATTGGGATAACCTTGGAAGAAGCGGCTTGAAAGTTTAAATACCTCAATTAAGCAGAAAATACCTAATTTAGCTATCAAAACGCTTAACAAATTAAATTATACTCCCCAATACCAAATAACTTAAGAAACATAAGTATCGTCAAAAAATAAATTAGATAAACTTGATCCTAGACCATGCTAAAATTAATTTGAAACATACAGTGTCACATTTGAAGCATTTCCAAAAAAGAAAACTGCAAAAATACTACATAACAAATTAATTAATTAAAAATAAAAACCTGAATAACATACCTATAACTCTTAGGTAGGAAGACGAATTAGCCATTTCAGCGTTGGGGCCGATTTAATATAGAACGGCTACGATAATACGTTACTTACTTTAAACGTAAAATTTCGAGAAACCGACACATTGTTTTTGGAGTACCTATATAACTAGGTACTTTTCCCAGTAGATTTGTTATAATTATAAAGTTAGTTAATATTTTTGATAAAAAGCGAGGTAATAATATTAAGAAGGGTTAAAAAATTGGATAAAGATTTATTTATAAATTATTAGTAATGTCTTTAAAAAATATGTTAATTAGCATTTATTTAAAAAAATAAATAAATAATTATGTAGATTTATTTATAAAATAGTAGGGATAGATTATTAAAATTTAGAGATAGGCGTTGTATTCAAGAAGCGAGCGGAGTGGGGCTATCTCTTTTTATGGGCTATTATCTAGTTTTACGCGAACTCTTCTATTCAAGATATGATTTATCTAATAAAAATAAATGTAATAAATTGGTCAGAATTGATTTGAAAGGCCAAGAGGTCGGATAAAGCGCGACTATGAGAGGACTGCTAGAGTTATGTTAGTAATAACCCCCTCCTCTGCATCGCTATGACTTGGTTCATGGATCTGGAGGTGGGGGATATTTACTATATTTCTAAGCTCCCTCCTTCTACTTTTCATTTTTTTTTTTATTATACACCCCTTTAATAGAAGTTATAAAGCCAGCCAATAGTATTACTTAAAAAAAGGCTTTGTTTTAACTTCATTGCTTCATTACTTCAAAATCAAATATGAAGTGTGAAACTTACTCATTCTTGTCTGGACTTGAATTGAGTTATCGCAACTACACATTCTACTCATTCATTTTGCTTAACAGTGAGCAATAAATTTATTGTTTTATTCATTTGATATATTACAAAAGATAAGATATTAAATGTTTTTATGTAGAGATATAAGCCATACTGACTCTGGATGTTTAAAATTCTACCCCCGAGGAACTCGATGCAGGGTGCACAGGTGTTTTAGTTTTACTGATAACGAGTTTATCATTATGTTATTGTTTGTTTTTGTTGAAATGTTTACTTCTTCATCAATCACTATTATACAATTGATTCATCTGCAGGTCCTTTACGTTACACAGTATCTAACTAAATCGGTAGAAAGCTTGAATTTTCAATCCGTAAAACCAAGACGTCTATAATAATTATTTTATTCTTCTTAAAACATAAACAAATATTAATCAAGAATAGAAAAACCAAGTTTTTAAGGATAGGACAGACATACTAGAGCTCAAATACCATCTCAATACATTGACAAACTTAAAACTTATTTTTGGGCTCTCAGGAACTTAGCGTAACCTCTTTGAAACCTACTCTAATAAAGAGGGGGTTATTATAAATCAATCGTTTTCGGGGTTTCACAACTCGTTTTAAATTATAAACTTCCTATAAATGACGTAATAATACAAATGACTGCATTTTTATACTTTTTTTTATTATAATAATAAGCGTAGGTGTTCAGGTTTCCTTTTTTGATTTTCACAATTCAGCAAATAGCGATTCCAAAGTTAAATCTGTATGTATTTATGCCATTTATATAATTTACACTTCATAAATTAAAGCCTTGTACAAATGGTTTATCTTTATTTATCCTGCAATTATAACCAGTAGCCTATAAAAAATTTGTTTTTTATAGGTATAAACTTTATTTCACTACATCGGTTTTGCTACGTTTATCCTCACTCCTTCGGACTCGCCTCAGAATATAATAAGGCCAAATTTATACTGTAATACTCTCGGACTCGCTTCGCTTGTTCTCAGATAGTAAATGCATTCGTCTTATTTCAAGCAGTCCCTTATTCAGGACCTCACTCGATGCGTCTTAACTTTAATTATGTTACAAAACAAATTGATGTACTTGCCGTATTGAAACTATACTTAGTATAGTTTCACTATGCTATCTAGTATAATATGCTATGGTATCATAGTATGCTATCACTATGCTATCTTAGTATAATTTCACTATCCGGAACTATTAAAAATGGATACTCTTGTACCAAATTTTAGTCTATTTGGACTATTTTTCGATTATTACGATTTTTTAAAAAAAGGACACAAGTCATTCGTTAAAAAAATTGAACATGTTAATGAGACGAAACTTGGTATATTTGTTGGTCCTATACATATCTAAATGTGTGCTAATTTCATTTTTTGCGTTTTATTATTTTTCTAAATTTTTGCAGAGTCATTACTGCCGGTTAATGAAGTTACTTAAAAATTATTTTTTGGGATAACAACTAGACCTAAAGATTGATTTTTGCGCCAAGTTTCAACTCTATAACATTAATGCACTGGGAGATACGATGGTCTTAAACACACCTGAAATGGATCTTTCAGATGACATCCCGGTTTCGGTGTTTTTTCCAAACAAAATACTTTTCCTATATACCTGCGGTATAAGTGAGGAAAAGTAAAGACAAAATAATAAACGATTTAATATGTAATATAACTATCAGTTTATACCCGGTCTTCAAAAAAAGTGATGATTTGGGCAAAATGTTCTTTCTTGTCTCCTTTGATATTCCTGATGTTAGCCAAGATAAAGTTCAAAAAACCGAATTATTTAAACCGTAACTTATTTAAAACGGATATTTCTATAATTTTTTTATAAATTATTTTTCCGTTTATCTATAATGACTTGGTTCATATACATATAGATTTAACTGCATTTAACTATATTATTAAAAAGTTTACATTATAAAATACATTACAAATAAGTACATTATATGTACTTGTAAGTCACTGCAAGTGTTAAGGGAGGTGACCCCTCCCTCTTTTCTATTCCTGTCTTTATAAATAACGACAATGCTTGTAATCAGGACAAGAGGGACACCAACCTCTTTTGGTTTTGGGTCATACAAGGTCCCTACCTTGTACGACCCAACAACTTGTATACGCAAACTTCAAAGCTCCGCGGACCTCTATTATAGATAAATGGTCTTCTCGTTAACCCCCACTTCGTAA
This sequence comes from Microvelia longipes, assembly GCA_018340805.1. Classification (NCBI taxonomy): domain Eukaryota; kingdom Metazoa; phylum Arthropoda; class Insecta; order Hemiptera; family Veliidae; genus Microvelia; species Microvelia longipes. The sequence continues at coordinate 21,876,866 of JACMZG010001911.1, forward strand.
ATTATTAATTCAATACCTTATGCTCATCGCTAAATTTTCTGATTTTATTTATTTTTTTAAATTGAGGATAAACACTTACATTTTTTATAGTTCCCTGAAAAATTTGCGATCACTTGCAACTCGCACAAAAAATCTTTTTAATTTATAACCTTTATTTTGTCTGATTTCATAAAATATGAAGGAAAATCGTATTTCCAACAAATACAAACTCTGTAATTAACATAGAGTTATATACTAGAGCCTATATATGGCTCTAGTATATAACCTAGTATATAAAGCCTATATATATGAGGCTATCCCCTGATAGCCTATCTCAATACATAAAGAGGCCTGAAACATCTTTTTGGGGCTCACAGGGGCTGTGTATCCTCATTAAAACCTCCTCCAAGAGTGAATTAAGGTTATAATTAATCTATTGTTTTCGGCTTCCGCACATTGTTTTTGTTTCCTTTTTTAACGTTCTACTACACAAGTTACATTATTTCTGTTCTATTATTTGATTATTTAGATAATCGAATGCGAATGTGGTCAGGTTATTTTTGTAATGTTTCAAAATTCAACTTGTAGGGCCCCTCTAGTAATATATCTCTATGGTAATTAATATATGCACGCTCTTTTTTGCCCATCTTACTAACGACAAATAACAGATGTAGATGTCTATGTTGTTAAAAACTTGCTTGATGATTTATTGATTTATAAACAAATCTAAAATATTCACGTATTAATAAAGGATCTTATAAGGTCATTTTTCCTTCGGAAATTCAGTAAAAAGATATTAGCCCTGATAACTGTTATTATAATTATTAACTATAATATAGCATCAAAGTTAATTAATATAATACTTATAATAGCATCAGTTAATTAATGTTTAAATATTTGTTATTATATTATTACTAATAGAGAACTATTAGCAGACGGACCACCTAAAAACTTTTCACGGACCTCCAGGGGTCCGCGGACCACACTGCGTAACCCTGTTATAATGTAGTATAGAAAAATATTGACAAAAATACAATAGATGGTATTTTTTTATTAAACATTTTAAAATAAATGTTGTAATGAAACTAAAAACTAGAATTAGACTTATGGACTGACTCTGTAGTTGATATAAAAAATATTTCCTTACAATAAAAGTAATAAATAATGATATCGCTCTGTTTACGTCTCTTTTACAGTTCAATGCTTCTCAACCAATATTATCACATTTTTTTTATTTAAAATATACAATAAAAACTTGAAATATGAATGAAAAAAATAACTTAGTTTGAGTTTGCTAAGCATTTGGACAAAAGATTCGGTATTTCTTATCTCGATTAAACACCTTTTGTAATCAGGAATTTTATTTATAATTTTCTTATCAGTGTTTTTATTGATAAACTAACATTATCTCAGTAATAATCCTGGTTAGAAACTGTATATAAAATAACTATTAAAAATTAAACGCTGTTTCAACACCTGGAACGGTAGTGCGATTGTTATGATTAGAAACAATAAATTGTATGAGTTTTTGTGTAGGATATTTTGACAGGGGAATAATGCAGGTTCATATCCTATGGTCAGTATATGTTATGAATTCTTTTGGTGAGATGAATTAAATATAAATCCGACGTATATCATCTCTATTACTCAATCGTATTTTCTTTCATTCAATAATTATTTATTAATCAATTTTATTAACCATAATTTTTTTTATTATTTAGGGTGAATATTTTTTATATATGTATTGTACTTACAAAATTTGTATTTATTATCAGTTTTTTCTTTAAGTGGTGGTACACCTTTAAACCAGTGCAGTGTTTCGATCTCCACGCCTTTGCATCGTGTATCACAATATCACGTCGCTGCGTATTGAATTCCATACGATCTCATAATTTAATCGTATTTAACAAATTAGTTCGGGGCGGGAACAGAGAGATGTAAAGTGAAGAACTTAAGTAATATAAACAAAGTAGTAACCCATGAAAAAATCGGGTACGGGGTACCTCGGAACTTTCCTAACATCATCACATCGAATTTGCTACGCTTACCCTCATTGTTTCGAACTCGCTTACTATGAGTCAAATCAATTTAGCATACATGTAGTCATATCTAATACCAACACATGTGCCAAGTACCATCTCATTATTAATTTTTTTCTTTTCTTCATTAGTTCAGCTTTTATCAAATGACTTGTACAAATATCATTAGTTACAGCTTTTATCAAATCAAATTTGATCAAGTATATCCCTTTACGTATCAAATATGTGTACTAAGTTACGTTTCGGTTTTTGTTGGATTATAAAAAATAAGCAGCATCAAGCGAGAAATAAAACTTTTTTATTTACCATCAGAGTAGGAACGAAACGAGTCCGAAGTTGGAGAATGAGTGTAACGATTCTGATGTGATGAGGAAACGTTCCGAGGTTCCTCGCACCCGATTTTTACTTATCCTTATTTTTACTTTTCCTATATACCGTAGGTATATAGGAAACGTATTGTGTTTGCAAAAAAATTCCGAAACCGGGATATCACAGGAATTATCCGTTTCAGGTGTTTTTAATGCCTCTTCATGGGATTTTATAGATGTTCTTAGTTTTATGTCTATTTTCTAAGTAAAAATATTCTTATTAGGTAGTTAAATCAATACTGAAATTTATTCTTAAATCTGACAAGATTTATAAGTCAAAACAATATAAATAAAAAGAAATAAAACATTTCCCAAACATTCCGGGCCGAAGTTCAAATGAAGGTTCTCTTCTGAATCTTCATTGCATGTTCTGTCCCTCTAGTGGGAATAGATGAGATATTGGTCTTGTAACAATAGAATTTTCAGTCAAAACTTCAACTGATCTTATACTCCCATCTTGACTTTTGTTGAGTTTAGTTATTTTTCCTAGTTTCCATTTTTGTCTAGGCAATTTATCTTCTTTTAGATGAACTATTTGACCCATGCTCGGTATTATTCCAAAATTTTGATGTGATTTGCTAAATTTTCTTTCTCTAAGACTTAAAAGGTACTCTTCTTTCCATTTTTTCCAAAAAGTGTTTAAAAGTTTGTTTCCTTTTTCCCAAAGTTTCAGAATATTTTTTTGATTTTTTCTTTGCATTAAATTTTGTTCATTTTCATTAGAAGGGACAAACGCTATCGCTGTCCGCAGACTTAAAAAGTGTGCGGGTGTTATGGCTTCCCCCTCGTCCTCCCCAACATAAACTAGAGGTCGTGAATTTAATATGGCCTCTACCTCGCAAGAAGCTGTGGAAAGTTGATCGTAGGAGAGGCAAAGGTTCCTAAATGATTTTCTAAAACATCTTTTAACTAATTTGATTAAGCTTTCATAAGCTCCTCCCATCCAGGGAGAAAATTCAGGGATAAATTTCCAACTAATGCCTAAATTTGCTATTTCTATTTTTAGTACTGAACTATTTATTACTTTATGCCAAACTTGGTCTAATACTATTGACACATTTTTAAATTGCCAAGCATTATCGCTAACACACAAGCGAGGGATCCCCCTTCTCGCTACGAATCTCCGAAAGCATAACAGAAAGCTTCTCCAGTCAAATCATCCACCAGTTCTAAATGGATCGCTCTAGTAACGAAACATGTAAATAAACATATCCATACTTTACGACTCTCTTTATGACCTTTATACCTTGTGTATAAAGGTCCTAAATAATCGATACCTACAGTTTCAAAACTGGCAGATTTAGTTACTCGGAACTGTGGAAGTGGAGGAGGATCTGGATAAGGAAAGGCTTTCCCGTCAATCTTCTTACATAAAATACATTTTTTGATCACACTATGAACTACTGATCTACCTTGCGGCACCCAATAATTTAAAACGTAATTGGGATAGAGTATGGGCTGTGCCAACATGATATAATTTTTATGTAAATCTGATATTATTAAATTGGTAAACTCGTCTCTAGGTGGAAGAAGTATAGGACATTTTTCATGGTTCCAAGTCGGCATAGTCAAACCTTCCTTTACAGCGAAAATGCCTTCTTCGTCCACGTAAAGACCTAATTGTCTAACTATTAGGTTGAATTTTTTAGCTTTAATATCATTAAAAACTTTTGCATAATGCTTTATTTGAATATATTTTATCCAGGATAATTTCGAAAGATTTAATTCGGAAGTTTCTAATTCTCCTTTAAATTTCCCTCCTCTAAAATTATTAATTGCTCTATTGCACCAAGCTGTTATTCTTATTAGTTTAGTAAGGCTGCTAAATTTATTTATTTCTATTTCAAAAGGTGGAGTTTCTAGTTTATCTTGACCAACAAGAACTGTTTCTATTGTCTCAGATTCTGAAATGTCTGGGACCCAACTTATATTTGAAATTGGCCAAGTTTTTTCTTCTAGTAACCAAGATGGGCCTTCCCACCATTCAGCCATACTATTTAATTTACTGAAATCACAACCTCTTGAAGCAATATCAGCACAAACATTCATTTCGCCAGGAACAAATCTAATGTTACAATTTCTAATGGATTTAATTTCTAATATACGCTTTTCAATGAACAGTGGAAGTGGTTTATGTGATTGTAACCAATTTAATAAACATTGAGAATCTGACCAAATATAACTTTGATATGTTCCTATTTCTTTTGTTACAAATTTTATGATTCTAGAGCCTATGAGAACACTTAAAAGTTCTAATCTGGGGATAGTTACTGTTTTCATTGGTGCTAATCTAATTTTTGAATATAATAATCTAGATTTGCCAGTATTTAATTGTCTAATATAAACCACCGCAGCATAAGCATGTTGCGATGCGTCACAAAAGCAGTGTAATTCTGCTGCAATCTCTTTGTTTAACAAGACCATTCTTGGAATTGTAAGATTTTTTATTTCTTTTAAATTTACTAAGATATTGAGCCAGACTTCGATATCTGTTTCGTCTAATTTGTCATCCCAATTTTTACCTTTCTTCCATAAACTTTGTAAGAATATTTTTGCTGAAATAATGATTGGAGAAGCTATTCCAAGCGGGTCGAAAATTGAACTAACAAATTTTAAAATAGAACGCTTGGTAATATAAGAATCATCAAAATCTTTAATTTTTATTAGAAACATATCAGTAATAGTATCCCATATGACTCCTAAAACCGAAATAGAATCTTTTGGATCTTTATCTTCATCTGGTAATTGTGTTAAAAAAGATTTGTAATTTGTATTCCATTCTCTCAAATTCATTGAAGCATCTTTAAATATATTTTTTCCAGTGTTATAAAATTGTTCTATTTCACTTTTCGACATACTAACTACTACATTGTCCATGTAAACGTTGTTTGAAATTAATTTTGCAAACTTATTGTCATATTTATTGAGATGATATTTAATTACTATATTTAATATAAAGGGACTAGAGATAAGACCAAACAAAACTCTACAAAATCTATAAATAACTATATTGTCTAATGTTATCCCTTTATTAAGATCTTTTATCCAAATAAATCTAGTTACATCTCTACTATCCTCGTTTAAAGAAATTTGAAGAAATGCTTTTTCTATATCAGAAACTACTAATATTTCGCCTATTCTAGCTCTTAATAGAAGGCCTACTAAATCTTCCATTAATATTCTTCCCCGTAATAAACATTGATTTAAACTAAGCATATCTTTTCTACTAGATGCACTGCCATCAAATACTATTCTAACCTTTGTCGTAGTCTTTTGAGGAGTAATGACAGCGTGATGGGGTAGGTAATGAATAAGGAAAGGTGATTCTACTTTTGGATCTACTTCTTCTATCATATCTGATTGTAACTGTTGTTTTATAATATCGTTATATTTAATTAATAAATCTTTGTCAGAAACAAGACGTTTGTATAATGATTTTAAACGTCCGTAAGATAACGCATAGTTATCTGCTAAAGCATCTGGTGGATGATATCTCCAAGGCCAAGAAATACTATATCTATTATTTTCAAATTTCACACTATCGTGAAATTGCTGAATAGCTAAATCATCTCCATTTTCTTCAATATTTTCGTTTATACCTAAACTTTCTAAAGCCCAAAATTGTTGAATATCTAAATGTTTGTTAAGAATGTACGGTTCAGTTTTAAAACTTACACTTGCAGAATGGTTCAAATGATCCATCGCATACAAAGACAGACACTGAATTTCCCTACTATGGCTAGAATAGTCGGAATGTCTACCTGACAAAACCCAGCCTAATTTTGAATTAAGTAAATATAAACTATTCTCAATTTTTATTTTTTCAAGATTGAAAAAGTCAAAATAGTAATCGTTTCCTAATAATAATCCAATGGTTGGATCATTGTTGACAATTTCTGGATTTTCGGCAAATTTTAAGAACGCATAATTTTGTTTGACCACAGAAATCGGTTGGTCAAAGGTGGAATTCTCTACAATATTAGGAACTACATTTGCATAAATTAAGTAATTAGTGCCATCTATTAATTTAATGTAAAATTTTACTACGTGAGATTTGATACTTTTTGGTTTGGATGAATTAAATAAGGAAACTGATAAATATTCATCTCTTAAATAAGTAAGTTCTAATGATTTAGCAGTTTGTTCAGTTATGTTATTAGATTTTACTAAATTTCTAAATTTTTCATAAATTGTTTCCAAAATTAATTTTTGATTTCCATACCTTTTTTCTAAATGGGAAAGAGCTGACTGATAATTAGTTTCTGATAGCGTCATACCCCTAATGCATTCTAGTGCCTCACCAGATAACAGACTTTTTAAATAATTAAATTTATCAATAGCATTTAAAGTATTGTTGTTATTGATAATTGATTGAAATGTTTCCCAAAATTCGTTCCATTTCATTCTATCGCCAGAGAAAGTTGGTATAGTTATTTTAGGTAATTTTGCTGGAACTGTTCTATTATTATTTATGTTATCATTGACAAGAATATTAGGCAAAACTGACGATGGAATACGTCGTTCTCTAGACTCAATGAAAGTTTGTAGCTCTATGCCTAGTTCGTCTGTGTTTAAATCTAATTCCATGAACTCTTCTACTCGTTATTAAATCTTTCTAAATCATCAGGATTCAATTGGGATGCCGTATCTAAATCTTTAACTATTGAATGAAATTTTTCCGAGTATTTAATTAATTTTCCCAATAAGACTTTAGCATCATCTAAGGAACCATTGTCTCTATTGCCCTCTAACCACAGCCTACTAACTTCTAAGTGATTTACTAATCTGTTCTTCACTGGACCTAAAGATCTACGCAATGTAGAAGCCATACTAAATAAACTAATTCCAGTAAAGAAAGGAAGGACTAAGGAAGGAAACTAACTAGCAGTAGGTTAATTTAAATGAATATACTTAATTTTGGTTGAGGTATCTTGGTCAATGGTCTTTAAGTTCTTGGGTGGATGTTTTCCGATCTCTGCTACCATTCATGGGATTTTATAGATGTTCTTAGTTTTATGTCTATTTTCTAAGTAAAAATATTCTTATTAGGTAGTTAAATCAATACTGAAATTTATTCTTAAATCTGACAAGATGTTAATTATAAAAGTCAAAACAATATAAATAAAAAGAAATAAAACATTTCCCAAACAGCCTCCTGGGTGGTTTTTTTTGCAAAGTTGTCTGTTTGTATGTGAGTGTGTGTGTGTTAGTGTGTCTGTTATCATCGTTGCTAGAGAGTTGTAAATTTGTACAAAAATCACTCTACCGCTGTAGTTTTTTTATGACATTATAAACCCGCGATAATGACTCTCTGCAAAAAATGATGTGATACAATTAAAATTTGGCACGCATGTAGCCATGTATAAGATAACATATTTGTTAAGTTTCATCTCATTATCAGCATTAGATCAATTTTTATCACAAGACTTGTTTAAGATTTTTAAAAAGTTTTAAAAAATCGTAAAATAATCAAATTAAGTTGAAATTTAGTTTAAATGTATACCTTTACGTAATAAATAAGTACATCAAGTTTCGTTTTAATGCAACAAGTATATCCATGAATTCTTGTGTATAATTAAAGTTTAGCAGCATCGAGCGTAATCAGTGCCTGGATGGGTGACCGCTGAGAATGAAACGAATGTATTAAAAATCTGAGAACAAGTTGCAGTACAAATTTGACGAATAGTGAGGACGAGCGAAGCGAGGCCGAAGTAGAGAGGATGATCGTATCGAATCCGATGTGATGAGAAAAAGTTCCGAGGTACCCCGTATACGGATTTTTTAACCTTTACAAACCACCCGATACATAAGTTTTTACTTTATGTAACGATGTCATAACGAGGATTATACTATACAAATTAAGATACTCATATCGGATTTGCTACGCTACGCTCATTCTTAGTTTTTCGGACTTGATTAGTTCGTCCTCAGAATAAGGAAATCACCAAATATCCTGCAATGCGTCTTCAGACTCGATTTTCTCGTCCTCAGATAGTAAATACATTCGTTTTTGTACTTTTTATTATATGTACTTTATTATTTGTACTGATTGAAAATATTTTTATTCAATCTCGTAAAATAATTATTACAATAATTTAGTAAAAGATCAGAATAAACTATAGTAATATTAAGCCACACGTTTTCTGAAATTTTAAAAATACATAGGAAGGTTTTTATTGCCTAAAATATAACTTAAAGTTACAATTACTATGGTTATATTAAAAAAATAGGTTAAAAGTTTTTATATTACTAATATATAGTCCAAAAGCCGGACCTGAAAAAAATGTGACTCATTTTGTACTACTGCAAACCAAATATTTCATAAAATATCCCTTAAATTATGAAGAAAAACATAGTCTGCCTATCCAGAGAGGAGTCCTTCATATGATTGCGCATGCTCACAATTTTAGAAAATCGCACCAATTTCAGTTTTCATGAAATAAGTGGTTCCCTGTGGGTTGTTTATGCAAAGTCAGCGAATTTCTTTGGGAAAATATTGGCTTTTAGTGCATTTTTTTGGTAATTTAACAAATATCATAACTTTAGTTGTATAGTTATCTGATTTTGACAAAAAAAACTCATTTTATAGGAAATTTTATCAGCTTTAAAAAAAGTTTTCTTCATGTTTTGAACACGACCTACAGGGAACCACTTATTACAAGAAAACTGGAATTTGTGCTATTTTCTAATATTTTGAGAGAGCGCATTCATAAAAGGGCTGAATAGGCAGACTATGCTTTTCCTTCATAATTAAAAGTAATTTTCAGAAAAATTTAGTTTGAAGTAGTACAAAATGAGTCACAGTTTTTAGGCCTGGCCCTTGGACTATAATTAAAATCAATATTTCAGGAGGACAGACTTATCACTCGCAAAAAAATTAAGTAGAATTTAAACACCAAATATAAATTATAAATCAAAGTGTTGTAAAAGGATAAGGCACTCGTTTCAAGTAATTTAAAACCCACCTATAATAGAATCACTAAAAATCTCAATCGGATGTGGCAAAAGATATTTTTTTCGAGAGGCTGTAAAGTAACACAGTAAACACTGTAAAGTACCTACTTTACAGATCGTTTTTATTTCTACAACAAAAAAACAGTTTTCTACGTCCTGTAAACTTTTCCTTTACAGTCGCGACGCAAAAGTAAAACATTTATTTTTTTAATTTTATTGACTTTCCCCTCCCCAAAAAATTAGTATTTGCAAAATGGCTGTAAAGCAATTTTATTGCTTTTGAAATTAATAATTGACTTTCTTCGCTCGTCAATAAAATCTCATTTTACAGCCTAGTTATGTACTGAGAATAGTTTTTGTTTACATTAACAAGGGAAACACAATATGGCTGCGACCATCTTGTTTTCCCTTGTTAATGTAAACAACAATGCAATGGCTACGGCTATTGCAAACTTTAAGCCGTTTGTTTCCCTACTTGGTTTATATACTTTTAGCGAATTTCCTTTTTAGATAGGGCATTGGATTATCTGTATAGAGTTAACACAGAATCGTGATTTTGTAATTTTATCAGACACTAAACGAGGGAAAATCGCATAAACTGCTTTCAAAGGTCTGTACAATTTTATTATGATAGGTTAAGAAACATTCTTCCGTTTTCTAAGATATACAATGGATAAATGTCTATTTGATAAATTAAGCACCTATTGTTATCAGGTAAAGCAAACTATTAGCATGAAAATAATTACAACCACCATCAAAGATGCAAATGCGCGTGGGAAAAAATATTTTTGGTTTTTTAGCCGTTATCAGTTTCTCAACCAAGTAATGATGATATGCGGTGTCGTGTTGGCTTTTTAGGTCTCACCCTATAGTGGTCATGGCATGTTTCTATTCTTTTACTGATAAGAAAAAAATAAGTAAATTGGTAGTTTAGTATTAACTTTATTGTATATTCTTTGGTGTCAATGTTAATTTACTCGATTCCGGCCTTGGATGTCCGAGGTTCAAAGCCTGGGGTAGGCTCTTAATTTTATGAATAGTTTTTATTTTAAGAGATTTCACCAACTGCAATTATTTTATTCTTATCCTTACATGGTTACGACGAGCCTGTGGCTCTTTCTGCAAGCTAAATAATAACCTTATGTAATAAAATTGAAAACCGCTAAATAGGGCATTTATTTATTTTACATTAATTAGTACCAACTAATACTTTATGTTATTCTCTACTTGGTTTATATATTCCTTTAATACCAATTAAAGGAATATATAAACCAAGTAGATAAACAAATACAATTTCTGTCAGACATAGTATATTGTTCAGATTCTTTTTTATCAGGGAGTCGGCTCAAATTTTTAGTTAGGATTGATGCTTTGACTATTACATCGCCCCAACGGTAGCACCAAAAATAGCACCTAACGACCCTACATTTTAAAATTTGATATCGAATCCTATACTTTTATTTCATATTTTGACTCTATGACCAAATCATTTACTATTTATTTTTTTCTTTTTATCACAGCTTTCTTTCTAGGAAGGGGAACAATAAAATAGTTTTTCTTCTTATAGTTTTCCTGTCTTTTATAAAGGTTTTAAAGACTACACCTGCATTATATCTGCGGACTTATATCTATGTTGAAATAAGTTGTACAACAATAAAGCATATTCAAGTAAATACAAATATCATATCGATGCGTAAAAGCTGTTAAAATGAAACAATAATATTCAGTTAAATAAAACAAAACCATTCACGTACAAAAAAAATGAACAATTTCGTAATTATTTCCTTATCAGTTTTTTTCCATCGACTCTTTTTACTCATAAGGCGAGAAAATAAGTCACTACGACTTATTTATAACATTTTACTGATAAAGGAAAATAGAATCATTTTCATGACAAAAAAATACACTCACTAACGCATAAACTGTGTTGGCTATTACTGTGCTCATTATTATTTTTTTAAGTTTATTCAGTTAATTAAGAGACAGTTTTATATTTATTTCGCTTATAAAAAAATGCACACCCACATACACACAGATATATATATATATATATATATATATATATATATATATATATATATATATATATATATATATATATATATATCTTAATGACTGGGGAATCCCTTTGTTATCCAAGTAAGTATTTAATTGGTTTATAAAATTCATGATACATTTTTACTTTTCCTTATTTATACCGTAGGTATGGGAAAAGTACTTTAAGCAAAAAAATCTGAAACTGGGATGCAGTCACTGGAATTATCATTTTAGGTGTTTTTAAGATCTCCTGAGTGGTTTTCACAAAGTTGTCTGCCTGTATGTGTCATTTATTATCGTAACTTAGGTTCTTGATAAGGTAAGATAAGGTTCTTGCACCGTATTTGTTTAGTCGATCGAGTGAGATTACGTGGTAACTAATCCCGCCAAAACATCGCGTCTTTTGGAGTGAAGGTTCACTTTTGGTTATAAGGTAGTTTAAAACAAAAAAAAAATTTAATTAAATAGTGATATCTTTGCATAATAATAAAGTTACACTAAAAAAATAATATTCCAAACGTTATTCGATCAAAAACGGTAATATTTAAGTAAAATAAAAGTTCGAAGAGAAGGTTATCCGTTAAATGCGATCGTCTCTAAAGGGACATACAGGCCCGTATTCAAAGACATTTTCCTAACGTTCTCCTGAAGGAACAAGGAGAATATTAGAAAAATGTCTTTGAATACGGGCCATACAGCGTATCGGGGAATCCATTTAGATTCCATCTCCCACGTTCTAGCGTATGCGATCGGATCCCCTCCGCATGGTTTATACAACTAATTTAACCGTATTGAGAGATCGTATCCAATACGATCCGTGGATCTAGAAGTGTGTGTGAACGTACTAAATGTATTTATGCTAGAAAGTTAAAATTTTGTACAAAAATCAACTTTGCTTCATTCGCTTTTGAAGTTATACGTCAACCTTTTAATATTGTTCTATAACAAAACTTGGTTCACCAAGACCACTAGTGGTCTATTCCAGTACGGTGGCGTCAGACCATACGAACCTGTTGTGCAACTATAATCCGAACGTTGTTCAATTTAGTTAAACATCAAATAATCAATTAAACAAATAAAAACATGGAAGATGTTTTAAATGAATAATGTCATGAAAGATAATCTGAAAGTTTTTGTTTATTTATATCATTGACCAATTTGATTTATTTGATTAATATTTTTTTTAAATTTATAAGTTATTTGTATTTTCAAATTGTATTTGGTAAGCTTATTCAACGTTGATTTTTTGTTTCTTCTTCTTTTGATATTCTTATGTTATATTTTTAAAATTTTGTTATTGAGCCTAACAAGCTCGTTGTTGTAATTAATAAATTCTATCTGCCGTTTGGGTCCATAAAAAAATATAAAATCTGATCATTTTAATAAGTTTTTGGTCTTGGTAGACAACTTGTAGTCATGGTGGACCAAATCTTTTAAAAGCGAAGATATATTTCAATTCTATTTTTATTTCTGTTGAATTCTTCTTAACGTTTTAGTTGGATTGGATTTCATATTACTTGATTAAGCAATGTTGTATTAACTCGATTTTTCTTTTTGGTGATAACCATTTTTGTGGATAAAATTATAAGCTGGTAGTAAGAAATTAAATAAACAAAGATTTGAGAGTTGAGAAGGCTAGGGTCTAGCAAACAAATGCTTTGTTTATTATGAAACAGAGTAAGGTGTAAAATTCAAACAACATAATATTTGCAAGGGCAATTTTATTTATGAAAATATTTTTTTTTTCTTTGTACAACGACTTAGATCAGTAAAAAAACTATTCTTGGATGTTATTTGTTCGTCTAGTCAACGTCTTAGCCGCTAAAAATGTTATTGATTTTAATTTTCTAAACTAAAAAGAAAAGTATCTATGTACAAGTGTACAGAAACGAGGTTGTTTCGGTTGACAGCGCGCCGCGACGTCGGTGTCTGTTGTACGAAACTGCTTTCCCGTTTAACGTTCCGAGTCGTATCCGTGAAGAAGTATGATGGATCTAAATATTAGATCTTGTGCCGTTTTAAGTTTCATGATGGTACTTAAAATAATTAATAGAGTTGGACGGCATCTTTCGGTGCCAACGTTTAATTTAAGCCGATGGGGCTTTCTCCTCAGTCACGGTGGTGACTCCGCTAGCTACGGATTGTGAGTCATCAGTAGCAGCGACGCAAGCCAAGCTTGGGTATTTCTTTTGTAGAGCAACCTTGTATTTAGGATGGCTGAAACACAAATCAAGGAAATGTAATTAGCCTTACGTTAAAATTAATATAAAAATTCGTAACACATCGTCTATTCTCTATTGATTAGACTAGTTGGGCAAAGGACCTAGTGAGTGCTTAATTATATACAGGCAAGGAAATAAATAAAAGTGTTTGATCAAAGGTGTCATAAAAATTAAAACTGTGTGATATAACTCAATCCATGCTCTATTTTTTTAATCAATTTAAAATTAATTATTGATTATTGTCAGTATGAAGGACATAAGCCTTTTAGTTAAGGTTTACTTTTTGAAGTATCAGCTTTGGTATGTATAAAGACGAAGGTCAATATATCTGTAAGGAATGTTTACCTGATGGCGTATACGATTGGGTTGTATACAGCGTTGGCCTTGGCGAAGAGGGATCCCCAAATGGTGAAGATTGGGCTGATGGTAGCGGTCTGGAAGATTCCAGCGTAGTTGATGACCAGGTATGGAGTCCAGGCGAAAAACCAGAGAGAGATGGTCATAAGGGCAATCTTGGCAAGCTTGGCTTCAGCGGAGGTGTTGGCAGCATCAGCAGATCTCAAGGAAGTAACATTCATCTTCTTGGCCTGTTCTCTCATTTGCTTCTCGTGGGCAGCGACGGCCTATTAAAATTAATTAATATTTAGAAGGTTAGATATTTAGATGCAAACACAGACATAAGCGCGTAATAGAGTGACAAATTTAAGTATATTGAATCTTCCCTAACTTATCTATTTATTTCAACATATTATGCTTACCTTAACAATGAAGAAGTAAGAGTAGATGATGACCAAAAGAGGCAAGAAGTAAACGAAGAATGAGTATACAATGATGTAGCTGCGGCTGAGCCAGTCCTTAGTCAAGTAGTCGGTTCCACAAGCGGTCATGTTACCCTCAGGTACATATCTGTTCCATCCGAACATTGGAGCAATAGTCCATACAGCGCCGAACAGCCAGATAAAGAGGATTCTGAGAGCAGCTCCCTTGTTGTTCATTGGCTTGGCAGAGAGACCCTGTCGAAAACAAAGTTGTTCATTAAGTCATATCAATCTATAATCATACTTAAGATGGAAACCTAGGTTTTAAAAATATTGAGTTAGTCCTAAAAATGAGACAACCAAATAGTTTTGAGTTACAGGATTCGTAAAAAATGGTCGCCGGGAGCTACCCCCTACTTGAAAATTCCTCTATTCTTACGACAAGCGAAATCAGTAAAGTATAATTAATGATAAATTGTTGAGTACCTTTACGATAACGTTGTATCTGTCAAGAGCGATCATAGTCATGCTCCAGATTGAGGCACAGCCGAAGAGGGATCCAAGCATTCCGTACAGTTCGCACATGAATGGTCCTGATAAACAAAAAAAGATTTACAATTTAGAAGAATTCCATATTACAAATAAATTGAGCGAATAAAGCAAAAAATTGCTTTTCGAACAATTCCTTTAAATTTTCCTCTTCTTTTTCAAGAAAGGAGGGACAAACGAAATTACCATCAGTAATAATAATAGTAACAACAATATAAGGGAACTTCGTATCAGAGTTTGTAAATAGTAAATTGTAGGATAACAAATTAATGCCGGTAATAACTTAGTTGTTTTTCTTTTAATGAAACGTTTTTAATTGTTAGTAATACTAACTAGTATATTAATAGTTAAAAGAAAACCCACTAACCAGATCAAACCTGTAGTAACGGTCGAGTTTTTTCCCTTCATGTCTTATCTATTGGTGTTCTTCAGGAAATAGATAAGGTGACCCCCTTCGTTGTCTGGTAAGGTTCTCGCGGTTACAAAGGCTACACGTTTAAGTAAAGTTAAATATATACATATTTTTCATTTTGTTACTCCATTATATGTATTTTGAAGTATAAATTGTTAGGATTCTTAACATTACAGTTTTAATTATTCGATAGTAACCAAAGTATTATTTAATACTTAATAAAATTGGAACAAAACATCTTAAATCATTATACATTTGTTCTTATACAAAAAAAATCGGATACAGGGTACTTCAAATTTTTTTCTCTCAACTACGGACTGAATGTCAAGATTATCCAAAGCTTAAGATCGTAGTTCTTTGGTCTCGCTACGCTTGACCTCAGAATAGAATGGTTTTCCAAAGTCGGGAGTTATGCGTGACACAGGCACACAGATAGACAGCATGATGCAATCCACTTAAAACGTGATTAAAATCCCGAATAATTATGATAAAACCTCGATTTCGTATTTTTAGGGTGAACACAACTATTTTTCCGATATATATATATATGGTTGTAGGTGAGGAAAAGTAATAAATCTCATTGGAAGCAAGCATATTTTTAAAAAGTGAAAAAATGGTTTTATGTTTACTAAAAACATTGTTTGGGCTGTAACCATCAATACTGAAATGTACCTTGACAATATATACTTGGAACCAGGAATAAATTGAGGTGAAACAAAAGATACTTTAAATTAATATGTTTACTCTAGAACAGGCCTGGGCAAACTACGGCCCGCGGGCCACATGCGGCCCACGGGGCATTTTTATGTGGCCCGCGAGCGAAATTAAAATGTTTGGAAAAAAGATAAAATAAATTAAAAATAACAAAAATATTAGGTATATGAGCAAATAAATTGTTTAATTCAAAATTATTATGAAAGTTAGATATCAAGATAAGGAAATAATGGATTGTTACTTTAATTTTAAAGTTTGGAGAAACAAAAAATAGTAAGATAAGAAACAATTACATAAAGAGCGGCCGCCTTTCATATCACTTCCATTGTCAGATTTCGCGAATTCTAATTATTTTAGCGAATCTTTATTTTCACAATAATAAGATAAAAAAAAGCTATTTTGCCTTCTGTGAATTGCCGTAAAGGAGTTGATAAAATACAATCCCTTTGATCTTTTATTTCATAGGAATACTTTTTAAAATTATTTTTACACCTAGTATTCTAGCAAAATTTGTCTTCAGTTATGTCTCAAAATCTGACAAAAATACTCTGTTTTGTTTTTTCCGATTAGTGCTAAAGTTCCCCAATTCTTATTCTTTGAGAATAAATTTGACTTAAGGAAAACACCAGCGTAACTGCAATTTGTTGCGGGTTTAGCATACTTTAAAATTTAAGAGATGCGGCCCGCGACTGGCTGTAAAAAGATTAAGCGGCCCTTTGCTAGAAAAGTTTGCCCAGACCTGCTCTAGAAGACTTAATTAAGTCTTGCAGTACGATGAAAACGTCAAGGTATAGATAATGAATACGAAGCTTCTTTTGGGGGCAAAAACTGGTCGCCCAACTGAAAGTCTTAGTAATTTTCATTTCTTTAGTTGAGGAAACGTCATTTACTTTGATCAGCTATAAATTTAATGACCTCAAGGCTTCGCTGACGATACAATTACAATTTTGTTAGTGCTTTAGTGTTCTACTTAATGTTTGATAGTTTGATAGCGTCGTTTTAAGAATTTTTAAATTTTAAGAACAGTAATCAAAATAGTTACCCAAAACCCATGTCTCATAGTAGCAGTTAATAACCATAGTTGGGGACATGGTCAACATCATAAGGAAGTCAGAGAAAGCAAGGTTGACAACTAGCAAGTTTGATGGTGATCTCAATCCTTTGGTAGAGCAGAAGATATGGATTACCATTCCGTTACCGACGACCGAGATGAAACCAAGAACACCAATAACGAATCCAAGCAGCGCGTGCCATAGAGGATTCATTGGTGGAAACTGATACCAGTGTGCGTCAACCATGTGCAAGATCTCTGGGAGAACCTTGTCGACCACGGTCTGGTTGCCGAAGGCACCACCAGCCTGGGATCCCCAGCTGTAGGCAGCATATGATGGTCCTGACAGAGCCATTTTTCCTGAAAAATATATTAAGACCTTTAGAAAAGAAATATTCAAGACTAAATGGAATTTCGGTTTAGGGGGTTTTATTAACACTAAAATATTTCAAAGTTTCAAAAAATAAAGTGTCTTTATTTTAAGTAAAATTGTTCCACCCATTCCTTATTATTAATTCACAGTTCTATGAAATAATTAATTGTTTATTAAGAATTAAATTATAATTTGTATAAATAACTTTTTATCCAAATTAAGTAACTACAACTTCATTTCTGTTTGCGATGATGTATTTCAAATAAATTTTGATGATACAAAATTTTGCCAGGAAATAATTTATTATTTTTTTTTTATTTAAGGAATTAAATTCGAAATTTTACTGTAATTTGCAAGAATACATTTTTATTATTTTAAATATGAATTGAAAGACTAATAATTTATTATTAATTTTATAATAATAATTATTATTTTTAATCGAAAATTAGTAAAACATGTATTAAAATATAATAAATTTTATTAATAGTTTTAAAATTATAAAGTAAAACTTTATTACAAATAGTTCTGAAACGGTTTTTTAATGAATTTACAGTTAATGTTTTATGGAAAATAAATTGGCTGAGCTATGTACGTCACAATTGTACATAACAAATGTGATATAATAATAATACATCATATTTGTAGTATATTAGATATTAACTGCTTATTAATTGACGCCTTTAATTCTGTCAGTTCTTTTCTGCAATAAATTGACTTTTATGATGTTGAATTGAATTTTCGCGTTCTCTAATTTAGGTAAAAACCACTGATTGACTTCATCAGGTATCGCAACCGGTAAGAGTTTTTGAACGCTTTCTTTGTTCAATTAAAACCTCTCAAAAGAAAATTATCAACTTAATAATTTTGCTGTCAGCATTAAAAATAAATATTTTTTTTTAAATTTTGAAGTTTACTAACCTGGAATTAAGATGGTGAGACTCGTTGGCGATTGTAAAAATCTAAAGTCAACTGAGTCGGAGCCTGTTGTTAGTAAACGTGGCACAAAGAAACAAGAGAATTCTCGCCCTTATATACCCATCTAACTTATAATTAATTTAGTGCACAAACCTTTGAGAAGCCTAAGAAAATTATCTTAACTGGATCAAGACGTTTAAATAGCCCATACTTGTCTTGAAGCTGTAATCCTCTTACGAAAACTACAACTAAAACACTTGTCCCACACCATGTGTAGATGCAGAGTAAAAACTCGTCCATATTTTTACTATATTCTAATTTTAACAGTAGGTCAGATCCGTACAAATAACGCCAAAACCAGCGTGCATTACATACACATCGAAATATCACGTTTTTAACAAAATTTAATGAACAGCAAACAATGAATATTATATCATAAACACCTATATGAATATATTATTGCATCGCTTTCCCTTCGTTTGTAAAATATCATACAAAGGAAATTCTCTGGCTGGCATGGTACCAAGCTTCTATGCTGATTCTTTAATATATATATATAAGTTTCTCCCTGTTGAAGAGTAACGCACTCGAAAGCTTGCAATATATATATATATATATATATATATATATATATATATATATATATATATATAAATATATATATATATATTATATATATATATATATATATATATTATATATATATATATATATAATATATATATATATATACTATATTAAATATCCTTTTTTTAAAGTAGCTGGCAACATGTCTTTTCCATGTTAAAGTCTAATAAATTTGGTCAAAGACTTCTCAATATATTAAAAAGGATACATTTTTAAAATATTTACAATTGGTTTAGAAAAGTTTAAAAACAAATATATATGTGTTACTTTCTTTACCAACAGGGCAAGCTTTGTAGAAATATATAACACATAGAGGATTGCCGAGCAATATTTTTACGCGTTCGGCATTTTGGTCCGCCCTAATGAGGAGTTAGAAGTATTATGATAATGGAAGTATTTATGTTGAGGAATGTATGTAAGTCCTTGCCATAAAAGTCACTAACATTCTCTAACAATTTCATTAAAATCCTACTAGCGACCTCTCAAAAAAAGCTGGTAATAAAAATGTTTACTGACAGATACATATCCTTTATAATGGTGATAAAAGAATGAAACCACTTTTAATAAATGAAGTATGTAGCGATAAGTATTACTTTCTGGAATAGTAATAACAATTCCACAATTGGAATAGTAACAATAGAGTTAAGTGACTACAGCGCTACAGGTACAGAGATAGAAATGCTTTAAAAAAGTCATCGACGAATAAATACTAATCTATTTTCAAATTTCCTTTAAGTCATGATAAATTTGTTTATGATAAATTTAATTTTGAGTCCACCATTTATTGAGACACATATTTTTATTACTCAGCTATTAATACAAGCTATAACTAATAATAATAACTTAATACTAAGCTATTAATACGATTACGAAGCTAGTTTATTAATATTTACAATATATAAAGCATAGAAAGAAAATGAGTTAATGGCAATTTTTATCTCTTAGCCTTAAAACATTTACACGCCCTTAAAGTTGAAAAGTAGACTAAACCAACAAGTCTTAACTTCATTGCATATTTTGCAATAAAAAATTATTCTAAAAAATAATTAAGGGGTCACCCAAGCATTATTCTCTTAATTTGATTTAATACGTTTTGATATACACTGTTTTTTGAAGATTTTATTGTTTGTACAGCCTATTGTGCTATCCCAGCATTTACAATATTTTTACAGGGCTTGCTTGTTTTTTAAAAAAATAATGTTATTCCTTTTAGTTTGGTGCATGGATACTCAAGTATCAGTGCCCCGCGAACCCAATATTTATTTTAGAC
Organism: Microvelia longipes; assembly: GCA_018340805.1. Lineage (NCBI taxonomy): Eukaryota > Metazoa > Arthropoda > Insecta > Hemiptera > Veliidae > Microvelia > Microvelia longipes. The sequence goes on from JACMZG010001911.1 coordinate 21,897,134, forward strand.
AACTTTTCGAGTTTAACATTTTGAACGCTGCTAGAACTGGCAACATGAGAAAGCATGAATATTAATTTTTTCACGCGTTTTGATTTTACACTTGATGATTTGAATCAACAAGTGAAAGCTTTATTGAACCTAATAACAGCCAATGGTTAAAAATGAAATTGCACAAACTAATGTAATGTTCGACTCCCTGAATTTGGTAATTTGTATGTAAACAAATTAATTTTGTCACCTTCAATATTCTTTTATTAGCCAGAAATAAGGTTTGGGTATGGACATTATACTATACTTTCTATATTCGTACGTCCAACAAACAATAGGCATTTTTATATCGTTTTGTTTTCAAAATTACTTTTAAAACAAAAGGAAATTTCTAAAAATTTCCTTTTGTCTGTATGTGGTTCTGTATGAAGTATACGACAGATTTCTTTGTCTGGTCGGTGGTCAAGGTTTGTCATATGTTCTGATAAGGCCGTAAGGTTAGAGTTGTCAAGTATTTGGTTGTTATGTATGTGAAGTCTTTTTTTTTTTTTGAAAAGTTGAGAGGTCTCTACTGTGTAATTTAAAAAAAGGACTTAAGTCTTCATTGATTTAATTGATAATAAAAACGTAGTTCATAATTCCTTGACTCATGGATAAATCTAAAACATTCAAGTATTTACAGGGACTGTGATTTAGTAAATTAAGTGTTAGCAGATTTTCCTATAAGCTTGTGGCACCCTAAAATCTTTTCATAGATTTCCAGAGGGAACAGGGACCTCACTTTCTAATACTCTGGCTTGTCCATTTCTGTCTTCAACAGAAAATACGCAATGAAAGTGCACCAGTGAGTTGTGTAGTAATTAGGGTGGCCAGATTTCAGCTAAGATCAAGCGGGCAAGCGAGGGATGGGTGTTGTCATCCATTTATGCAAATCAGCTGTAAAAACTTATTAATGAGTGAAGTGAGGCAATAATAAATTGCTTAAGCAATAAATATCACTTTACAGCCATGTTCCATGAAAAAATTTTAGAGCATAATGAAGAGAATTCTTCATAACATCAACACTTTGACACTAAAGTACGGAAAACAAGCTTGTTCACCAACCAAACATAAATTAAAAATAATTTAAATCATTGATAAGAGGGCACAAATGAAAAACTTCTTTGTTTTAAGGTACTATATTTCACCCATATCTGGGCATATAAATAATTTTAAATGGTTGAAAGTATATTTGGTTTTTGAAAGTATAAATTCTTTACTTTAGAAGTGCTGTTCTTAACAATGTTATACTGCATGATTTTTTTATGAAAACTCAATTAAAAATTGGTAATAAACATGACATTTTTGGATTCATTAAATTTAAGTGGGACCAAGGTACCAAAATTGAGACTGATTGTCCCGCAAAAAATTGGGAAGCCTGACAAACTCAAATATTTCTTATGAAATATTTGAAAAGTTTCTTGCTTAACATTTTTTTTTAAACTTGAATAATATACTATGGCCATAATTTTGCAACAATCGCACCAAATTGGTAGATGTAATATTTAAACCTATTTTAATTGCTTAGGAATCATTTTTAATATTTGATATCATAGGTCTATGTTATAAACGTGTATAGAAGCAATTATTCTGAATTAATTATTAAAGCACCACAATACATTTTTAATAAGTCTCTAAATCAAATAAAATAAATAATAACAAAACGGTTTAAGAACACTTTTAAGAATATTTATTAAATTAGTTTATTAATGTTGAATACTTTGTATTGTTTTTTAAAGAAAGAAAAAATGTTTTATAACTACTGGAGCTTATAGTCAAAAGAGGCCATATAATACAATATACTATTAGTTAAATGGTAAAAAATATGTTTTTTTTTTTAAAAAATAGTGGGATAGCTTTATAACTTTTACTCCCTGTAGTCCCTCCTTGAGAAGCATTAAAGTACAAGCCACTCAGCTACAAGCCTTCTCACAAGTAACAAGTTCACTTTAGTCTTTCTTTTTTTCATTTTTTACTTGAAAATAAGTACAGTAAATAAGTAAGCAAATAAGCACAAAAAATCACAGAGATGAGGTTAGTTATAAAAAACTAATAATTAGTTTCAAAATCTTTAAATAAAAACATCTCTCTATTTATTTTTAAATCAAGAGGCAGACTTGAAAAACTTGTCTAATTTAGCACTGTTTCAACTTATATTTTTCTGAGAATATATCAACATTATAAAGAAGATAAATTAAGTCTACTTATTTCAAGTTAAGGATTTAAATCAATTAAGCATGATTAAAATGATGAAAAAAACACATTTATTTATTTGGTTTCTTTTTCAATTTATTTGGCAGTTTCAAGTTGGCCATTTTTCATGCAGGGAGAATTTCCAAAAAAAATTATTTGTGGATCAAAATTAGCTACAATAAATTCATGTTTCCTAAATTCTGAAGCAAGTCATAAAATTTGCTATTTTTAAGGAATTAATGCACTTAGGGACAATTAGGAAATGTTTTTTTTTTCAAACCTCATTTTTTTTTTAAAAAAAATATTTGTGGATCAAAATTAGCTACAATAAATTCATGTTTCCTAAATTCTGAAGCAGTATTCAGAAAAATAATTCTGACAGTATTTTTTACCTAATTTTATGACTTTAAAAAGCTCAAAAGTTCACAAGCTTTATATTTTTAAAATTTTAGTTCTATTTGCAGCTTTAAAAGATAATGTGAAGGAAAAGAAAGACTTTCATGTTAAAACATAAAATATTCATAAAACGTTCATAAAATATATAACAGCATAATATTATTTAAGTAGCATATATTAAATAACATAATAATTACAAACATCAATCATGAAATACACATTAACATAAATTTTAGATTTTAGTCCAGGAAAATAACCAAAATTCTTATATTTTTTAGCATGCTTAAGAATTTTAGCTTTGAATGGACAGACTTTTCTTTCTTCACCATTTGAGGTATTTTTCCAGAAATATTAGGTTTGAAACCGTAAAAAAGTCGCAATTTTTTGAATTTGGATTATTAGGCTTAAACAGGATCAAATTAATAAATAATAAAAATGAAAAATGACAACAAAAATATATTTACAACAAAATTATATAATTAAAATACAGTTATAATTAATTAAAGAAAAGACTTAGAAAATCAATTAGAAACACGTGATCTATAAAAATATAAATATTTACACCTCTACAACCCCTTAAATGTATGGATTAATTTTAAAATAAAAATCATTTTTGAGAAGCATAATTTAAAACTTTATTTTTAACTTAAGCAATGCATATGAGAACTATTGCTGGTTTAAATGACCCAAGCATGTAGGCATTCCATTCAGTTACACAGATTACTTAACACTCTCTCAAGTCTATATTTAAAATGTAAAAATTTTTTTTTTTTAAATTTTTAAAATTACATTTTTTGTGTGGGCATCACATAGTATTAATTTTGATGGTGCATCAAATTAATTCGATGGCAGCCAATTATTAGTATAAACCAGTTTTGGTGCATGTATTATTCAGTCCCCAAGAATTATGTATGCATTCTTAGAAACATTTTAATACAAACTATTATTATATTAACTATTACAAAAATAATTTCTAAATTATGTAATTGTTTTTCGTTATTGAATATAAATAAATTTAGTCAACCCAGCCTTAGAAACTTCACTTGCAAGTTTGAGAAAAAGTGCAAATCATATAAAGTGCCCAAAAAAGAACAAAGTGACATTTAAACTCAAAATCAAAATGCATATCAAGGACTTCTTAATTACCAATGAGGCAATATAATAAAATAAAAAAAAACCACTCACTGTAAGTCCACAATAATATGAATTTTGCTTCAATAATATGTACATTTTATAAGCTGTAATAATAAAGCTTGTTAAGAAGAGGTAAAGACAAGCTGAATTATTTTAGTTATTACAATATGTTTCCAGTATAATTTCAGTAGAAGGAAAAGAAATAAAACTCTGAATTTTTTCATTATACAGTCCGATGTTAGGGAAGCTATTATATATATAATATAATATATATATGGAGATAGATATATTACTATAGGGTATAGTATATATCATATATATATATTAGTATATATTATTATTATATATAATATATCTAATAATTATATATATATTATAGTAGTGTTATATATATTATATATATATATATTACACACATATTATTATATATATTAATATATATAATTCTGACAAGATATATAGTTATAATTTCGTAGAAGGAAAAGAATAAAACTCTGAATTTTTTCATTATACACCTATTTTAGACAGCTACTTTATTATTAGTTATATTATTATATATATTTATATATATATATAATATTATAGACTAGTATAATTATATATATATATATATATAATAATATATATTATATATATATATATTATATATATATATATTATATATATATATTTATATATTATAATATAGTATTATTATATTATATAATATATATATATATAATATTAATATTATATAATATTATTATATATATTATATATATTATATATTATTAATTATATATTATTATATTTATTATTATATTTATATATAATTATAATATATTATTATTATTATTAATGAAAATAATATTATATTATTTTATTATTATTATGATTATATATTATTATTTATTATTATATTATTATTATTATAATTTATATATATATGTTATATATTATTTATATATATAAATATAATATATATTATATATATAATATAAATATTATATTATATATATATATATATAATATATATATATATATATATATATATATATATATATTTATTATATAAATTTATAGTCTAAATTAACTCAAAATATATAAAAGTGTATAGTTATAAATTAATAATATATATATATATATATTATGTATAATATAATATATATATATATATATTATATAATTAATAATATATGATTTAATAATAATAATATTATAATAATAGTAATATATAATTTAATAATATAATAAATTTATTATATATATATTATATTATTATATTATATATATATATATNATATTATATATATATAATATATATATAATATATATAATTATATAATATATATATCTTACAGATGGTTAAAAATATAGAGGGAAGGATGAGTGGCTCGAGCTTTCGCCGTGCCGGCTTCGTCAGGAGTGTAGCAAACGTACTTGAGTAACGTGCTAACACTCCTGACAAACCGCACGGCGAAAGCTCCGAGCCCACTCATCCTTTCCCTCTATATTTTTAACCTCTGTAGTTATTTAATTGTTGTTATAAATCTAATGATTTGTTTTTTCTATTTCCTTATTTTTGTTATATATAATAACTATATTATTATTAATTATTAATATATTATATAAATAATATATATATTTATTATATTATATAATATAATATAATTTTAATATTAATCATATAATATATTATATATATTATATTATAAACTTTAAAAATAAGAAAAAAATGTAATTTTTCTTTTCCTTTCTAACTTAATAAAGGTATTCAGAAAAAGTACTGTATTTTTTATTTTAATTTTTGAGTACTTTACTTTGATTAAATTTAATAATTCAATAAAAGTAATAAAAAGAAGAATATTACAAATGGTTTCATTGCATATCTTCAACTAATAGTAAAATAAAAATTGGAGTAAGTGTTCTCCTCCTGAGCCTCTCCTATAATTTTATTAAATTACTTCCCTAAAAAACTCTATCTGTGATTAATCATCACATATTATTGACTCAGATCTCTTAAATATACTATAAAACTATTACACACAACAATAAACATATTATCCTATCCCACAGTCTTTTATCATTTCAAATAATATAAAAAATAACAAAGTATAAAAGTGAACACAATACATTGGTCACATTTAATATTTATTTTACTCTAATTTTTAAAATTTCTCTAAATTAAACTTGTTATACATTATTTAAATGTTATTTTGCTGATAATCAACAACTTCGTTAATAACTTAACTGAAAATATGAGATTGCTTTATTTATTAATAAGCTCAAGCCCAATTAAATTAATCTATACTAATCTACTATAGTATTTTCCCTCATTCTTCATTATAACTACTTAAGTATATTTCAATTTTCAAACTAAATAAAATCCCGGCTTATTTTAAATTTACTTTATTCTTATAATAAAAACAATTGGCATTTTTAACATTTTAAGACTGTCACTGTCAGTCATTGAAGGAGTATGACAGAAAACTAGCCATCAACCCCAGTCAAAAGTAGCTTAAACAATCTTTATTTAACCAACATTAATATTTATTTCAATTGAATGCTAGAGCCGTCACATCATTTCTGTTGGGCCTTCATCAGGCTTAAACTATACTATTTATTTAATTTCTCTCTTAAGTTTCACCAAAGTTTTTTTTCCTTTTTATACGAGTCAAGATCAAGCAATGAAAGGACTATTGGAAGCAAAAGCTTCCAAAAGTCAAGAAACAAAGCTATTAAAGAGTGGCTTCTGTCAAAGGAAGAATTAGTCCCTGAATATCTATTAACAATTATTTCTATTTATATCTATTTTTTATATTTTTACTATTCTAAATACTTTTTAATATGTTTAATCAAATCTCTATCTTTCTACAAATTAATTATTTGACAATAACCTTTTGTGCACAAGAGCAGAGGCAGCTGAGCACATTCTAAATAAAATCTCCATATAAACAGATGCCAGTGGCATTCCTGTTAATGCCATTGATGTCCCTTAATATTATTCTAGACATTGCTAAAAATTGTACCTAGTATTTAAAAGAATTTTATTTTTTTATTTTGTTTTTTGTGTATGATAATTTATAAAAAGGGAAATAAAGATTTATTTATTTATTATTATTTATTCTTTCATAGCAATACAACTTCCAATAGTCCATTCATTGCTTGTACATAACTTGTATAAAAAGGAGAAAAAACTTTAGAGAAACTTATGACTGATATTAAATAAAGAGCATAGTTTAAACCTGAGAAATCAATAAGTAAACAGATCTCTTGCACGTCTTTTTACTAACTTAAATAAAGCCATGCAAATTGTTACATTCAACTTTTCAATCACAATTACAGCCTTAAACTTTGTCATTCAATTTTTTCAAATTGCACTCGGTTATAATCAGTTGACAGCTTGGGAAAATAGTGTTGAAGAACTTATGATGTTGGTTTGATATGAAATTGTGGGTGTGGTTTAGCATCTAGGACTAACCTCATTGGCTCCCAGGCGTTATATTCCCACGCTATCAACTAATTATAAATGTGTGTTATACTATAAGATATTAAAGTGTTCCAAATACACTAGGTATTTTATATTTAGATTGTACCTAAATTCTTAATATAGATATTCCAACTTTAAAAACATACAATACTGACCAAAAATAGATAAAAATATTGGCAATCAATATAAAAAACAAAATTAAATAAAAATAAATATTCTTTAAAGGCTCTTTTGCTAAACAAGAAGTAAAGTAAAAAAAAATAAGCACTTCTTTTCTAATTTAAATTTGATTTAAGCCTTTTAAAATCTACAGTAGATCTAAAATCTGATTTCAATATAATAAAATGTTTCAAATTATGTGCCTCTTTAAGTGCTGATTGTTGTTAATAAATTGTTAAACAAATTCAAAATGAGCAGCGTTCAATTTAGAAGATTAAATTCAGACAAGAAGAGCCGTGATCAATTTTTTTTTATCAATTTTTAATTTAAATGTATTTATATTTAAGACCAGTGAGGCTATTTTTAATAATGATTTATCTTATTAATAATAATGATCTAAATTATTTATTTATGATTTAAATGATTTAATTTAAATAATTAATAAAAGATATTACACATCATAATATTAAATCATGATATTGTTTATCATGATTTAAAAATTCTATTCTTTAAAAGGTTTAATTTGAGATTAAGCTGTGATTCTGTTTAACCAAAAATTAAAATTAGAAAGACAAACATGTTTCAAATACTTAAAGCTATCCCTGAAAGTATTCAGAGTATATATTCATGGTGTTTGATGTTTGCTATTTAGTCAAAACTAACATAAATTAAAAAAAAAAAACTAAAATTGTACAAATCAGTTTTAAGAGTAAGAAGGTTTATAACACAAATTGTAACAAGAAATTCACATTTTTTCTGGGTTTTCTGTTATAATCAATTAATTTTTAAAACTATTCACATTAATTAGAGTGCTTTGGTATAAAATGGCACACTATCTAATAATGACAAAAAGTTAATATGATATCAGATAACATCATGTCCATACTACATAATTAATAATCTATCTTCATAGTTATAATTTGATATGAAAGATTCATCTAAAATATTTAAAGAATTCAATAAAAATGTTATCTAAACAAACAATTATTTATTTCTAGGGTCCCCATCTCAGAAATAAATGTCCCATATTACTCTGATTAATACTAATTATAGAATCTCGAATTTTGTAAAATTCTCTAATAAAATCCCCCCCCCCCCCTTAAAAAGTATGGAGCTATCCATCTCCCTGTTTATTTAGATAGATCCATTACAGTCTTTCAGTAGTCACAAATATATATATATATATATATATATATATATATTATATATAATATATATATATTATATATATATATATATATATATTATATATATATATATATATATATATATATATATATTATATATATATATATATAATATATATATATATATATACATACATACATATTATTGCATAAAATGCTCATCATAAATAAGTATTATACAATTTTCAAATGTAGTTATTCAAATTACTCTTCCTAAAGCCATAAGCATTTCTCCTTATTAGCTAGTAAGTTTTACTTTTGCATTAGTGATTTTCCAAACCTTGAATAATTATAAGTTTTGAGACACAAATTTATGCAAAGCTGGCAAGAAGAAGCAATTAAAATTATAATATTTCAAGGTGGTGTTGATTCATAAAACCATAACGGCTTGCTTAGTACTAGATATAGTAATATTATTCGCAATAGAACCGTAAGATGATTTGTCCACGTAAGGGTTCTTTTTATTTTCTTCATCAGATGTAGCTGATTCACACCCACTAATTATTCTTATCCTTTGCAGAGGAAATTTAACTCTCTTCTCTTTGCAGATAAATGTAGACATCAGTATGAACTAAAACAGAAAAAATGAATTTTTATTTAATGGCTAGTCAGCTTTAGTGGGAAAAGGTTTATTTTCACAAAATGAGGAAGATGCATAAATTTCAACCTACAGTTTTTTTGTTTTATTTGGTTAATCTAAATATTAACCTATTATTAGGGTTTTTTATAAGCAATTAAAAAAATATAATATATTATATAAATAAATAAAATAAATTAACCATATTTTAGTTTTTTTACAACGTAAACAAACTTAAAATTGTTACTTTGACATGATAGAAAAAAGCCCTCTGGGAATAAAAATTAAAATTTGTTCGAGTTTTTCCTATGAGACTGATATTACTTATAATAAAGAGTATTTGAAACACCTATAAACAATACAGTAGAGTCCCATGAACCACCCCGCTAATCCAAAAATCTGCCTTACACAATTTTTTTTTTTGTACAAAACAGATTGCAAGTAAGAATATACACACGAATAAAACAGTTAAAAGACAACGCATTTAACAGCAATTAAAGCACATCACACAATTACAGCAACAAACATGTAAGTACATATTTGTTTTCATGTTTTCAGAATTAGTTTTTTATTACAACATTAGTAACAAATATTGTTGCTATTGTATTATTCAATAAAGTGTTAAAAAAAGATATTTTTAAATTATTATATTTTAACCTCCTGAAGTCTATATGATAGTAATTTATAAAAATCCGCGTAATCCAAACTGGGGTCGGTCCCAATTATTTTGGATTAGCAGGACTCAACTGTATTAACATTTTTGCTTAATTTTGAATAAAAAACAAAAATTAAAGACAGAGGTAGAGAGAAAATTCTTAGGCACCCCTAATCTGTAGAATGTGGCTTTCAGCAAAATATCCAATAAAGTTATAACTTGTCGGTTTAGCCTACTTTTCAATTTTTAAGGGTGTTCTGCTACTAAGAGAAAAAAGCACCTCAATACAAAATGCATATTTTACAACTACAAAAGTATCTTTATTTTTAATGAGAAAAACACAGTGCCATAAAAATGTTAACATTATTTTATCCTCAACTTACCAGAAATGCATGAACTGCTATTGGAAATATAGTAGCATAACTAAATCCAACATGATCAAAGAGCACACCAGCTATAGATGGACCTACAAATGCACCGAAAGCAAAAGATGAAGACCATAGACCTGATACCAACCCGTGGGTGCTTAGATCATCTGGGTAACCACGATCTCTGAAATAATCATATAAATTAAGTTAATTAATCATTGTCTTAAATAAAGGTATTCAATTTTTGTCAGAACAAATATAATCTTCCTACAAATATATTCTTTAGTTTTACAATCCTTGTTTTTACTTTAACTGATAACCCATTGTAATTTGTAATTAATTTAAAAAATATATTTGTTCTCTCTCAAATTTCATCATATACCATCTACAATGGAAGAAATTTTAGGCAATGATGAACTCACTATTCAAAATCTTTTTAATTTCCTCCTTGATAACGAGTTCTTTAACGAAATATAACCAATTCTTAATAACTAAACCTTATCCTTTTTAACGTATTTTATAGGAATTTAAAGCATTTTCAGTATATACTAATACTATTACGTACTTATACTTATAAATGCATAATAAAATTAATATAAATTAATAAATAACAAATAAATAATACACAATAAACAATATATTAAATGAAATAATAAACAAAAACACTTAAATAATATACCTGAACCAACAACCCCGTGTTTATCTTAAACTTAGTTTACCTTTATTCTATTTTTGATTTACTTAATTTATCTTATTATGATATTTAATCATTTTGACCTGCTCATCATTGTAGTCTTAGTCAATTTTATCTGTTTGTCAATATAGAAGAGGTGCTAATGACCTTAGTGTTAAGCACCTCAATAATAAATAAATATATTTGTTCTTATAAAAGGTCTAACAGAAACTTAAATCTTTTTTAAAATATTTTTTCATCAAAGCAAAACGTTTGGAAAGAAATACAAATAAATACATTCCAAATCCAAATGTTATTTAAGAACTAACATCTCATATTGGGATACTTTCAAAAAAACTTTAGTAAAAATGTTTGAAAAAAATAATTACACTGCAGCCCTTATAGAATCAATAAAGGTAGGCGCCATCATACATGCTACACCGAAACCATGAATAATTAGACCAATAATGCAAACAGTCAAGGTTCTGAAACAGAATTTAACAAATAATAAAAAAAACTAAACACACTAATAAAACAACACTCTTAAGAACTAAGAGTGTTACTACATGTGTAGTAATGTAAACAAGAGGCATTCAGCATTTTGACTGCTTTGAGGTATCAATGGTTTGCATCTCAACCTTTTGGGAAAAAATCAAATTAAGCTATTTAGGTACATTTTGTTCTCCAAACTTTTTTTTTTATTTTTTGCCATCAAGTATTAAGATAAAGGTTAAAAGCTAAAGAGAGTTAAGGAATATTTTTTTTTCTAAACACATTTTACCGAAGATGCATATGGATGTTACCAAGAAATTGTAGACTGTGGTTACAACCATAATTCTTAAACTATTTTGCCCTTACTTGTTTAAAATGCAAAGTTTTTATATTTAAAAAAAAGTTTTTTGCCTCACTGAGAAAAAATAATGTGACTCAGGTTAGTTTTTTCTGAATTTTAATGAAAATTAAATCTTCGTTATAAATAAAAATTATATACTTACTTTGGTATAGGAAGGTAAGGAAGAGGACCAACAAGACAATAGCTGGTAACAAAGAAGATGCACCCACAAGCAATGACTTTTTTAGGGTAAATATATTTATCACAGAGTCGCCCTACAAATGGGGCACAAACAGCATAAACCCCTCCTGATATCACAAACATTAGAGCATTAGACACTGGAGCTAAACCAAACTGAAAAAAATGTAAAAATGTTAAACAGTAAGAGTATGGAATCAAATAATTAATGAAACTAGTTTTAATTTTGATCAGTAGTTATTTGGTCCACCCAAATGCAGGGATGGAAGGCATTCTATACTTCAATCTATTCTACTAGGAGGGGTCAGAATAGTCCAATGGAATTCCTTCACTCATTGTTTATAGTTGGTCTTGCAACAGCCAAATCTACAATAATACTTATAATAAAAGAAAATTTTCTATAGACAGTTAAACTAGATGACAAAGTGAGGGTATTTATTGCCTTGATACTTGAAAATAAATCTAAATCTTTGTCTTATTCCCTTGATCGTCTTTAAAAAGTAGTTCTAATAAGGATGCTTTCACCAGGTACCTGCTATCACTCATACCTTAGGTAATGAACCCCATTATATTAGATACTACATTTTTATTTGTAATATATTTTATATTGTGTAATAAAAATACTTTAATGAGTACATTTACATTAATGCTCTTTTATTTTTCTAATTAAGACTATAAAATAAATGGTACATAAATTAAACTTGAATTAATATTCTTACGTCACCAAATCAAAAACATATCAATTTATATCAGTATTAAAATGGTGACTAATTGTTGGTTATTGTGTACACTCATAATTACACTGAAATATAGATAGTATCATTCTCCATGATATAAAGAAATATAACTTACGTCACGTATATGAGGCTCCAATGTGCTGGCTAGAAATCCCATGCTAATAGAAGTACCAATTATGCAAAGAGAATCCAAGAGAATACTTGGAATCCTAAGTATATCCCACATTGTAGCTGAAAATAAACCAAACATAATAGTGTTATGTTTGTTGTTACATTAACACACACAAACTGTGTGTTATGTCTTTAACATAACACACAGTTAAAAACATTTGACAGCATAGGAAAAATAGTATGAGGGAGCCAATGAGGTTAGTCCTGGATGTTAAACAACGCCCACAATTTTATATCAGATCATTGGTTGTATATATTGGGCCAAGAACCAAGATCATTGGGTTCTTCAACACTATTCCCACGCTGTCAACTGATTATAACTGTATGTAATACTATAATAATTTCTAATAAAGGGATAAGCCTTTTAGCAGAAAGGTAACCTTAATTTTAGAATATATGCATTTATTTTTGTAATTTACTAATAAAGGTATTTAAAAAAATACTTTCCTCTTTTTGTTTCAAGGCTAACTTAAAAGAACTAAAGTATTAAATAATAAAAAATTAATCATGTCATTGATAATCAATAAAATTAATTATTTCATAATAATACTTAAAAACCCCCAAATGATTTTAAATCCCAACGTTATTTTTAATTATTTATAACAAAATGCAATCAATAGCACCTCCCCCTCCATGACACTCATCTTATTTTTTCTTTGGAGATTCATTGAAATGTTTATGGGATAGAAAATAATTCTTTACATAGATCATAGAGGAATATATACTAATGAGTGGCATAGATTATTTTAAATAATTGTGGCTGCAGCCTTTTTTAATGAAATAGCCCAACGACAAAAAGAGAGGTTTAAATTTCTCTCTTCAAAATTAATCATAAGTAGCACAATATTAATTTACAATGAGTTCCACGATAATAATTTCCAATAATAAAATGGAGTAGCATTCATGGGTACACAGGGTAAAACCAAATATTATCTAGTATACCCAGATATATCTAGTATATTATCTGGTATACTACATAATCTTTGGGTAAAACATTTCTGATGAAATAAGGGGAAAACATGGTCCATGACTTTCAAAAATGGTCTCTGCCCCCAGCAAATAGACTCTTGTGAGTTTAAATTTACCATTATTATTGAGGTAACTATGAACCAGTTATAATAATTTTGTTACTACTTTGGTAACTTTGGAAAAATAAGTTAAAGGATTAAATATTAAATATTGTATACTTTTGCCAATAAAGAGCTTGTTTAAAAAAAGTTATAGGATACCGTAATATTGCCTATTTTAGAAATAGTATTGTCTAAATCTTAGAAAGTTAATACAGAATATTACTATATTACATATGTTTTTGTTTAAAACTACAAGAAATAAATTGTTTATCAAAAATCTATGAAAATCTATATTAAAAATCTATATTATATATGTTTTTGTTTAAAACTACAAGAAATAAATTGTTTATCAAAAATCGTTGTTTAAAAAAATACATGTCAAACAATAGCTCCATAATAAAAATTACTGGGACATTGTGATATTTTATCAAATATTTATTAAATAAATATATCTAATTTCTTAGGATTCCTGCGGTTTCCAAAAAAAGTTAATATTACTGTATCCTATAACTTAACTTTTTTTTAAGTTACCAAAGGTAGTAACAAAATTACCATAATTGGGTAATAGTTATCAAAATAATAATTAAAATTAAATTATAATTTAAATTTTGATCTCAACAATTTTTTTAGCAAGGATTTTTAGAACAAAGGAGGGTTCATTTATTTTTTTCTTCCGAGAGGGGGGGGGGATACCCCCGGGCCCTCCTTAAAAGAAACCCTGCATACTAAAGTTAATATTTGTACCGCTAGCAATTTGTTATCAAAAAATTACCCTTTTAAGATTATTGCTTCTTGGTGAAAGTAGAGGGGACAAGTGATTCATTGAATTTCATCAGAAAATGTTTTCAAATGCTGACTTTCACAGAAAATAAAGTGTCTACTATTATATTATAATATTATCTTAGATAATTCGTCATAAATCTTTATGACAGATTACAATAAATGTTACTTACTCGTGCTTTTTGAGGATGTATCCATTTTATAACCGGGTAAAGCAAACATGGTGAAAAACCCAACGATTATCATAAAAGCACCCAGGCAAGCAAATGGTAAAATATAGCCACCAGCCTAAAAATAAAACACATTAATAAATTTGGTACTTAATACCCAGATCTTAACATGTTGCTCAAGCAGAGAGAAAAAAATGCCTGGAAACATTAAAAAACCCATGAGAATAATTTATCAACTCACTAGGGTAGCTTTTTACAACACAGAAAGCATGCCGGCAAACCAAGTGACCAGACCACTTCCATCCTAAGGTGAACCTTAGGGTTCACAATGATTTTATGACGGTCTTAATATTACTATAACTAACACCAGGGTCACATTATTTTTAAACTAATTAAAGAATCATTCCTCAAATATTGCAAAATGATTAATGATAAATCAAAAGACAATAAGTCAAATCTATTATTCCTGATTAATTTTTAATTTGACAAGACATTTTTATCGAATTCTTAAAAATCTTTTGACAAGATAAAAATTAGACTTTCTTTAAAAGTGACCATAATAATTTTGAGAAGTTCAAAATAATGTCAAATTAATAAGATTTTTTTTCTTATAAAATTATAATGTTCATAAAAACTGAGAGCATAGCCGGGTCTAAGAACTCTGGACCTCAAGTCCTAAGATTAAAGGTTTACACAATCTTGATTTCCAATGGAGATGTATTAATATAATAACACTAAGACAAATTATTAAAAATGTACTGGATACATTTTATTATTAAATTAATAACTTTAAAATTGAAGTTAAAAAATTAATTACTTAAAAATAATAAAATAAAATTTACTTACAGCAAAAAGTATACCACCCAAAGTAGGCCCTATAATGTACCCTAATCCATAAAATACTTCCAGAGTTGCCTATAAAAACAATTATAATATATATATGATTATAATACAAAAAGATGACAAATAAGCAGGCAAGTAAATATAATATACCCAAACAATGATAACAGAACTAAGCAGCTGTTTTATTGTAAACGAAACATTAATTAAACAACAGTATTAAGTTGAAATATCAAGTATAGGTAATGTACAAGCAAGAACACAATTATGAGGCGAGATAAAGAATAGGAAAGTTATCAAATAATTATCCTAGGAGGAAAACAGGAACCAATTTAATCATTCTTTTAAAAAATCTATACTCTATATTTCCAGTTCTTAATTGGTAAAAGTGCCCAGGTCCTGGTACTGTAATGGTTAGCCAGTGTACTTGCCATACAGACAGTCCAGGTTCGAACTCAGTTGGGGTCTATAGGATTTTCATGCCACGGGTTGGAAATCCTTTCATGTCCCATCCTTACAAAGGACATTGAGCCAGTTGTTCCAAGCCTGAGCAATGTCAGGTACTCATAAAAGATCCCTCACCTTAAATGAACCTCAGTTGAGGAACAAATTTAGGACCCTCAAAAGTAGCTTTTCTAATATCTGTATGTTCCTGTCTCATGGTTTCCAGATTAGTAAAGCTTTGCCTCGCTAGTCATTAAAGCTTAGTTGAAGAAATTGAAACATAATAAAGTAAAGACACATTTTTCTGTGGATTAGATGGAAAAATGCCTGCATCAGGACTCATAAGGTAGAACACCATCTTCTATCTAAGAGAGTTAGCGAAAAAGTAACCTTTCTTTGTCACCTCTCTCTTATTACTAATACTGCCAATGGTAAAAATAGAAATTTTTAATTATTATTCATTCATTTTTTTTAAACTGAAGCCATATTTTGAATAGATTTGTATTAAGATTGATATTGAAGGGGAGTTTGAAGGAGTGCCAAAGAGTAGGCAGACTGTGGACTGACTAGATGATTCAACCTGATATTTGTAAAATTAAGGAAAACCAGAGGAGACTTCATTTAGTTTCAGACAAGATTGTCCAAGATGGCGACAGAAAATTTTGAAATATCATTGCAAGTAAAACATAGAGAGTTGTCTCTATATATTAATTATAATTATTCAATTATAATGTCTCTATATTTAGTCTGTCCTAACAAACAGAGTAAACATTTCAATGGTAGATTAATTATCAGTATTACTTTTAGCTTCATCAGTTACAAAACACACAATAACGTACAAATAGTTTACTTACAAATGTTGTCGCAACAGTATCAGGAAAAGCAGCAGCTGTAATAGAAAACACTGCCACTAGGGCCAAAGTCGATCCCAAGGCTTCTGTCATTCTTAGGAAAAATGATAAGCCTATAAACGGTATATGCCCAGGCACCAGATCAAGCAACCTAAAATAAAAAAAAAATAAAATAGGATCAAGAACTAATAATATATAATATTTCTTAATATATTGCAAGTACGCAGACCAGTAGAGCGAGTAGGTCTATTATTATTAAATTAATAGTCATAGTTTAATTTTATTTTTAAATTATTTTGAGCTCCTTTTTATAAAAATGAATAAAGATGATTTACCCAAATAAAATGGCTGAAATAGCAGCTAGAAAAATTCCAAAATTTAGAGAGCGTTTGACTCCCATTGAATAGAGCTGAAATAAAAAAACGATACAATAAATCAAAAACATAAATGTAATTTTCGAACAGTGTCAAATTCTCCAACAACAGAGTGGATAAGTCATCACCAGGCACCTCGCTCTTTTTAACATATTTGGCGCACTAGATTCGGGGCGCCATATTGTCCCTTTCATACTATAGGTAATAGTATGAAAGGTAATTAGTAATGTTATAGTATGTTAGGTAGTAATTCCTCATCTACCTACCTAACAGTAGGTAGATGAGGAGCACATATAAGCACCTTAAGAAGGACCTGTTCATCACTACATCAGAACAGCAGTTGCAAAACCGGGTTTATAACTTGTATTGAAACAACTATATAATTTCATTAAACATGTAAAAGAATAAACTAGGTTAATTTCAAATTTATTATTAGCATTTTGTGGATGCGATTTTATGAAACTTAATAAACACTTGAAAATTATATAAACAAAATTAAATGAAAATGGGCATTTTAATTAATAAGGAATCATGTAATTTTTATAAAATATTTACGACAACATGTTCAACTTTAAATTAATTGTAATATTATATAATTATAATTTACTAATATAATGTCTAATATAATTATATAATATAATTATATAAAATAATTAATATAATGTATAATATAATTGTATTAATTAATATAATAAATCCTTAAAGTACAACCTTGAAGGTAATTCTATACTTACATATTTACCGATGATGGGACTGGTGATAAAGGCGACGAATTCGAAGCTTCCAAAGACCAGACCATATTCTGTGGCAGTTGCGCCTTTCAGTTCCGCTTCCTGAGGATAGAATGGGGCCTGAAGAGAAATGCATAATGCGCTCGAGAAATGAAAACTTCCTATCACAAACAACGTAAACCATTGTTCTTTACTATATCGTTTCTTCTTTCGTTCTTTCTTTGTTTCTTTTATCTGTTAACAAATAAACGGAAATATCAGAAAACTGCTATTCAAGATTAAACATAACAAATAAAGAATCGATACCATCTTGAATTAAATGATTTGATGGTCCATAAATAGACTGCGAAAATTCTAGCTTGGAGAGTGTTTAAAAACGCCAACCAAGTAAAAAGATTAATTTTTTTTATTTAAATAAACTCCGCAAAACAAAATAAGGTTTTAATAATAAATTCCTTCCTATACCTATCGAGTTTATTTTGGGAATGCACTGTGATTGTTTTAAACTCAATAAGAGGCGTTATGCAACTTAAGCTTAAGTAAAGTAAACACTTCGCTCATTTCTACTTTTCCTCACCTACTACCATAATGTTCACCTTGAAAATCCAAAACCGAGGTTTGATCTTAATTATCCTTTTCAGGCATTTTCATGACGTTCTGAGTGGTTTTCATCATGCTGTGTGTGTGTGTGTGCGTTCCTGCCTGATTCACGCATAACTCCCCGCATAGTGCTAATGCTAGAGAAATGAAACTTGACACAAAAATCAGACCTTAGATATCTAGTTGTGCTGCCCGGAAAACAATATTATTTTTCAGACTATGATAACCTATTGTGCTGAGTCATCAAGATTTTTTTTTTAAAAATTCATTTGACTTATCAATTTGACATTGGACACAAATGTACATTCATAGATCGTCAAGCGATCCACAAAAATTCATTATGATCTTAGTCGCGATTTTAAAATTCTATAATTATTTTTTTTATAATATTAATTTAATTTTCTAACAGCTTTTCGACGTTTGGCATATCGTCAGATAGAAAAAACTTAAAGTGAATTAGTTATGGAAATTCCATAGCTATACAAATTTTAGTAAGAAGAACAAAGAAATCAGACTCGAAGAATTAAAAGACTCAACATCTCATCAGCAACATCTCATCACTGTAGATGGCATTATGGCCGAATGCCGGCTCTGCTTAGAGTGATGACAGCTTATTGATGGAAAGACGAAGCTGGTGTTGTTAATGTGGTAAATATTACTGACGAACATGTATATTTATTAGTGCCACACTTAAAATTATATGAAACAATTTGTTTACAATCCGTCAGAATCATGACGTTTTGTCGCATAAAATTTAAATTATAAATCATACGATTAATAAAATATTGTGCTGATATTCTCATAAGGCCTCATAGTGATAAAACTTTAGGCAACCAAGTATAATCACTAGTTTTAACGCATTATTTCATTGAATGCCTATCTACCGTATAACTTTTTTAAAGTTATAATTAACTTATTAAAGCTATTAAGGAGGAATAGGTCCAACATAATAAATAAAACTAATTTTGCCAAGCGTTCGATATAATTTTATCTTTTTTAAGGCTTAACATAATAAATAATAAAAAAATAACTCAAAATAATTTTTTCTTTGAGTTATAATAAAAAAATATTTTTATATAACAAAATAACTTTTATTAATAATAAAAAACAAATAATAACTATAGTTGTTCACCAAACATCTATTTGTTAGCAACCATGTAACTGTTTTTGTTATATTTATTATGTAATCCTTGAAAAAGATAAAATTATTCGAAAGCTTGGCAAATTAGTTTTATTTTTTATTTGGGACCTATTCTTCCTTAAGTGCTTTAATAATTTAAAAATTCTGGCGCGGTGGTCCGCATGTCGGGCGAATTTCCTTTGGATGCGTGTTTCCGTGCTTTTTACATTATATATAAGTTTACAACTTGTAAATAAATATTCCGGCGCGGTGGTCCGCTGTCGGGCGAATTTCATTTAGAATGCGTGTTTCGTGCTAAACAACCCATTTCTTGCTTATGCAAGAACCATGCCCATTGGCGTGGTTCCGGTTCATGCTTTAGAACCTAAGCAGTTTACTCAAATTGTCAGCACTGCTCGTAACTCCATTTGTCTGTATTTTCCAAAGGAAATGCGCATAATTATCCAGTTGGTGTACAAAACTATGCCTCTAAAATTAGAAGTACGCAACTATTATTTGCACTAATTAAAGCAGTTACTTATATTTAAGCTTAGTCATTATCTTTAAAGGTTTTAGCGCATTTCCTTTGGAAAATACAGACAAAATGAGTTACGAGCAGTGCTTGACAATTGAGTAAACTGCTTAGGTTCTAAAGCATGAACCGGAACCACGCAATGGGCATGGTTCTTGCATAGCAAAGAAATGGGTTGTTTTAGCACGGAAACACGCATTCCTAAATGAAATTCGCCCGACAGCGGACCACGCGCCGGAATTATTTATTTACAAGTTGTAAACTTATATAATGTAAAAAGCACGGAAACACGCTCCAAAGGAATTCGCCCGACATGCGGACCACCGCGCCAGAATTATTTTTAGTTGTAAACTTATATTAGGTAAAAAACGATAAAAATTTTGTCCCTACTAGGATTTGAACCCAGGTACTCTGGGTTTGAGAGCTCGCATCCAAAGGAAAGTTCGCCCGACATGCGGACACCGCGCCAGAATTATTTTCTAGTTGTAAACTTATATTTAGTAAAAAAAAAACGATAAAAATTATCGACCCCTTCCAGGATGTGAACCCAGGTACCGTGAGTTTGAGTGGTCGTATTGACTCCGGACCACTGCCATTTCAACTCAGAGGCAAAAACATTTGAAAACGACACCCTACTCGAAATTTAATTTTTTAACGACCGTAATGTTGGTTTTCTATATTTTTTGTGGTTTTTTCGACTTTTTGGTAACTTAAAGTGGTCGTATCGTCCTTCCGGACCGGTTTCATTCGATTCAGCGCCCAAAAATTACATAGAAAACGACACCCCTACTCGAAATTTATTTTTTATCGACCTAAATTTTAGTTTTCGGTAATTTACAATGGTTTTTTCGATTTTTAGGTCACTTAGAGTGGTCGTATCGACTTGGACCGGTTTCATTCGAATTCAACGTCTCAAAAAACATAAATATTGACCTTTTGTCGCGGCAAAAAAATATTAACCTGAATTTTTCTGATTTTTTGAAAATTTCGCTGACTCAGCAAAACGGGTTAATGACGTCACAAAAACCTGGTTTTCAAATAGGGTTCGTGTCCTCCCGAAGGCTGATTTTTGTACCAAGTTTGGTTAAAAAAATATTAATCGTTCGAAAGATAGAGTGTTTACAAGAAAGTGTTCTAGAAATACATATATATTATATATAATATATATATATAATATATATATATATATATTATATATATATATAATATATATATATATATATATATATATTATATATATATATATATATATATAAAGTCTCGCGAAAATTTTTTTGCGTCATTAGGGACCTCTGAAACGGATTTGTGTGTCGTGTCCGAGGTTCGAATTCCGCCATGAACGCCTATCCCATTAGCGAATTTTTCCCAAAGGAAATTCGCTAAAAGAAACGATCTTTATGATTACAACAGTATTATTGCGTTTATAAAAATAAATATATTTAACAATAAATATAAATTCTACAATCGAAACATAAAATTAAATAAATAACTAAAAATAATGTTTAAGTAGCTAAAATGTTTTCATTTTCATGCACTTATCTTTAATTAAATCAAAAGTAAGCAAAGTAAAAATAAATACAATTTAAAATTTTAACTTCTTATATTGAAGTTTTAAATTCACTTAAATTGAAGGTCAAATGAAACAAAAGCAAAAGATCAAAATTGTTTCCATACATATACACAAAATATGGTACTTAGTACAACAATTACTTTGGCATTAGTCCAAATTTAAGATTATCATTAAGTACTAAAAAGCAAATGGAAGGAAAACTTGTGGAAGTACCTTTCGTAGATAATTTAAATGGATAAAAAGTGTAATAAATGGCGAAGTTGAAATTAAATTCTTAAGTAAATTTTAATTAAATAAAAAAAGAATATAGGTACTTATAATGTAATAGCTTACATGTTTTGGAAGTAACTTTATTTAGATAAGGATAATGGACAAAGAGAGTAATAAATGGTTAAGTTAAAAATAATTTATAACATCAATTGTAACTTAAAACAATATTTACGTACTATGTGCATACAAATTTTGCATTGTAAGGCACTGAAAACATTGAGATATAATAGTAGAGGGGACATATCCAATCTCTTATACATTGGGATGCTTGAAGCATTTTCTATCTATCCAGGGCTCTGTATAACCTCAATAAAACCTTAGGTTAGGTTATAAGAAATCGTGCTCGGCATTTAGCATACTTTTTGTGTTTATTTTTGTATCATAAAAGTTTTATACAGACATTTTTTATTGCTTATTTGATTATATTGATACAATAGAATAAAGTGTTCTAGTCCTTTTTGTATATTTCACATAGGTCCTCTCTAGTAATTACACCTCAATGACTAAAAGATAACGGAACATATAGAAAAAATCGGTCACGGGGTACCGCGGAACTTTTCCTCATCAAAATATTCGCTACGCTCATCAAAGTTGAACTTACAAGTTGTTACACTTATTCTACAGCACCTCTTCAGCTTCGCTTAGCTCGTCCTTAGATAGTAAATATATTTGTTTCATTCCCAGCGGTCACTTCATTCACTTGTTTCATTCACCCATCCAGGCACTGGTCACGCTCGATGTTACTTAACTTTTATTATCCACCAAAAATTATGGATAAACTTGTTGTATTAAAACGAAACTTAGTGTACTTATTTATTACGTAAAGGTTTATATTTGAACCAAATCTCAACCCAATTAGATTATTTTCCGATTTCTATTTTTTTTAACAACACACACAAGATATTAAATGAAAATTGAACTGATGCTGATAATGAGAAGATACTTAGCACATATGTTAGTTAGTCTTTTACATGGCTACATGCGTGCCGAATTTCAAATTGAATCGCATCATTTTTCCGCGTTTTATGATTTTTCGAAATTTTTGCCGAGTTATTATTGCGGGTTAACGACGTTATAAAAAATTATTTTCCGAGTAGCAAAACTGCAGCGGTATACTGATGTTCGTACAAAGTTCCAATTCTCTAGTATAAATACACTGGGAGGTACGATGATAACAGACACACACACAGACAACTTCAAGAAAACCACACAGGAGGCCTTAAAAACATCTGAAACGGATAGTTCCGGTGACATCCCGGTTTTAGATTATTTTTGCAAACACAATACTTTTCCTATATACCTATGGTATAAACGAGGAAAAGTGAAAATAGTTTTAGTAATTCCAAATGAAGTCCACAGATTATAAAGAAAATCTTGTTTTTTGTGAACTTGTCCCGGTCGTGTCAGTTTAGCACCTTAAACATTAATTTCATTAATTTAGGGGGAAAATAAAATTAATTTATTTCAAGTAAGACACGGTAGTAAATCTAAAAGAAACCCGGGGTAAAGACAAACAAATTTACTAATTTCTCATTTATTTTACTGAAAACAAGAAAAATACGTTTTACTTGCCAAATGGTCCGTGAGAGGCAGCTGTTTTAATATAACACGGTACATCCACCTGCCTTAGTCTATGTAAATCATAGTAAAAAGTAAACATAGAATACTTTGTTTAGGAGTAAATATTATTGAAATTAGATAACACTGAATAACTAGCTGCTACAAGCTCGTTAAAAACTTAAAGAGGCTATAATTTTGGTTTTAATGTAATTTATCCATGAATAATTAAAGACCGGGCTTAAGTATGAACCAAATCTTCCTTAAAAAATCCGGGACCTAAATTGAGTCCAAATTTTTAAAAAATAAAATAGTATTATAACTAAAGCAATAACAAAATTTAAATACTATCTACAATAAAACTGTTAAAAAAAATCAAGAGGCCTTCGGCCTCTTTGAAGCTCCTTGGCGTTGGCGCCAACGCGGCTTTGCCGCTGGGGCCCGCTTCGCGGCCATAAAAACGTGATTTGTTAACATTATGTCAATCAATGACATAATGCTTTATTTTACATATATATGTCAATCAATAAAACCGGAACTAATACTGTAACACGTAACTCAAATTAAAAAAATAAAGAAGAAATGAAATGGAATTTAGGTAACTAAGCTTAGCTTAGTTTAAAAACCAATGAAATTTTAAGGTTATATCCAAATGGAAAGTAAGGGGTTGCAAACATTTTTATAAGAAATTTACGCGATTAGAGAATTTAAAGATTTGAAAACACTGGTTATTGTAGTAGTCGAAATATATTTTTTAAGTTCGAAATTAGCCTCTATAGAGCTACCTCTATAAGCTCACCAAGTATCTACTTAGTTTTAAAATATAAAGGCCAGTTTTTTGTTTGAACTCTTTACTAAAAGATAGAGTATACTCCATGCAATGAGTTCACTTTGTCAGAACGAAGTACATTTTGAACTTGAAGTGTAAAAAGTATGTAGTAGGTAAAGTTAACTTTTTGAAGTACCACACGCGAGTAATCAAAGCTCTAATTACTAAAGCACCAATTTAATTCCAGGGGTTTACATTTTATATACATAGCTATCTTTAAGTTATTTCAACTAAAGTTATGCGAGAAAGTGATGTATGAGAATTCATACAGTCTAAACTTATTTATTATTTCTAAAATTATAATTTAAAAATAAATTTAATGTTGTAATTTTAGCTCGATGAATGAAAAGTCAGTTAGTTAGAAAATTATTTGGCAACGATTTAAAAAATTTAATTGAAAATAATGACATTTTTACGTTTATTTTGCCTTTACCAAAAGTTTTATTTATTTAAACGAAATCATCTGTGATTTGAGTTTTATTAGGTTTTCGGAGTGATTTTAAGCATGAGTTAGGCTCTTTAGTGTGCATTTTAGTCACAAACTTAAGATCTACTTAAAATCATTGGCTATTACATCTTCTATATCATATATTACAATTTTTTGCGAATAAGATTCATGACTAGAGCTTACCAAAAAGTTAAACAATCTCATAAGCTCAATTTTCCTAAGGAAAAATCGCTAAAAATCAGATAGGTTTCACATTTTTTCGTATTTCCGAGCACTTCTGGAAATCGTCTTTAGCGAAAATTAGTTTATTTAAAGTTTTTACAACGATATCACAGCACTTAAATTTATATCGCAAATCGATGAACCTCATGTAGTCATCATCACTCTGTTGTACTCTAGTTATGCCAAAATAGATACTTTAGTAATTTTTTTTTACATAAATAGACAGATCTTTTAGGGTATCTCCCTTAAAGTATAGAATATATAGTAAAAGATTTTGTTGTAAAAGTTGTAAGTAAGTAAGTTCAATATAAAAAAATATTGGTATTCAGGAATAAAAGTAATATTACTTGTGTAATAGTGAAAACTTCTATCTTGTCAAAAGCAGATTCTTCTTTCTTTTCTTTCTCGTTAAAACTGATTTTACCATTATTTATATTTTCAATCCCTATTTTGTTTTTTTCAGCTCCTTTAATATTGCTTTCCATATTGTATCGATATTAGGTTATAGCGAATTATACATGTACACCGTAAAAATTAACAAAAATAATTCTTCAGAGCGACAAAGATGTTTAAATCAGCCTGATCATAATTAACGAGAGGTATTTTGTGTTCTAAAAATAGTATTCTTTCAAATATAATAATTTCAATAGATATTCATTCATACTTATACATAAAATCATTTAATTCTCATTAAAGTTTGAACATTAAACATCAAGATAACATTTTCCAGGTATATTTGTCTAGGCATTCCAACTTTTTTATGTTAGTTAAAAAATTGTATTCTATTCTACATAAAGTTCAATAAATATTTTATGGAACATAGTTATTGTTTCTTTTTAAATATAAATACATTTTATATTGATTTGACAATGATAGAGAAAGCACGGGAATCATTTGAGTTAAGAAAGCTATAGAACTAACACATCTTTTCTATAAACTCCAACCTTAACTATATTTCCCCAGAAATCACAATGTTTTTTTTCAATTATTTAATTTAATGTTTTATTAAATAAAATACTATTGTAATATATTCCGTAAAAATTTTAAAATAAAAGTAAATTATCGAAAACATTAAATTAATTTATTAAATTAATGAAAACATAAAATCTATACGAACAAAAGCGATGCGATGGGATGAAATTATCAAATTTAATAAATACGTATTTTAATGTCCAATAACCGAAAAATATTTACTAGTCATATCTTTAGCAATAAAAGCGTAAACAAAAGGCTTTGGTTTTAAATCGGAACCTAAATTGAACCCTCAGACCCTTAAACAATCTTAACAAGGTTTGAACGATCAAAGCGTACTGAGTGCTTATATTTAAGTTGGGGGCGTAAGAAAAATTACGGAAGGTAATTTTCAATGTTAAGGTTATTCAATACAACTCTAGGTTATACTTGTGTGTAGGTTGTACACATGCATCTCGATATAGAACATCGTTGAACTTGGTCCAGAGTTTACTAACAGAGGGGGGAATTTTAAAACTGAAATCTATCCAATCAGAGCGACATATCTGCGAGCATCCCGTCACTAAAAATGTCACAATTTAATATTTGAGACAAATTTAAACTCGCATGACTTTCACTTTTTAATATTTTTACAATGATGTATTTCAGCTTTATTATTGTATCCCCTTCTTATTCATTTGTACTTGAATTTATTTATTAAAAGAATTATAGCAACACGAGGAAATAATAAACGATATACTCTCCACATTTTAGTTTGATAATACAACGGGTAAAAATTTTGTTGGAAAAAACAAAAATAAACAATTACTAAATTTTAAAATTACATTAAATTTTTCTAATAGCTACGTTTATAAATGCAAGGACTAAAAGCAAATAAAAAAATTTAATGTTAAATTTTAATTAATCTGGTTAAATGTGTTTTTTAATATCTTGTAAATACTTGTAAGTAATGAGAAGTTTAAGTTATTTATAATATTATAAATTTATTACTAGTGAGTTTTCTGTAGATTTCACATCTATACGTTGTCCCTAGACGTCACGTAGTAGTTAGTTACCTGATGTTAACGTTTTCGAAAATTTAGGTGCTAGTTATGCTGATGTAGAGGAGAAAGAGTATCGATTCCGCTTAGCCTCCTAATTCCAAATATATATGTATACACACATACACATTTGTATACACACAGATATGTTATTTCAGTCGTAGGATTTACTTCCTAGGCCAAATTATATTCAAACTTGTGGCCTAAAAATGAAAGTTTACATCCAAACACACACCAAAATTTTACGATTTTCGTTTTCAAAGGGTGCTACATAGGAATTTTATTTAAAAAAGTTATTGTCGATTTTTTTAAATATGTTAATGCTTCCTCCTCTTTGTAAAATCTCTCTCATCTTTGTAAAAGATAATTAATAAATATAGAAATTTTGTGAAACAAAGAAATAGTGTTAAAAGTCTGGAATAGTTCTTTTAGACTCAACTGGGATTGATCAAGTCAAGTGAACCAGGCAAGTTTTAGGCTGGTTTGTTAATATGAAAACTGGTTTATGGTATTAATTTTTAAAGCACACTGTTGCTTTGATAATACTTGATGCTCTCTATAACGTATCACAGGTAATTGATTTATACTATTAAACTATTTGAAATACTACAAGAAATAGTTCCGTTTATACCGAAAACCTTAATAACTTAATTTTCTTTAAAATACACATAAGCCTTATCC
Organism: Microvelia longipes; assembly: GCA_018340805.1. Taxonomy (NCBI): domain Eukaryota; kingdom Metazoa; phylum Arthropoda; class Insecta; order Hemiptera; family Veliidae; genus Microvelia; species Microvelia longipes. The sequence continues at coordinate 21,925,002 of JACMZG010001911.1, forward strand.
TAAATTTATAATTATATAATCTAAAATAAAAAAATACTTACTAAACTATTATTGCCTATTGTGAATAATGGTTTATTCTCTTTATTCGCATATATATCGACGCCTACTTGCCCCATCCAAACGGCGGACATTTTGCACTGCTATTAGCATTAACTAATTTTATTTAATACTCGAAATTTCGCGATACTATGACTAACACTTTTTCTATCTGACTAAAAATCACGAAGTGGATAATATTCTAGACAAATCATTAGATTATCTTGTTAAAATATTTACATATTATCTTGAGAGGAAAATTTTAATTAATCAATTGTTTTTCCTAAGATAGTAAAAACTAGTCAAAAGTAAAATATTTTGGATAAAAGCGGTCTTCCGATAACACTGATAAAATTTCTAAATTTCTACGTAACGTTTAAGTATACAGATATCGTAATGTTAAATGCTCTTACTGTTAACTTTTTCTCATCTATATAGCAAATATAAAGGAAAAGTATTGTGTTTGTTTGCTCTTATACATCGGCGTAGAAATTTCAACTTAATCTATCGGTTTCATGTGTTCTAGCGAATTTCCTTTAGGAATTTTATACCCCCTGAGTAGTTTTTCCTAGTTGTCAGTGTGTATGTTTTTCCTAGTTGTCTATTTGTGTCAGTGTGAGTGTATTTGTTATGCTCCCATAGTATTTTTATGCTAGAGAGTTCAACAACAACTGCCAATAAATAAAATAAAACATTATATTGTGACATCCTTATCAGTTTATCCTTTTTAGTTCATCTTGACAACCCATTTACAACCCGGTTGACAACCGGGTTGTCAACGTGTGGAAGAGTGACTTTAGTAAGTTAGGACATCCTAAAATTAATTAAAATAATTTATTTCAAGAAACAGTTAAAAGGTAAATTGTCAAAAATAAGAAAAAAATTAAGAAGCCCTTATACATATGACGTTGAACACCTTTTTGTAATCAACTTATCAGAGACGGTGGCGCTGCTTCGGGTTCTGAATCGCGAATAAATTAGATGTTAGTTTCTTCCTATGAGCCAAAATCAATCGATAGACTCCTTTTATAACGGAGAAGATTTAAATCATGATTATTACTAACGGTACATAAAATTACGTAGCAGTTTTAAGCTTGCCGTAAAAATCAAGAGCATTTGCATACCTGTACGATAAAAATTTTCTTTTTAAGTAACCGTGCGCCATTCAGAAAATTACAAATATTTGCATATATATATATATATATAATATATATATATATATAATATAATATATATATATATATATATATATATATGTATGTTATAAAACACATATTTATGAGTAATATGTATGTATTATATTTTCGTAAACAATTGGCCAAGCGCAATCGATCCGCCCCACATTCCTCTCTCTACTTCCGTCATAGAAACAACCTCGTAAGTAGATAATTATAACGTTATATAAAAATTAAAATTTTTTATAATACTTTTTTTGAAACAACTAACGTTGTTCTAAGGTTCATGAATTAAAAAAGAATATTAGTAATTTAATCATATGGTAACAATCAATAAATAAACGACTAATTAATAAATCATTAAGATTATGTAAAAACATTTTAAAAGTAATTTCTTTTTGTTAAAATATTATTACTTAATATTTAAAACAGCTAAAAACACAATATAACTGCGAGAGATATTGTATCAACTATTTATGTTTTGAAAAACTCGATAGTATCAAAACAGGTTAAACACAGCTAAATATGGAACTTAGCTTCAGTTTGCTTTATTAAATAACATAAAATCACGGAGAAATTTGCTAGTTGCAGAAGTGGTTAAAGTGATGTTTAAACAAGGACCTAGGAGGTCTTGTTATTCAAACAACAACACTAGGAATATTTTTTTTTGCTTTTTCTTAAATATCTCAAAATGACCTCCATTTCGGATTGTCCGCAAAATTGCTCAAGAAATGTGCTCGTGTATATTCACACATTCATAATAATTTATAATAACAAAACCTTACCGCTAAGGACCTAGTTGTCGAAGCGGGTAATCCGGGCAAAAAATAAAAATAAATAAAAATAACAAAACCGAAAATTTTGTAATATTTTAATGTGATTTTTAGGTGGACATTAAAAAACGTGGTACCTCGGAATTTTTTCTCACTACATAAAATTCACTACTCTCAAACTCACAACTTCTGACTGACTTCGCTCGTCCTTAGGCAGTAAATAAATTTGTTTTATTTTCAGCGGTTAGCCATCCAGGCACTGACTTCGCCCGATCATGTTAAACTTTCATGATCTAATAAAAACCGATGATGTACTTACCGTATTTAAAAAAATAAGTAAACTTATTTATGACAAATAGGGATATACTTGTACTCAATTTTAACTTAATTGGATAATTTTTCGATTTCTCACATTTTTTAAAAACAAACGTGTATAAGTCATTTGACAAAATTGAAATAATAAGATGAAACTTAGTAAATACGTTGGTCTTATGTAAGACTACATGCGTGCCAAATCTCAAAATTATCAAAACATTTTCCGCATTATATGAATTTTCGAAATCATGCTGTCATTTTAGTCAGTTATTGACGTAATAATAACTATTTTCTGGAAAGCACAATTAAATCTAAAGATTATTTTTAAGTTTTAACTTTCAAACATAATTATACTACTAACATTAGGATACTATGAAATGAAATAAGAAAATAAAAGACAGACATGTACGCACATACAGACAGACATGTACGCACATACAGACAGACATGTACGCACATACAGACAGACAACTTTGTAAAGACCACTTAGGAGGTCTTAAAACACCTGAAATAGATAATTTAGGTAACATCCCGGTTTCGGATTCTTTTTGCAAGCAAAATACTTTTCCTATATACCCACGGTATAAATGAGGCGAATAAAAATACACGTAAATGCATTTTGCCTCACTAACATCTCAATAAGTATTCAATAAGAAATTTGAAGAAAGAATGCCATAGTTAAACTATAATTTTTTTCAATTCCTAAAAATATTTTATGAACTTAGCATGCCAGAGACTCTAAATGATCCCCTCCAAGTTTTCAAAATTGACTATAACAATATTGCTATTTAAAACAAAAGCATGACGTTCCAAAAAAAAATATAAATAATAAATTTTATTGTTTTAAGAGTAACTTTAAGACGCTTTTCCAAGACAAATCGTGTTGACAAGTGTATAAAGATGTTTTTCTGACACATAATGTTGGAATCCAATAAATGCTAACCGTTTTATAACAGTCTAGTGTTAACAGAAAATTGTATGGCTTCACTTAATCAATTATTTATAGAGACCATTAAAGTTACCTACTAGACTTCTAATATAGAATCTTTAATAGAAGAGATTTATTATTTACCACGAGAACAGTATGCATGTGTTATGTCATACGTTGCATGATACTCTACATATATAGCTGATATATATTCTCATGTAATCCTGTTAAGTTTTAAGCGCAAAGATCTCATTAACCAGAGGAGCAATAATGTTTCAATAAAATAACTATTTAAATTTAAAACCTTGTTTTTCTTTAAATAGAAAATTGGTTGGAAAGATAAACTCACTTATTCATATATTGACTGTTCTGAGCAGCAAGTATCAATCAACATTTTGAAGTAAAATTGTTCATGAAGAGGTGGAGGGAACTAATTAAAAAAGTTATAACAGTTTAAGATATTATTTGAACAGAAATTCCTATTTTAACATTTCAACAATGCTAATAATTTTTGTATTTTTCATGAATTTTAGAAAGTCGCTCTATAGATTAACTATTTGGTGATAATACATTAAAAGATAACTATCTAAATTTTTAGGAAATATTTCATTATTAGAAGCATCGGCCACTTAGAGCGGAAAGTATAGTGTTTGAAGTTATAATAGGTTCGCTGGGCATGTTTCTCCAGTGCGCTAGAGTAACCAAGGGCAAGATCTATGTTCGGGCACGTCCTCAATTCTACTCTAAACTGCTCTGCACTATGTTTCGTAACCTATCTCGAGTAAGAGGAATATAAGAAGAACCTTAGTCTAAACTGCACTTTTTACTCCTCCTAAAGTAGAGTAAAGTAAAATAAAGTTCTTGTGGGAAATCATTCATATCACATGTGATAACAATAATTTATGCGTTATCGATGTATTTGAAAAAAATTAAATAATTTTATAACTTTATTTATGCTATTTTAAATTAACAAAACGAAATATTAGTGGTATTTTTTGTTGTTTAAATGTTGTTTAAAATTATGAAATTATTACGTGGAATTTGAGCAAATAGTTGTTGATTTATTAATGTGAACCATTTTGCATAAAAGAAAAAATCATATAACTCCAGCTGAAGTGATAAGGCTTTGTTTATATCGACTAAAATTGGATTCACTAGTCTCAACAGAAGCTGATATATGTAAGAACTTAATTTGGACAAAATGATTTAAAACAAGCAATTGGACCAGTCATTTTTACAAAAGATAGTGCAGATTAAGAAAATAATAACTATTTACTCAAGTTTTAAGTAATAATTTCATAATTTGAACGAAAAGCAAGGTACACAAAACTTAATTTTTCACTGACATTTGAACGGGTGTGCCTAAAGCAATATTGATCCCGTAAAATAACCACATTTTCTAACAAAGCAACTCAATTAAACAATAATGTAAGTATATTGTAAATTATTATTATTTATTTTGTTTAGCTAGGAAGGTTATTCACACTTTTGTCATTTTTCTGTTCGTGCACGCATCTAATCCTGAGTTTACTCTACTTTATCCTAGACTACCATAGAGATATATACTATAGAGGGGGCATAGCCTATCTTAATACGTTGAGAGGCCTGAAACATTTTTAGTGGGGCTCTCAGGGGCTCTGTGTAACCTCATTGAAACCTCCTCCAAGAGGGAGTTAAGGTTAATTGTTTTCGGCTTCCCGCAAAATTGTTTGTGTTGTAATTTGTATTTTAAACATTCTACTATATAATTTACTGTTTTTTTGTTCTGTTTATTTGATGAAAATGATAATCGAATGTGGTTAGGTTACTTTTTCGATGTTCAAAATTCAACCTATAGGGGCCCTAGATCCAATCCAAACTAGAGGGGCCCTCTAGTAATATATCTCTATGTAGACTACTCAAAAATTAAAAAAAAATGAGAGTAAAGAAGAATAGTGCAGAGTAGAGTAGTGTACTCCAGTTCATGTTCCGAACAAACCTAATATGTCCGAACCAATAGCTTTTGGACTATATTCACGGCTATTGTCAATAACCACTAGCCCAGCTTTCCCTGTTGCACACAAGCTGGGACTTTTTTCAATTGTGGCATAGCTAGGTATTATGGCAGGCCTATTGGCATACTATTGTATAGATAGCTAAAAGGTAATTTTGACCTCGATGAATGTATAGGTTTATAGGTTTAGTAAATTAAGTAAACAATCCATGCAGGAGGAGCTATCGTAGAATTAAAATCAGCAAACAAATTCTAAACATAACAGAAATGAATCCTTTATCACCAGATCTTCGATTTATTTTCTTGTATAGCTACCCCACCTTCATTTTGTTGGACTGATCGTTGTATGAATATAAGTAATAACTTGAATTTTTTACATCATAATTAATCAAAAAAGTTCAACACCCCAAATACTATTTTAAGCTTATTTAGCACAACTTTAAGGTTTATTTTAACCTTATATTGAGCTATAGTTTAGCTAGTTAATTCTTAAGAAGAGAGACGTCAGAAAATCGATATTAGTTTTATTTATGACCAAAACTATCTGAAAATCGTCGATCTGAACGTACATTCATGAACCACATTGAATTCGAACACTGATAAAGATTATTAACCAATACAATTTATTAATTTTTAACTCACTTATAATCTGACTTAAAATCCGCACTTTTTTGGTAAAGAAGAAAATGAAACATACTGTCTTCATTTAACCATCAAATTTCCTTTATTTCCATATTTAGATAGATAAATGGTTTAACTTATTCGACAAAATAACAACATGATTGTGTAACACACTCACCGCAACGAAACCCCATACACCGGTATCACCTTACATTATCAGTATTATCACCACACAAACCAGTATTATCATCACAAAACATAAAACATGACAACGTTTATCGATTGACAATAATAATTAAACTTTTGATAAAACACACGCAGATTTCCTAAAACAAATCCATAAATAAATAGATGAAAAAGGTTACGTAAACATATTTATCATTTGATAATAACCTTGAAAGCTTCAATATATACTTTATTTCGGCAGTTTTCATCCCTAATTAAGTCTAACAAACTTAAATTTACACAAATCAAACACTTAAAAAACAATACTGCAAATAATCAGAAAATTAATTTTTAATTACTGATAATAAATTAATAATAAGGGTTAACTTACGATAAGCTTTTTGAAGACATGCTTGTCGGATGCCATGTAAAACAGACTGGCTGGAAGAGTCCTGGGTTATGTGGAATAAGGTATTGGTTATGTAATCAAAGTCTCTGGGACTTGTGGTAGAGGGTGTAACCTTCTTGGGTTACCTGACTCAGGTTCAAAGTATATTTAAAGCAAAAAATATTTTTGTATTAACATGATATCACTATATTAATTCAAAATATTTTATTGTTAATTCTATAAATTTAAAAAACAGATAGTTTTAATTTTAAATTAAATATGTAAGGTATAGGTTAGTTCTCAATGTAAAGAGGCAAGTTGACAATTTTTGCAAAGTTCTAAGTCTGGTCTGGAAGGTCGATAACTTTGCAAGATTGACCAAGATCAGGTTATTTTTGACATTGGCACGGATTCAGTAAAATTAACATAACTGTGTATATATACGAGATTTATGATGTTGATTAATCGGCTTTTCTTACAGTATGACAATAATTAAAATAACTAATCCTATGTTATAAAAGAAAGTAAACATTTTAGCCCTATAAAATCTGAAAATAATTTTGTAAAGGAAAACTTATATTAAAAATCGGTTCCGGGGTACTACGGAACTTTTCCCCTCCTTATCTAATTCACTACGATCGTCCTCACTGCTTTAGTCTCCTCCCGCTCGTTCTCAAAATATGAAAATGATTTCATTTATCTTGCATTATATTTTCGGGCTCGCTTTTCTATAATAAGATTCGTCCTCAGATTATAATAAGATCAGTTGTGTTCCCAGCGAACACCCATCCACGTACTGACCTCACTCGATGCTTCTTAGCATTAGGAATCTGACAAAAAGTGTTTATAATAGCCTGAATGTCTCTCCTAGTTTCCATTTGATCAGAAAGTGGTATTTACTTTATGTATGAAATGTACTTGAAATTCTCTAGTTAGTAATACTTCTCAGGTCAAAAACCCTTAGATATACTAGGCGTATTAAAATAAAACTTTGTATGCCGGTTTTATTACATAAAGGAATACACAGGTGCCAAATTTCAACTAAATTAAATGATTTTTAAAAGGTTGTTAAAACGCAAATGCATCTTAATGACAAAAGCGTATCTGCAAGTAATGACATTAAACTTGGTGCATTTATTAGTCTTGTATACATTTTCCGTGTTTTATTATTGTTATGAAATATCAGGCATAGTTAATTAATTAATAATTAACAAGAATGAATGATTACATTAATAATTGATAATGGTAAATAATAACAGTCATTAACAACTTATTTTTCGGAAAGCACACTTAAAGATTGATTTTAGCATGAATACTCAATAAAACACTGAGAGTTACGATATGAAACACACACACACACACTCATAGACAAAAACTTCTTAAACACCACAAAGGAGGTTTAAACGGATAATTCAGATAAAATCTTAGTCTTAATTTTGTTAGAGCAAACACAATTATTTTCTTATATATCGACAGTATAAATGAGGGAAAGTAAAAACAATTAGAATAAACTATTTATTTTTGCGGTTTATCTTCTCTTACTTTATACTTGTTTTAATAAAATGAAGCACTTCAAGTGAGACCTTGTCTAATCGTGTATATAAAAATTATCTGGATAGTAATTATGACGAATAGCACTTGATTTTTGTATCAAGTTTCAAATTACTTGCATATACATACTGGGAGATAAGAAGATAACATATACACTCAAACTAGCATATAACTTTGTTAAAACCAGTTAGTAGGTCTCAAAAACATCTAAAAAGGATAATTCAGGTGAAATCCCAGTTTCGGATTTTTATTGCAAACAAAATATTTTATCTATATTCATATAGTAGAAATGAGGAAAAGTAAAAAAGCACTGACAATAATATGCAGCGGTATAAAGCATATTATTTTTGAATATATAGCATATCCTCCTAGATTCCACTGCATGTTTTGCTTGAGCACTAGGATGCCAGCTACAAAGTTAGAAACATGGCGATCGCCTTCCTGCGCAGCATCAGTGTTAAAAAAAGATACAATGATTTATTTTAGGGGAGTCTAAGCCCCATACCCTTCGCTAAGTCCGCCTACGTTATAACATCCCAGAAATTTAATTATCCACGTTAAGCTTTAAGTAATCATGACTTTCAGAAACAAACGTAGCGAGTCCGATGTCATATCATCTAAGTTTGTATTAAACTTGTAAGAACAGAGACACTGCGCAATATGTAAAGGTTTGAATCTCATAATTTGTTAGTTTTACACGCATGTGTATTTTAATTTTACATATAGTTAAGAAATCACAACAATGATAATTAAGCTAAACCACAGTTTCCCAGGTTTTTATCACTGCGCCAAAATTTATGCGAACCACATTTTTTATTCAGTATAAATTGAAAATCGCAGGTGCTTTACAAAGTGCTAAAATAAAGTCCCTAAATAAATCCCTGGATATACTTCGTTTTTAACAACCAACAACTTTAATAGGTCCAGTGGAATCATAGTATACGTAAAATTAGATATCATGAATATAATTTAAGTTGAAGAGATTAAGATGACAGATATTAACTGTTTACGCATATCCGTTTATGAAACTATTTCAATACAAATTTTAGCGCTATATCGATCACCAAATGGTAGATCAGATGTTTTTATCAATGAATTAAATAACATTATAAAATTATTAAAAAATAAGAATGTCTTTACAATAGGTGATATGAATATAGATATTTTAGTTAATATAAATGGCATGAGCCAAACAGCTATTGATTACTGTAGCGATATGTGTGTAAACGGTCTTCTACCTCTCATCTCAACCCCAACAAGGAATTTTAATAACTCTTCGACCCTGATCGATCATATTTTTTGTTCTAACCAGATGATACCTGTGTCTAGTGCCGCCACTTTTGATTCCAATATATCTGAACATTTAACAACTATGGTTCAAATAATTGGTGTAAAAAATAACCATAAATATGTAGCTTCTGAACCATGTACTAAACTTATTACCGATTATGAAAAACTTAGTCAACTTCTCAATGACATGTCATGGGATGATGTTGTAAAATGAAATGATCCAAACCAAGCTACAGATCAGTTCTTGGAAAGAATAGCAGATCTGATACAGAAAGCATCTGATTCAAAAATTCTAAGACCTAGTACAGGAAAGTACAAAATATTGAAACCCTGCATATCTTCTGGGATTATTAAATCTATAAGAACTAGGGATAAATTAAAAACTAAGTTAAAGAAACAGCCATTCAATGAAAAATTGAAACAAACACTAAACAAATATTCTAATAAACTTAACATAGTAAAAAATAATGCTAATAATCTTTATTTTGGCACAAAAATAAAAAATAGTGCAAACAATTTTAGAAAAATTTGGGAAAAAATAAATGAGTCGATTAATAGAATAAAAAATAAAAAAGATAACATAGTAAATATGACATTAGATGGAATTAATATCGATGCTACTATAAATCCAAAACAACGTGCTGATTCGATGGGAGATATTTCTCATTGGTTGGCGAGATATTGGCTAAAAATATTAAAAATACTGATTTTGAAGATAGTACTGAAATAGTTGATGGTGAGAAATGGTGTGAGTGTGAAGTGATAGAAAGTGATGTGTCGGAGGCGGTGTCTCAGCTAAGAGGCGGCAGTGGGCCGGGGTACGATGGTATCGAGGCTGTCATATTAAAGAACAATGTTAAGACATTGTTAAAACCTCTTCAGCATATTACTAAATTAAGTTTAAGTTCAGGTATATTTCCTGACGCCTTAAAATATCTATAATTAAACCCATTTATAAATCTGGTTGCACAAGTGATCCTTCAAACTATAGACCAATTTCTATGCTATCTAATGTCTCTAAAGTATTAGAAAAAATAGTTAAAAAATATCTCATTACTTACTTAAATAATACCGACAAACTTTACGCGCATCAATACGGATTTAAAAGTGACACAAGTACTGAGGACGCTATATCTGAACTTATTACTACTCTAATTGACAAACTAGATGATAAACTTAAGCCTGGAATATTATTTTTAGATCTTGCCAAGGCATTTGAGTCTATAAATCATAAGAGATTGATCTATAAGTTGAAGTGTGTTGGAGTTGATGGCACCATGTTGAAATGATTTACTTCCTATCTGACGTCAAGACCTCAGAGAGTTAAGATAAATAGAGTAGTGGGCAAGGCACATACTTCAGAATATTCAATACCACAGGGCACTGTACTAGGACCTATTTTGTTTAATATTTATGTGAATGACCTAAAAAACTTAAACCTAGATGGCAAAGTATTGTGCTTTGCCGATGACACATGTATTTTGACTTGGTCAAATACGTGGGAAAGTGCTCTCCGAAAAGCAGAGCAAAATATGAATATTCTCTACAACTGACTATGCTTGAACAAGTTGTCTTTGAACGTCGATAAGACTAAACTAATGACCATCTCTCTAAACTCAAGTGGTCAACCAACTCATGATGCTTACATCAGAATTCTTGAGGACCTCTGTACTACTATGCATCCCACGAACTGTCAGTGTCATAAAATACTAACATGCAATACAGCTATACCTGGGTTTATTAATAGATTCGACACTCTGCTGGAGCCTCAAGTAGATTTATTAACTAAAAGATTAAAAAAATGCTTTGTGTATTTTTAAATGTTAGAGGATTTTTAAGGTTAGAGCATATAAAAATGTTGTACTATGCTCTAACAGAGTCTATCTTGAGGTATGGGATCTTAGCGTGGGGCGCTGCTTCGGACTCGGACGCAGCACTTAACTCGCTGAACATTGTGCACAGAGCTGTGCTCCGCATAATAGCAAGGAAAGACAGACTAACAGACACTAAACAACTATTCAAACAACTATCATTTAAGAATATAGATAAACTATTTCGGTACATCTCATTAATTAGACTTTTCAAATATTTAAATAATTTTGACCTTTTCGAGCATGCTCACTCAACGAGGTCTCAAACGGCTACCAATAGAAATTTGCTAATTCCTAAATATAATACCTCGGCAGCACAAAACAATGGATTTATAAATCTATTACAATATTTAACTCTCTTCCTAGCCCTCTAAAAACCTTTTCTGATTTCCAAATCTTCAAAAGGAGACTAAAAGAATATTTTCTATCAACTAATTAATAGGAAATTATAAAATAAATAATTAAAATTTAGTTCTGTTTTCCACTCATTAAATTGTTTATTCATTTATAAGATTAGTCACAATATAAATCAAGATAAACCTGGGTTCACGATAAGATAAGACTGCAAGTATTTAGTTATAACTCTTTGTTTATATAAATTATTGCAATTTATATTTATTTTGTATTATAGTAATACAATAATAATAGTGTATTATTATTGCCTATAACGCTAAATTAGTTAAAATTAAATGTGCGTGTATGTCTGTATAGTGGATATTATTTCTTACAATGCTTTACTTCCATTGCGCGGTGGTTTTTTGGGCGCGTGCTTGGCATTCTGGATCTGTTCTTTTGCGGACTGTAAATGAGGGTTGCTGGCTCGTGATTCGGGTGAGAGCGGAACTTAAATAAGTAAAGTTTTTGGCTAGTTTGAATTCTGCTCTTGATTCGGTCTGCAGGGGATTGGATCTGGGGTGCTGGCCGTGCGCTTGGAGTGCCTTCGTGCGTAGTAATTGTTACCAGCATCTGTGTAACTATCAAGCTTGTCGTGAATCTATGTTAACTTCCACTATATTTTAAGCTTAGCTTGTCAATATTTAATAATTAAACATAATTTTAGAGTTCAATAAGTAAATATATCTAAATGACACTTAAAAAATATGTAAGTAAACCTTAAAAAAGGATGAATAAATCAAATAAAAATACTCCCTCTCATGCCGCAGGACCTGGTCCTTTTATGAGAGGTACTCTTTGTATTTTTTTTAGTGGTATAGTTTTATTTTTTATTTCTTTGGAAAAATTTAATTTTGTCAATTGTAATTTTATATTTTTTTTATTATTAAAGAGAATTAAAAAAAAGTTAATTACACTACTTAATCCAAAAAAATTACCAATATGAAATATTTTTCCTTCAACAATTTATAGATTATAAATAGTATATTATGTTAGAAGACTGTCGAACGAAGCGTGACAGTAAAAGACCCTAGGTAAAAACGCCATTCCCAGTCGTGTAGCATATGCTTTTTTTCGGGCGGATAGTAATAGTTAATAACTATTTAGAAAAAATCAGTATAATGTATGAAAATTTGCCGATGCGCTTCTACCCATCACCTTGTTGGCCAAAAGTTTCGATTCTGTGTATTTTTAATGTCCGAATCACTATCCATGGTTATTTGATAATAATAAATAATTAATAACGCACTTCCCGAAAATAACAAAACTTCGTTAAACTAAAACGTTCGATTATTCATTTGATAATCAAATAAAGAACAAGGAAGGTAATACCATAACCTTGTTGGAAACTACTAGCGCCCACCTTGTGGACATTTAAAGAACTTCACCAGCCGCCGAAAGTAAAAAACTACAAAACTCTCGCAAACTGTAAAAAACGAATTTCGCCTATTTTTCGTGAATGTAAAGTGCCTTCATCACAGCTGCCCGAAAAATCTATTTTAAAATTACAATTTAACCTACACCCTTCTATTGTTAATAATGATGTCTTAATGCAGTGTATGAAATGTATCTTTCTTTGGCAAGCTAAAAGAGCTAAAGAAACATCTGGAGCTTAATTAATAAGGGTGGTATTTAGGTAGTTTTAGTTTTTTGGTAGTTTTTAGATGTAGAATGTTGAAAAGGAATCTTACGTTAAGTAAGAAGCCACACTAGTAGTATACAAAACGGGTCATATCCTTAAAAAGGTTCAACACTATAAATATTTAAAAGGGATTCAAAAGTATACAAAATATTAAGGGCTTTAAGGACTTGTATTATTTATATAATTAAAGTATCATGAACAAAAATGTTCGAATTTTCTAAATTGCTTTGTCAGATGAGATTTTAAATGCTTAAATGATACTTATGAATCTTGCGTCTTCCTACTTACGATATCATAATTAGAAACTCACCTATTACCTTCACGAGAGTAGTCACTTTAGAGAAACTCACACCTAAAAACTGGGAAAAATCTAAAGATGCAACAACACACACACATATATATATATATATATATATATATATATATATATATATATATATATATATATATATATATATATATATATAACCTAAAAGTATTATCTAGAATGGCCTATGATGGTTATTGACCATAAATATAAAAACAATACCACTATATGACGAAATAATTAATAGGGGGAGAGGAGAAGTCCCTAAATTTCATCATAGAGCCTTTATTTTGAGATTTGGAAGTAACCAGCTTCCTTAGAGCAGCTTACATACGAGCTAGACTGATGTTTAAATATATAATTCAGTGATACACGTGTCCCCAAATAGTTCAGTTAAGGATTACTCGATAATAAATCATAATATTCATTCTCACAAAAGTTCCCGACACATTATTAGCCCGAGACACATTAGCTCTCACTCACTTATGTTCGATGAGACACGATCAGGCTGAATCTGATCAGAAATATAACCTGAGCCAGTAAGCCACAGGACCAATGGGGAGTAAACACCACAAATGAATGTATGCCTTATATTTGTGCACACGGCTGAAACAAAGCTTAAAATTTGCAGAAATTCAATTCGCTCCGAATGTTAAAATCTTTTCAGGGGTGATGTGCAAAGTCATACAACGTCTCTTAATTTAATTTTTTTATGTCATCAACGCAGTCGCTACCGAAAGATTTGAAGTTCTAGGAAACCCAAAGACACGCTTTATGTGGAAAACGTATTTAAAAAATTACATATTGGGATAGACTAAAACCTGATCTTTTTTTGAGAGAAATATAATAGACCATCTCAAAATTGAAGTTATTTTTAGGATAATGAAACTAAACTAGGCATATATATAGGACTATATATAATCATATACGACTATAAGGGTGCCCTTAATCGATGCAATTATTATTCCGGATTTTGACATTTATGGTGAGTCATAAATGACGGTTAATGGCGCCATTAACAAATATTTTTTAGAATGCACAACAAGATGTAAAGATTGATTTTTGAATTTAGGTTCAAGTCTGTAGCATAAACACACTGGGATCAACAATGTAGGTTAAAGTCTGTAGCATAAACACACTGGAATCAACAATGTAGGTTAAAGTTAGTTGCATATGAGGTTTAAAGTCTGTAGCACACGCTGGATCAACAATGTAGGTTAAAGTCTGTAGCATAAACACGTCAACAATGTAGTTAAAGTCTGTAGCATAACACACTGGGATCAACAATGATAACAGACACACACTCAAAACACGCAGAAAAAAAACTTAATAACTACTCAAGAGGGTTAAAAACTTCTGAATCGGATATTTCAGGTTACCTCGGTTTCGAGATTGTTTAATTCAAACACAATACTTTTTGTTCTTCCCTTCGGTATAAATGAGAGAAAGTATAAATTAACAAGAGTTTAAAAATTAAAAAGCAACCAAGGCGCTTTCTTTTGAAATGTATACTGGCCTTTGCTCATGAATCCATTTCTTGGTTAAGTTTTCGGTTTATGCTATAAATATAACCTCAGAAAAACGTTTACAACTCGTTATGTTACTATTTTTTTTGCGAATTTTTTAAAGGAATTGCGCATATTTATTCCATAAGTTATATAAAACTATGCTCATCATTCCAAAATCGACACTTTAGGGCATTATATGCACACATTTAATGCTTAGCATATATTTTTTATAAAACATAAATTTCAGAATGAGAGTGCCTGAAAAATTTCAAAGTATGCTAGTCCTACAAGACACATAAGATATCCAGATTAGCATCATCAGAATATAAATAATAACAAATTTATACTGCAAAACGTCTTTGCACTTGCTTCGCTTGTCCTAAGATACGTGAATACATACATAAGATAAGTGAATACATTCGTTTTATTTCACCGGTCACCCATCCAGGTACAGACCTTGGTCAATAGCATTTAACTTTAATAAACACCGTAAATATACTTGCCGTATAGAAATGAAATTTAGTAGAAGAAAGAAATAGAAAAAGGCTTTATTTACAATATTTTCTTACAAATACAGTAAAATAACTACAAAGCCTACCTCATGGCCGTCAGGAGGAGGTTTCATATAGAAGTAAGTATATAGTTGATTTAAGATAAAACAGAAAGATGTGGGAAAATATGTGTATATAATGCTATGAGAGAATAAAGATTGATTAGGGAATAGTCCATATTAAGCAGCTTAGTGTACTTTTTATCACCTAGAGGGACACACTTTTACCAAATTTCAACTCCATCATATTATTTTTTACAATTTAAAAAACTCGAGTCGAGTATATTATTATTCTATAATCAAAATATCAAATTTTCTTATACCTTATTTAATTAAACTTCAATGGAGGAACATAACCCTGATGCAGTTGACCTCCAAAAAAAAAAAAAAACTCCAGTCAGTTTTATCATTCGATAAAAATTGAACTATTGCTGATAATGAGATGCCACTTGGCTTGGCACATACGTTGTTCCTGTGAAATCCAAAAATCCATCAAACAGTTTGCCTTGTAATGAATTTTCAAAATTATTCATATTCTTATTATATTATATTATATTACCGGATGGCACAATTACCTAAAGATTGATATTAATAATATAAATACGCTATTTAATAACATAAATATGCTGGGAGCTGTGATGATAACAGACAACTTGTACAGATCTTTCAGGGGGTCTTAAAACACCTGAAACAAATAATTTAGGTTATTTTTTTGCTAACACTGAAATTTCCCTCATACCTACGGCATAAATGAGGAAAAGTAATTTTGTATTTAGGAGACCATGGAAGGTCCAAAAGTATGAATTGAGTGTCTAATAAGGTACCAAAAGACATAAATTAAAAACGAACTAAAAATTCATAGGGTCGCCCCGGGCTCTCGACATCACAATGTCTTGACATTATTTAACGTCGACACATGTGTAGATCTTACGCAGAATCAGTACTAGGGGAGTCACGTGACCCATTTTTGTTCTGTACAAACTCTACTCTATAATTTCAGGCTATAAATGCATAAACCTGGCCAATTAATTTAAAAAAAATGATACGGCCAACATGAATAAAGTGAAATAAAATAATTTTCTTTTCTTTTAATAGAAGTTATTTTCAGGTCTTTGTCCTAATTTTTGTTTATAAATACCTTTTGTTTGTAAAATAAATACATAAATTTTCAATTAATATTATGTCAATAAAACTTCATTGAATTGTATTATTAAAATATAATATAAAATCTCCCTTGAGTATTTTTTCAGCAAGAGAAAATATTTATAACTTGTGTAAAACGTATAGTAAACGTATAGTTTAAGATACATGTTTACCCTGCAGCCTTTCAATTACACTCTGTATAAAAAGAACAAAAACTTCGAGAGAAGCGTGGGGATACGTTGTCGCAAATGTTCATTGTTACAAATGGTCATTGGAGCAAAAATATTTCAAGGTCGTCAAACTTACTCGATGACGCAAAAGGACGATGTCACAAATGTTCGTTTGAGCAAATCTCATTTATTACGTTAATTTTGCTATTTTGCGCCAAATTAGGAAAAAACTTGATAAAAATAAGGTTTTTTAGTAATTTTTCTTTTTTAAAATTATCAAAAAATAAAGTGTTAGAGTTAGCGCTTATAGTTTAAGTAATAAAACTAATTCACTTTGACTGTTAAAGTTATAATGCATCTTTTTACATGACTTTGACATAAATATGACAAAAAAATGAATTATTTATCAAATTAAACCAACAAATCCCCCCTTTTAATTTCATAAATTTATACTAATATATACCTATGTATTATATAATTTTAATTTATACAAATATATATTCAAAAATTCATTCTAAAATGTAAACAAATACTTAAGTAATTTTAAACAATATTTTAAAAAGTTAATTAAATTTAATGTTAAATATTTAATTTTATACTTAATTAATTATTAGTAAATTGCGTTTTTCTAAAGTTCTATGTTTTTTTTTTATTTATTTATTTCCATATTTACATTAAAATTATTAAGCAACATAAACAAATTAATACATTAAACATGACGGTTAAATATATATAGAACTTAAGATTAAATATTTATGAACCATTGACACCGTCAATCAAAAACTGGTGACCATTCTGCTGCTGTAATAAATTACAGGAATCTTTCTACTTTTAAGGCAGAAGCCCTGTGTTGTGGAATGATTGTCTGTGTACTTATTTTACTCAACAAAACATCTATTCAAACCATGTATAGAATTTTATATACCATGTGATTTATATTTGTGAACTAGATAAAAATTTCTGTTTATAGCTTTAGTGGTTTGTATAATAAAAACGACCTTAGACCATGGATTTTAAACTCACCTGAACTAGATTAGATTATCTGTTTATTTTATCATCTTTATCTTGTTTATTTATGAGAATCAATTTTATTTTTTTAGTAAAGACTGTTTTTGAAAGATTAAAATTTATGTATTTAGGTAAATTATTGTATAGTTTAGTACCGATGAATTTCCATTGACTTTGTCCCATGGTGGTTGTTTTCAGCCTCTATTAAATCAATTCTGTTTGTAACTTTCTCTATATCATCCGTAGTAGCAACTTTCTTTTCTTCGATCATTTGCCACATTGAATCTAATAATTGATTCAAAGACAGATCCATAAGTGATACGTCATCACCATCTTTTCGCGCTCTTTTTGGCTTTAACATATCCGTGATTTTTTTGTTTTTTCTGATGCCATATCGGTTTGATTATAAATAATTTTGTTATATTATTATTGCAAGTAGTTAAGATAAACTTGTATTTACTGTTGTATTTAATGAATTAAGATAACTAATGAAATAGTTTTCATATTACAAATTAATTTCTTTTTCTATGACTTAAGATCTCAGTAAAAAGTTAAGGCTCCCAGCCAGAATTGAACTATAGATACTAATTACCGTGTGTAATTATTCTTTAGGTCAGTGACTAATCCAATTGCGCCACTGGACCTCTGTGACATTGGCGTTAATCCTCCTACTACTTATAGTTTCTTCTATAATGATTTCAGTGTCGATCTTGGCTTGCATCTAGGTTTGGTAGGTTATGTTCAACGATTTATTTTAAATCATTTTATTAATACATTTAATTAACTTAAAACAAAAATATAAGGCACTACCTTAAATCCTAAGTAGTTATATTTCTGCTATAGTTATGGTTTGTTTTAATATTTAAATAAATTGACACCAGTCTTTAATCAATCTTTACGACTTAATTATGCATTAAAAAATAATTTTTAGCACACTATAGCTGTAAACTAACTTAAACAATTTAAAGTTAAATATTTAAGTAACATACTAATACTAAATTTATAACAAAAAACTAATTTAAACTCATAGAATAATTAAAAATAAAATCATACATCCTTCTCTTGTCACTCTGTTTTCCAAGTAGTCTACTTTAACTAGAGTAATATAATGATTATAGCTAGCTTAAAATATTTATTTAATTTAATGTAGCATTTAATAAAATTATTTTATTTCAATAAATAAAATAAAATTAAACTAATTGAATGAATAAGTAAATTTAAATAAATCTAAGTGAACAAAAAATCAATTTAATTCAAAACAGTCTTTATTTCCATAAGTAAAAAGTACAAGACAAAAAAAGTAGAGAAATTAAAAAAGGTAAGATTTACATAGTCTAAAAAAGCCAAGTGGCCAGAGTGTGGGGACTCCCAACTTAAGTAAAAAGTTACATTTTTAACTTCATTAAAATTAAGTTTATTTTGTACTTAAGTTTTATAAACTTAAGTACAAAATAAACTTAATTTTAATGAAGTTAAATAACTTAAGTTTTCATTAAATGTATTAATTATTAAAATAATTAATTATACTATTTTATGTTTCATTTATAGGGCCCCTTGTGTTCCTAGTCTTCTGTACATGATCTTTAAAGGTCTAGAGCACGTCTAAACTCATAAATTAAGGACCTTAAAGGATCCAGATTTAGGTAGCAAAGTGTAAATATTTTAAGTACATAAAAACTTTCTGAGTTCATTTCTGACCAAGTATGTAAGGGCCATCATTGGCTTTAGTATTCTTATGGGGCCTATAAATGTCTAGATACTCAGCACAGTTTAAAGCTTCATTCACAGAACTTGCTCCCACTATTATGAACACAACCCCTAAAAATTTATTAAAACTAAAACATGAGTTTTAGCACTTAACAAGCAATCAATATTCTTGAGCTCTATAAGAATTTTTTATTTCCAATTCTGTTATTCCAACTAATCAACATGGGCTCATACCTAAAAAATCAGTTGTTACTAATGTACTCTCATGCTTAAAGAAATGGACCTTGTGGTATGATACGTTATTTGAACAACGGATTTAATAAATTATTTTATTATTTTGCAGGGAAAAAATAAAACCAAGTTATTAATTTTAAAATGTGTTTAAATGTTAATTAATTCTAATGTCAAATTTATCGTGGTCGTAATTTATTAAAACGAAGGATGGATGTTAATTTATTATTTTTATGAAAGTGATATATGGTTGATAATATAAAAAAGTGGGAAAAACATCTGTTCTTTCACGAATGTGCGGTTGAAAGCAACAGGTGTTGTGTAGTTGGGGAGATCAAGGTTATCAACCTTTCTAGTTCTGGGGTTCCGCTTGAAGTGACACCTGACGGACCTGATTTAATTCCTTGTCCATAAACTGTCAGAAGAGTGTCCCGAGTAGGAATCCCCTATCTAGTTCGTCTCTCTGTAGTACTATATATTCCTCTATGATATATAATATTTAAATAAATGTTTGTTCCTATTTGTTATAATAAATCATCAATAGTTTAAAGAAATCAAAGACATGGAATTAATTAATTTAATATATATTATTTGTGTTAATATTATAATTGATACTGCGAAAACTCCAAAAAAACCTCACATGAGGAACCCACAGCCGTCAGGCTGACTTAAAAGTGTGATAATTAAAACGTTAAAAATAAAAAACTGAAACATTTAAAGTAAATAAATGGTATTGTATTGTATGTATTGATATATATATATATATATATATATATATATATATATATATATATATATAATATATATATATATATATAATATATATATTATATATATATATATATATATATATATATATATATATATATATATATATAATATAATATATATATATATATATATATATAATATATAATATTATAATATATATAATATATATATAATATATATATATATATAATAAATATATAATATATATATATATATATATATATAATATATATATTATAATAATATATATATATATATAATATATATTATATATAATTATATAATATATAATATATTATATATTATAATATATATATATATATATATATATATTAATATATATATATATATATATATATATATATATATTATATATATATATATATATATATATATATATATTATATATATATATATATATATATATCATTATATTATATATATATATATATATATATATATATATTATATATATATATATATATATATATATATATATATATATATATATATATATATACATATATATACATATATATATATATATATACATATACACATATAACATATACATATATATACATATATACATATACATATACATATACATATACATATACATATACATATACATACAATATACATATACATATACATATACATATACATATATTATATATATATATATATATATTATATATATATATATATAATATATATATATATATATATATATATACATATATATATATATAATATATATATATATATATATAATTAATATATATAATTATATATAATATATATAATATATAACTATTATATATAATATAATATATATATATAAGTAATGAATATAATATAACTTTAAATAAATGTTAAGTATACAAAAATTTCCTAGATTTTTATTTACCAATAATATTAACAGTACAAAGCTCTTTCTAACATAAACCAAATAAACATTTCCCTTTAAGATTACCTATCATGCTTTTCCTACAATAGTAGAGTATAAATTACACTTTTCGACCACAATATTATTCAGGTTAGTCCAATGTTACCACTCTACATTTTGCACAAATTTTATGACAAAACCAAATAATTAAAATTAATAACAACAAATACCATAAAAAGACATTTTTTAGCACGATTAAAAATAAAAAAATCAATTTTTCTTGTGTCATTGTACTTTAATTGTACTTTAAAAATTAAATTATTCTTTTTAAGTAATTCATAGCGGTGAAAGACAAAAAATTCTATCCTACATAACTTTAGTAAAATCCATCCTACAGTTTAAAACCATAAGAGTAAAAATTTTGCAGTAAACAAATTAGGAAATCTAAACGACCAAATAAATGATCTACTATCTGCAAAAGATGAAACACAGAAGTGATCTGTTTACCTTTTTCATTCAGTACTATACATCTTCTCAAAATCAGTTTTGTCAAAACTTTTTTACATGCAGGTTATTCATAGCTAACCAGGCATACTAGAGTTAAGTATAAATAACAATCAAGTAAGCCTACACTCATGGTAATGGTAAAACACTGATAACACCCATTCTAATTAGATCACAGAGGTTAAGCAGCACTGGGCTGGTTCATTACTTAGATGAGACTCTGATATAAGGTTGGTATGAACCAGAAGTTGACGTGAGCTGGAAATATTGGTCACTATCATCAATATCTCTTTTAAATTATACTAACAGATTAATCAAAATGTTACTTATATGACGCAGTAAACTCCAATAGCCTTGTGTAAAATATAATATAATAAACATAGCGTTTAATATGGGTATTTAAGCCCGAAGATGACCAATAAATGTAACAAAAAATCTTACTACAATTAGTTCCACAAGCATAACACACTCACATCTTAAATTGGGCACATTAAAATTTACCTCTGAAGAGAGAAGGAATTCACAACCAACCAAGAAAAACTTTAAATACTTAGTTAAAATGCTTCAATGAAATATTATCTCCTTTTATTAACTACTAAAAATAAAGAGGCCAGGAAGGCTCATAATGATGTTAATCGGCTTTAAATAATAGTAACTAGAGGCCAGCAAGCACATAATGATTATAACGAGCCAAGCAAATGTAATATGACACTAAATAAAGAGGCCGGGTAAAGATAAGATGTTAAAATATAAATAAAGCAGGCAAAGGCTAAAAATGAATAATAAAAATAATGAGACAGGATAGCAATACATAATGATGTTTACTCAAAACATAAAGAGTTAGGCACATAATATGATGTTACTAAATAAAGAGGCCAGGCAGCACATAATGATTATACTAAAAATAAAGAGGCCACAAGGCACATAATGAATACTAAAAATAAAGAGGCCAGCAAGGCACATAATGATGTTATACTAAAAATAAAGAGGCCAGCAAGGCACATAATGATGTTATACTAAAAAGTTGAATTTCAGTTAATTAAAGAAGTAGTATTAAGGAGAAATACATCAAGCAGATCTGTCAACTAGAGAATATTTACAAAACTTCATTCTTAGTAAGATCCTCGAATTTCTTATTCAAAAGTTTTACAGGTTGTGAAAACCAATCAAAGCTCAATGATTAATGCAACTGATTAATTAAATATTAATCCTTATTAATTAAATAAACATTCCCTTAAGCCATCTCAGGCTTATTTATTCAATATTTAGAGCAATTGAAACTTGAAGTATTTGCTAATTCAAATAAACTCAACAAGTTATCAATGCAATCATTTTCAACAAAAATACCTTACTTATAAAATATTTATGAATATTTTATATAGAGGACATTTCTATAAAACCTTAAAAAATAAATTTTTGCATACTGATAATACATAAAGTAACAAATCAGCAGAGGCTCTTAAAAATAAACACTACAGTAAATATTATTATAAAAACACTACAGTAAATATTATTATAAAATATAGATAATTAATACCAAGCCAAGAAAATGTTTAGTGTAACAAATTATTTGTTACACTCATAATCTACTTTTAAGTATTCTTTTCTTTTCAAGGTAAGATTTTTTTAACTAAGTATTTAAACATCAACTTTAAAAGAGAAACACCAAGATATTTCTGATTAAGATTAATAACATTGTAAAAAACAAACAGTCTCATTAACTGCAATAATATTTTTGCAGTTAATTATAATATCATATTATAATTACTTAGGATGAGAAATAATAAAGTAAAATTTTAAGAAACTACTAAAATGTTTGATTTTATTATTATTTTTTAATCAAAATATTAGAGTAGACATATCCTGCTGACGTCCAATTATGGACCTGGAGCAGGCTGTTTCTTTGCTTTATAACCTATTGTAAAGAAAAAAATAATTATTTTTATACAAATAAGCAGTATTCTATGCTATTCTATTAGAATAGAAAAAAATTGCACAGGAAACCTTTTATTGGTGGTGTGTCATCAAATTTTATTCTTTCTATAAATCTTAGTGTTACTCTTAAGGGCTGTATTCTCTAACTTCAAGTTCCAAGAGAAGATTAAAACTGGACAATTAAACTTAGGTTATTTATACAATTTAAAAACTCTAGTTTATCGCAGTTAAATTGAAGAATACAGCCAAAGCCAGAATAAATGTTAATTATTTTAACATTTATATTATTAAATAAATCATTTATTTTTTGGTGGATTTAAAAACAAAGTGGTTACAAATTAAAGCTGGTAACCTCGGAAGATGTATCCTCTTATTTATATTTTACATAAATCCATCCATTTTTATTTGTTATAAAATCTATTGTATGTTTTAACTTTACAAATACATTTAAAACAAATACAATCTAATTTATAGGGAAGGAAATACACATTATTAAGCCAAGAAAGTTAATCTCTTAGGGTATATATAATAAATTTATAATATAGTCAATTTTTTTTTTTATTTAAAACATTATAATTAAAACTTGAATACGAGCTAAATCTTTGATTAATATTACCGGAACATAGCATTAATATATTTATATTTAACCTCAAAAAATTAAATTGTCTCATAACAAATCTATGAAGATTTAAAAAAAGTGTGCATCGTAGTAATGAATCAGAAACAGATTGCTACACCTTTACTCTTCCATGATCTTTTTCAATTTATTAATAAGAATTCAATTTAAACTTAGTAAAATGAAGAAACATATTTATTTCTTAAGATTCGACAACTGAGGATAAGTTTCTTTAATATGAAAACTCAGAGAGTAGCTATTTCTAAAATATAAGGTACTTAAATATTTTAAGCAACTTTTCACCAGAAAATAGGCTTATGAGGTTGTTTTCATCATAAAAACTAAACATACATGTTTTTGTTCTGTAACAAGGCTTAATAACGTGATAACAAAGTATGTCCTTTACAACAACACTGTGCTTTAAACATGCAAAGCATTTTAAAAATAATCTACAATTACTAACTTAAAGTCTCAGCCTAATAATGTGCCCAACTTGAAAAAAAGTGCTCAATGAACAAACTAGTAATTTATAGCCTCAACTCATCAGAATGTACATAAAATCAGAATTAATAACATTTTAATTAGTTTATGGTAAATAAAAATCTATGGATGGTCCCAACAAAAATGATAACCTTAAATATAATGAAAATTGTTACAAGAAAAAACATATGATTTGATTAAAAACATAAATATTAAAATATTACTAATACATAACTACCAAAGAAACCCCAACAACCCCCACTGTAATATAGAAACAACCCTTAGCAACTTCTCAAAACTCGATGAACTGTAAAAATGTTATTATTAAATAAATAAAAGAAGACTGCAGTCCAGAGATAACAATACTGTGACAGTAGTTCTTAAAAATCCTCTTAAGCTGAAATAATTTATCTATATTGCTTATTCGATCTGTTCCCAACTTATGGTAAAAACTATACAGAATCTACCACTGAAAATTATTTAGATAATAGCAATTCCAAAACCAAAAAATCGGGTACGGGGTACCTCGGAACTTTTCCTTATTATATTGGATTCGCTACACTCATCCATCCCAGCTTCGGACTCGCTTCGCTCATCCTGAGAAATACAAGTAGTTAATTTTATACTGCAACACGTCTTTGGACTCGCTTAGCTCGTCCTCAGATAGTAAATATATTCGTTTCATTCCCAGAGGTCATTTATCTAGGCACTGACCATGCTCGATGCTGCTTAACTTTTAAGATCCACCAAAAATCATGGATATACTTGCTGTATTGAAATGAAACTTGGTACACTTATTTATTACATCATGGGAGACACTTGTACCAAATATCAAATCAATTGGAATATTTTTCCGATTTTTTAAAAAAACATATACAAATCATTTGATAAAAATTGAACTAATGCTGATAATGAGATGAAACTTAGCACATATGTTAGTCTTATATATGGCTACATGCGTGCCAAATTTCAATCATATCACAGCATTTTTTCGTGTTTCATGATTTTTCAAAATTTTTACTAAGTCATTATTGCGAGTTCTCTCTAGCATCAATGCACTGGGAGCTACGATGATAACAGACACACACACATACAGACAGACAACTTTGTGAAAACTACTCATGGTTAACTCATTTGAGGCTTTAAAAAATGCCTGAATGGATAATTCTGGCGACATCCCGGTTTCGGATGTCACTTCCTCATTACGGTATAAATGAGGACAAATTATAAAAATAAGTATAAAAATAATTATTTGCGGTGCAATTATAAAAATAATTGCACCACATCATAATATGAGATGCGTACTTGTATAAAGATGTTTCGGATTTAATATGAGTTATATAACCTATATTGTTTTTACAGGACTGCAGTATTCGCTTAGCTATTTAATTAAAACTAAGCTAAAAAGTCAAACTTTAATAGAAAAAACAAAAAATAAAATTTTAAAAAAATGTGGGAGTTCAGTATAATTAAAAAGAGAAATTACTTTAAAAAAACAAATATAAACTTAAACAGTGAATAAGGTTGATTTAACAATGAATGTAAGTTGTTAAGTCAATAAATCAACTCTATTTTTCAGTTGAATAGCTATTTTGGATCATAAATACAAACAGCATCAGGGTGAGTGAGTTTGAACTGAATTATATCAAGCAGGCTATCAGGCTTTGTGTTGACAACACTCCCATCACTAGTGGCTATAAGAAGGCAGTCTTCAACTTTCAATGTCACCTGAAAAATTAAAAAAAAATAAAATAAAAACTAAAATCTACAATTGAAACAAAAGGTTATAACATAAGGAAGTCCAAAAGTCGCACTGTTAAATTTTAAACCATTATGACATAAATTAATATAACTTGGGATACTTTTCTGTGTAAAGGAAACTTCCTTTTTGGCGGTGTAGTTATCTTTGAGTATCCCATTCAACACCTGTGAAAAATAGAAAAAGGACGAAGTTAAACTTTTATTGGGGTTCTAGGGATAAATACAAGACATTTTCCCCTTTGTATATTTATGTCTAAGACCGTGGTGGGAATAAGTGCCTAAAATGTAAAAATTAGACATTTAAAATAAAATTTAGGCTTTAATTTTATAAATATTAATAAAATAAAATAATAATAAATAAAATAAATAAAAAAAAAATAAATAAATAATAAAAAAGTCCAAGAGCCAGGCCTAAAAAATGTGACTCATTTTGTACTACTTTAAATCAAATTTTTCTGAAAATATACCTTAAATTATGAAGGAAAAGCATATTCTGCCTATCCAGAATGGAGCCTTTCATATGAAAGCACTCCCTCAAAATATTAGAAAATCGCACAAATTCCAGATTTCTTGCAATAAGTGGTTCCCCATAGGTCGTGTGCAAAACATGAAGACAACATTTTTTAAAGCTGATAAAATTTCCTATAAAACGGGTGTTTTTCGTCAAAATCCGATAACTACAACTTAAGTTTATAACATTTGTTAAATGACTAAAAAAATTCACAAAAAAAGCCAATTTTTTAAAAGAAATTCGCTGACTTTGTATAAATTTTTATACAATTTAAAAACATTTTTTTGGTGTCTTTGAAAGAGCCATAACTTTGATTGTAGTAATCCGATTTTGATGATTAAACACTCATTTAATAGAGCATTTGATCACCTATAAAAATAATTCCTTCGTGGTTTGTACACAACCCATGGAGAACCACACACAGAAAACTGAAATAAGTGCAATTTTCTAAAATTTTGAGCATGCACAATCACATGAAGGGCTCCACTCTGGATATGCAGATTATGATTTTTCTTCTTAATGTAAGGTATATTTTCAAAAAAATGTTGTTTGAAGTAGTAGCAGATAAAAATTTAGCCTTAACTTTACATAAATATACATGTACTCAACCTAGACAGTATACTAAACATAAATGTGACTGCCCTACCATTAACAATGTTAATTCCACAAAATATTTAGGCATTATGCTTGATAAACATTTAAGATGGGTCACTGACATTAAGTATCTGTGCAATAGATTAAGGAAAAGTAATTTACAACTTTATTATGCTCAGAAAATTTCTACCCTTAAATACCTTAAGAACAGTTTTTATTTCTCTTGTTCCATCAATTATCGAATATGGAATAATTGGATGGGGTGGCATTGATCAAACTCATCTAAATCCTTTAATCATAATCCATAATAAACTTATAAAACTATGCTTGAAGAAACCTATAAGATATTCTACAGATCGAATCTATTAAGAATTTAAAGTTATGAATATTCACCAGACTATATCAGAAAAAAGAACTAATGTTTATGAATATTAGAAGGGATTGGTTTTCTGATGCTAGAAAACATCTATGCAATACTAGGAAACAAATCAATCAAAATACTGTAGAACTAGTAAAGCTTCAAATCATTCATATTTTACAGCGCCTAGAAAATACAATAATTTACCTCCCACAATAAAACATGCTAAAACTCTAGCTATTTATAAAAGACAAATATTAAACATTATCATGAACGAACACTGACTCGATTATTAGAAAACAAAACAATAAATTATGATATTTAACAAAATAAACAAACAAATAAATTTAAAAATATAATTTTTACAATGGATATATAGGATATCATTATGTTAAAAACAAAATGCTATCAGTATCTTGCATGTTCCCACATAGCTGGCTTGTTTCCCCACTAGATAAGATAAGATAAAATTACCAAAAAGTAACGGCAGATTACAATAGTCTTGTCAAACAAACAAAAATAAAATTTTAAAATTGAAGTACTCTTTAACATTATAAAACATTTCATTTAAAAGCATGTTCTTTTGTTTTGCTAAAAGTATTTGAATTTAACATTTTAATGTTCTCTGGTAGGAGGTTTAACAGTTTTATTAATAGGCTGGCTCCCACCTCTGATTTCTTATGTCTATATTTTAGAATTGCCAACATGCCTTTGTTTCTTGCAGGATAATTATGATAATTTTCATTTTTCACAAAATCATGAAGATTGGTTTTAACTTAAATTAGAGATTGAAAAATGAACGAATTCATAATTGTCATTATCTTATACTTGATGAAGATATCTCTACAAGACTCCATCTGATGACAGCCTTCTATGATGGGCAGAGCTTTCTTTTGTAGAATTAATAGTCTCTCCGTATTGACGTGTCCCCATAACAACAGACCCATACATACAGTGTGATTGGATAAATGCAAAATAGATGTCTCTCAGATTTTGTGACCTTTAATTTTCCTTAGTACATATAATCCAGTGTTTATCTTGGAGCTTATCATATCTACATGTTGATTCCAGGTCAATTTAGTGTCCAACACCACTCTAAGGAATGCAAGATGACTATTGTTGACTAGATCCTTATTTAAAAAAAAAACTAAATTCTATTGTTTGCATTCTAAGTAATGATCTACTTTCTATTTGTTTCAGATCTTTTCCAGATCTGTACATATTGGTATCATCGTAGAACATAATTAAAGCTTCATCTTCACTATCGCCAACGGCATCTTTCAAGTATGCACCAAGGTTATTGGTTACTATTATAAAAAGAACAGGCCCAATTACAGAACCCTGGGGCACTCCCATTAGCACTATTCTCAATTTTAAGATTTTATCACCACACTGCACGTACTGTGATCTATCTTTAAGGATCGATTTAAAAACATTAAGTGTCTAACCATTAATCCCAAGAGCTTGCATTTTCTTAATCAATGTTTTATGAGACACTCAATCAAAAGCCTTTGATAAATCGCAGCAATCAATTCTTGCATGACTACACTTCTCAAGAGATTTTATGACCATATCTACTATTTTCAATATTGCAGTTGCAGTGCTTTTACCTTTGCGGAAGCCATACTGGCTGTATGCTAGCAGTTGGTTTGTCTAAAGGTAGTTAACTAACTAAGTTTTCATGACACTTTCAAGTACTTTAGAGAATACCAGTGTAATTGATAAAGGTCTGTAATTTGAGCCATAATCTTTTCTCCCTTTCGTATTGGAACAATCTTAGATTTCTTTAAGGCTGCGGGAAAGAAACATATATTAAGAAGACAGGTTAGAGGTTCCAAAATCTCAGGTATTATTGCTTCTAACAGATTAATAGACATATTGTATGTGTCTCTAAAATTTGAATTTTTCATATTTTTAATTAACTTGTTAATTTCCTCTTTTGTTACAGGATTAAAACAAAATTGATCTAATGCCAACTAACAATGTAAACGACATTAACATAGAACCAGTAACAAATTAATATCAAGACAAAATTTTGTTAAGTTTATTAAACGTGTTAAGAAAGAAACACAGCTGGGCTAAGTTATAACATCATTCTTATAAATGAACATAGTCTTGTAATTCATGACAAAAAATGCATCATTATAATTATGACCATACAGATCTTCAGTATAGTTTGAATCGGCACACTATAAAAAGACCTTGTCACTACGTTATTTTACCTAAGTCCTCCTTCTAAGAATTAGTCTTTTTGTATCAATTGAACCCAAAATTAAGTAAAGATAAGAAAATAATTTAAAGAGAAAACAATAATAAATGAAGTACAATAATAATAGATGAAAAATAAAATAAAACATAAAAAGAAAATTATTGTTGTTCCTATTAGGCTCATTGATAGTTCAGTCGGTTAGTATTAAAACATAAGACCTTTCCAAGGCCTTTAAATATAGGGATTGAACGATAACAGTCTCTCTGTAATAACTGTCTAATTTAATAACAGTCTTAATTTAACAAAGGGTCAGTAAGACCGAACATTGGCTTTGTTAAATATAACAAATTATTGAGGAGAGACTGAGAGAGTCAGGAGAAACTGTTTTCTTTCAATTCCTACTGTGAGGCTTCACAGTCAATTTAATCTATCTACCTTTAAATATATAATAAACTCAAACAAAATAATAAACATACATTAATTTTTTTTCCTATCGCTTCATGTAGGGTTGGTATGTTTTGTGAGAATGAAATCAAAATATCTTCGCTAGCATATCCTTTTCTTTTAGCTAAAAAAAGATAATTGCATTACTTTCCATTAGTTAACAGTCTAAAATTAATTAACCTAGTCCCACTACCAGCTAAATAAAAATTATATGATATTTGTATTCTTAAGTTGCAACTAAACTTTGGATTGTTTTTTAAAAGCCAACCATCATATTGGAAAAAATGGGGATTAGAATGGGAAATCAACAATTGTATGGTCAAATATGTACGCTAGAGTAAAAGGATTAAAACCCACTTCATCAATTCTTACCCTCTCTGCACATTATAATATTTAAATAACCGACCAGGCTTTCAACTGCTAACGGTCTTCATCAGTGATAGCATGAAAAACAATTAATAAATTAATATAATAAACTAAAGGAGTAAAAAATCAAATAATAAAACAAACTACATCAAATAAAATTAACAAAAAGCCTAAAAATAAAGGCAGCAGATAAAGTGTCAAAGAGTTAAAAAAATATACAAAAATAAATAATGGATAAAATTTAACATACCGGTGAAAATGAGACTAATAATCAACCAGCATATTTAATGGTGAGTATATGAACGGGGTGCACCTTTGAGGGGGTACACTCAAAGGTGCACCCCGTTCATGTACAGTCACGGCTGATTACTAGCCTCAGTTTCACCAGTATGTTGAATTTTACTTATTTCTGACACCTTATTTGTAGTGTTTATTCATGTACAGTAGGGTGGCCCTTAGCTATAGGGGTGAAAAAAATGTTATAAATATTGTACTCCCAACCCCTAATTTTGTTCGAATAAATGAAAAAACAATTCCATAAAAATTTCAGACCGATCGGAGGTGATTAACAGGTGCCGCCGGGCCTTTAAAGTTTTATAGGTGTCAAAATTCATCAAATTTTTCAAGACAAATTTTTTACATTATTTTTTAGGTAAAAACAATACTTAACCTACTAACTAGACACTATGAACTTATCATTATGACCTGAAATGATCTTATTATTTAATAGTGGACATCATAGAGGAATATATAGTACTAATCAGTGGTGGACATATATATTTTTTCTGAAACAAATTTCAAAAAACATATTTTCTCTACACTGTTAAGTATAACTCATATATTATGTTTGTTGTTATCAATTCATTGGCATATTATGTTTTTGTACCTAATGTGTAACATACAAAACACTGTCATCATATCTCGCAGTAGGTGAAAGCTAAGTAGTGAGTATAGTAGTCCAATACCGTTTCAAGCATTTTCAATTTGTTTTTGGTCTTAATTTATTTTCAAACGAGTCATTATTATAACATCTGAAACTTTGTGTGTTACCCCCCCCCCCTTGCCTGACCTCCCTCTCTACCCTATTGTAAAATATGAAAGTTTATAGAATTTTCACAAAAACTGAATAGAATAAAAAAAGGCAAGACAGATTATAACTTTGAATAGAGTATATACAATATTGACAATAACGAATAATAATAATGTTAATCCTAGCCTAATTATATTTTTCTTTTTAGTGCACTATTGCTAATTTTTAAATCTATAGCCTTGTTATTGACTAATGATTGAATAAAATGCAAGTCAGACATTGGGGCCTTACTCGCACTTGTAGCACCATACCACGCTCTTAAATACACTCTAATAAGAAAAATGTTAATTTTTCTCATCGACAATTTTCCTTTTTAGCGAATTTCCTTTGGGAATAAAATTCGCTAATGGGATCAACAACAACAACAAGATCATCAAACAACAGATCTATTTTAAACAATAGATCGCCTTCTATTCATCTTGCATGGCTAATAGCACCTGTCCATTGGTCTAGTCCACCTGGGAGCCATTAGTCTAGTCCACCTCTAGGAGCCATTAGTCTAGTTTTCCTCTGGGAGCCATTGTCTAGTCCACCTCCGGGAGCCATTAGTCTAGTCCACCTCTGGGAGCCATTAGTCTAGTCCAACTCTGGGAGCCATTAGTCTAGTTGTTATGAAATTGTCCAAAAAAGGTCTTTGAGTAACCTTCTTTAGATGGTTACTCCATACCTTAATAACCTACCTCCATAGCCAATACCTCAAAACCTTTAACACAATTTCAAATATGTGGTGCCTACAAGGCAGGTATAGCAAATCCTTTTCTAACAGGTTCTCAATATTTTTACAAGCTCCATTGTGCTTATCGGTGTTCGATGCCAGAGTTATAACCTATCTTTTCTTTCTTTATTCTAATCATTTTTTGTGGAAATTCTATAAAATTTCGTATTTTACAATAGGGTAGAAGGGGTATGGTCAGACAAGGGGGGGGGGGGGGTTACACACAAAATTTCAGATTTCATAATTCTTGAAACTGAATTGGACTATTATACTCATTTCATTTATATGACTATTATATCATTTCACCTACTGCGAGATGGGATGACAGTCATTTGTATGTTACACATTAGGTCTGCTAATTTTGGTATAAATAACTCATATAATATTGATCTTAAATTATAGAAGACAGTATACAAAAACATAATATGCCAATGAATTGATATAAAAAAACATATTATATGAGTTATACTTTACAGTGTATAGAAAAAATAATGATTTTGGAACATTTTTTCTGAAAAAATATATATGTTCAGCATTAAATATAAGAGTGGGTACAAACTAAGATCATTTCAGGTCATACTGATAAGTTCAGAGTGTCTTGTTACTGGGTTAAGTATTGTTTTTACCTAGAAAATAATGTAAAAATCACAGAAAAAAAATTGACACGAAAATCTCAATTTTTACGAATTTTGACACCCATAAAACTTTAAAGGCTCGGCCGCACCTGTTAATCACCTCCGATCGGGCTGAAATTTTTATGGAATTATTTTTTCATATATTCAAACAAAATTAGGGGTGGGCAAAGAAAAAAGAAAGTTTATTTTTAAGGGCCACCCTAATGTACAGGCTTTTTGTTAATAATATTTGATGTAGTTAGTTTGTAAGGTAGGCACTAATGATGACCCTTAACGGTTGAAAGCCGGCTCTGTTATTAAAATATAATAATGTTTGGAGAGACAAAACTGTTCCGTCTTAATTTTTTAGTATCAAAGAATGTTTAACAATTTAAACATTCCAGTAGATTACTCTTAACCCAAAAGTGTTTTATCATTTAAGGTAAAATAACTTATTAATAAATGCAATTGTTGACACAAATTGTGTCAACTATTCATGTTTTGCAAAACTCGGTGGTATCAAATGCAATTGTAACTTTACTAACTAGGTAATACTAACCTTTAACAGGAGCAACTTTTTCATCATCATCAAAAGTCAACAAACTAAAACAAATAAAAAATATATATAAATGTATACATATATAAACACATACATGTTTAACAAGCAATAAGCATTGTATGTCAAGAAGATAAAAGCTTCTTGATACTCAGTCGTACATCCTAGAGGCTGTAAGGATAGTATAATGGAAAGTAGTAAGTGGAAAGGGAGAAGTTAAATGTGTCTACAAAATTAGAGGTTTATAACACATAACTATTATTAAATAAAAGACTCTCTAGTGGTAATGAATAAGGGATAGGTATACTGTTAACTTAATAAAAGTCAGTAAAGCCTTAACAGAACAGCAGACAATAAAGGGAGCTGTCTCAGGTCTTAGGATTGAGACCTGGGTCTGCCTACAAGGGCTCAGGTCTTAGGATTGAGACCAGGGCCTGCCTACAAGGGCTCAGGTCTTAGGACTGAGACCTTGTACTGCCTACAAGTGCTCAGGTCTTAGGATTAAGAAGGACCTGCCTACAAGGGCTCAGGTCTTAGGATTGAGACCAGGGCCTGCCTACAAGGGCTCAGGTCTTAGGATTGAGACCAGGGCCTGCCTACAAGGGCTTAGGTCTTAGGATTGAGATCTGGGTCTGCCTACAAGGGCTCAGGTCATAGGATTGAGACCTTGGTCTGCCTACAAGGGCTCAGGTCTTAGGATTGGGACCTTGGTCTGCTTACAAGGGCTCAGGTCTTAGGATTGGGACCTTGGTCTGCTTACAAGGGCTTAGGTCTTAGGATTGAGATTAATAAAAGTTATAGAGATAACTCACTCTTGAACTTGTTCAGCAACAGCATCAACACTCTCCTTAC
The DNA here is from genome assembly GCA_018340805.1 of Microvelia longipes. Classification (NCBI taxonomy): domain Eukaryota; kingdom Metazoa; phylum Arthropoda; class Insecta; order Hemiptera; family Veliidae; genus Microvelia; species Microvelia longipes. The sequence continues at coordinate 21,960,035 of JACMZG010001911.1, forward strand.
CTTTCTTATTCTTCTTTTTTTTAACGTTTTTTTTCTTGGCTCTGTAATCAAAATATTGTACACAATATAATCAGGTAAACCATTTTTTACGTGATAACTTTCTCGAAAAAGAAGTCTCATAGAAAGTTATTCAAAGGCATCTTATAATGGTTACAGCATAACACCTGGCAGACAAAATTAAAAAATCATATTTGCTAAGCAGCTGCTTTCTTTGTCTCATGAAAAACAATAAAAATATCTAATCTAGAAAGCACACTTTAGGATCAAGTACTATATACTACTATTCTGCTAATCTTTAAGCTTTTTATTTTTTATTAATTACTTCATATTAGAGAATTTTCTTTGAAAAAATTTGCTAATGAGATGGAATGAATGTTTTTTTTTGGGTGCTGATTCCAATAAAACCAGTCCGGAGTTGATAAGTCTGCTTAAAACTAGGATTCCCAGGTTTGAATCTTGGTACCAGAGCTATTTTTAACAGTATTTAAGTTTATAACTTCAAAATAATTTTGGTGTGGAGCTCCGCAAGCTGGATAAATTTAATTTGAAATGCGTGCTCTCGGACTTGTCAATTCAATTTTTGCTTAATTTTTTGGTATATATTTAATAAACTAAGTAGTAGCATCATGACTTGTTATTTATTTTTTTTTTAAGAAAATGCTTTAAAAATTAGCATAAACTGAGCCTTTAATGAGAGCAAATAATGCTGAGACATGTAGTGTATCTATGGGATAAATATACACATTTACTTTAAAAATTTAAGTTTCAAAAATTTTTTTTTTTCATGACGTCATAACTTTGGTTGATGACGTCATAATGTTTTTATAAACAATAGGCCTCGTAACCTCCTCAACATCTCGCGATTTGCAAAGTTTCGTTTCAATTTGAGACTGCCTTTGAGAGTTATCGTTCGCCATACGAAAGGGTAGAAACTCTTACATACATATATATATATATATATAATATATACATATTATATATATATATATATATATATATATATATATATATATATATATATATATATATATATATATATATATATATAATATATATATATATATATATATATATATATATATATATATATATATATACATATATATATAAACTTTTTTCGGACATATATTTTTGTTATCAGGAAGCCAATAGGAACCGATTCCACTCACTCCCACCCTCAACTTCCGTCATCCGAACAACCTCATAACGTCATTTTCATTATGAAAAATTCGCTAAAATATTGAAAATTCTTTCAAATAAAGTTTGAAGCTAAGTATTAAATTGTAAAAAGTAGTAAATTGTTTAAAAATAAGTTTCTATTGGTTTACTCTCTATTTTACACTGTTAACAACGGATTCCAAGTTTAAAATTAAACAAATTTTCATTTTTTAACAACGTAAAGAAACTAAAAATTGTTACTTTCATGGAAAATTATTCCTTATTTAATACTATACCTCAACGGCAAATCCAAAATATAATTTCATAATTTCCAAAATGATTTTTGGAAATTATGTACACATATCAGATTTAACATTCTACTCAGTTGTAATAGTTCTAATGGTTATAATAACAAAGAAAACATACTGTTCAGCAGAGTTAGCAGGTTGTTCAGGTAGATTCTCGACAGCTTCAACAGCGAGTTCTACTTCTTCATTGTTGCTATCTAGATTGGCATCAATATTACTAGTATCTAGATTGGCGTCAGCATTACTAGTATCTTGATTGGACTCAGCATTACTAGATTTTGCACTACTTTGAGGTTTTCTGTTCCCTCTGTGATTTCCATGTCCCTTCCAACCTCCTCTCCAATTACCTCTACCACCACGGCCTCGGTAATTCCTAGGCAATAGGACAGAATGTCAAACTAGATTGGAATAAGTAGGGGTGATTATTTAACTCAATACAATAGTGCTATCATTTTCCATTTTTTTTTGCTAGATCTTCCATTTTTTAAAAAAAATATTTTACAGTGAGTTGCTATTAGCTGTGTACTGCATAACATACTTTCAAATAAAGCAATAAAAACAGCAAATAATTTATTTACAAGTGATATTTAGCAATTAAGATGCTACATCTTTGAACTATTCCAACTACATTTGTCATAATCTCAAAATAATTTCGCATCCCCCTTTGTTCCCATCCAAATAATGTATAGATAAAAAATAATTTTCCTGGGATTTATTATTTAGGACAAGAAAATATTATTTATGTAGCCAGCTTAAAGGAGCACTAGTATACAATTTGGTAGTTTCACTTTGCCAACTGTCGTCTTTCTAGCAAATTACTCCTGGCTCTTTACTGATTTATCAAAATATTTTATCTATACAATAATGATCAATTCAAGTAGATACTTGGGTGATTATAAAGTTAATAAAAAAACTAGATAAAAACTTTTCCTTCATAATTTACAGCAGTAAGCAAAAAAAAGACAAAAAATGAAATAATTAAATTGTAAACCAACTTGTTGTAGCTCCTCTCAGAGCAGACTGAAGCAGCATCATCTCCAGAGCAGTTGTTATCATCAGATACACTAAAAATCACAACAATTAACAGAAAACATTTTCATATTTTTGCGTGGGGATACGTCGTTGCAAATGTTCATTATGTAAATATTTCTTTAAAATCCCATAATCACAAATTAGACGATACAAATTGCAACTGTCACTGTATAGCAAAAACTGAAACCACAAAATATATGAAACCACATTATTTTTATTTAGTTAGAAATTTTGCTTCTAAAAAACTATTAATAACTTTCTACCATGCAATAGTTGAAAGTTATTTATTATATGGAATCACATTCTAGTCAAGTGAAAACAAACTTTTAAGTAACTTCTTTGTTAATCAAAAATCTATTATTAAAATTATGATGAGGAAAAGAAAAGATTTTCCTACACTTCAATTGTTCAAAGAATCTCAATTTAAGTCTGTTAACCAACTTTATTTCAAACAAGTTTGTAGTTATATTCACAAAAATTATGACTATGTTCCGTCTCAAAACACATATCCAACCAGATATCAATCAACAACATAATTTTGTAGTAGAACCATGTAACAAAGAGATAAAAAATGGCTTCATTTATTGTAAAGGTATTAAATTGTACAATTCTGTCCCAAAAGAAATTAGAGAAGAAGATATTGATAAATTCAAGAAAAACATAAAAAAATTGGTTGCTCCAGCACGAGCAACTCATCCTTGTTATGTAAAGATAGAGTTTAAAAATTAGTCAGAGTACAGAATTTAAAATAACTTACAATCAACCATTAAAGAAAAGATAATCATAATTTAAAATAATAACAAAACATAAAACCTATAAAAAAAAATAAAAAAATAAAAATTGATACAAAAAAAATAAATTTTTAAAACTGTAATTACTTATATAATTGCACAAATTTTATTTTTATCTCACTTATAATAAATTGATATATAGTAGAGATATATAGATAGTATTATGAGTATTTTTCCTCATTTATAGCGTAGGAATACGAGGTGTGTTCAAAAAGTATCGCGAATTTTGTGTTTTTTCAAAAATTAATTATTTATTCATGAATATCTATTTTGTCCCCTTCAAAGTTATCCCCATGAGATATTATACACTTGTGCCAACGGTTTTTCCAATCTTCGAAGCACTTCAAAAAATCTTTTTTTTTTATCTTGTTCAGCTCCTCCTTCGATGCCGTCTTTATCTCGTCAAGCGTAGCATAACGTCGTCCTTTCATGGGCCTCTTCAGTTTAGGGAACAAGAAAAAGTCACAGGGGGCCAGATCTGAGGAATACGGTGGCTGCGGCATCATTAGTGTGTTGTTTTTGGCCAAAAAGTCGCGCACAAGCAACGATGTGTGAGCAGGGGCGTTATCGTGGTGCAAAAGCCAATTTTTGTTCTTCCACAAATCCGGGCGTTTCTGGCGGATTGCTTCACGCAAATTGCGCATAACTTGCAGGTAATATTCCTTATTGACCGTTCTACCCTGTGGCAAGAACTCATGATGCACCACGCCCCTGCAATCGAAGAAAACTGTCAGCAAAACTTTCACATTCGACCGAACTTGGCGCGCTTTTTTCGGTCTTGGTTCGTGCGGCAGCTTCCATTGAGATGATTGAGCTTTGGTTTCCACATCATAACCATAAACCCACGATTCGTCACCAGTTATGACCCTCTGGAGCAAAAATTTGCCTCCGTATGCCACAGTCAACATTCGGAATGCATCCGCACACTTAATTTCATTTTTCACACAAAATTTGATACACGTTCTTTGATCCATTTTTTTGAATAGGTAAAAATCGATAAAGAGATTCATCTACTTACTCATTTTGTTGTTGATCATTACTTTTGTTAGCAGCTGAGTGGTCTTTTCCAAACCTCCGATAGTTGTGTCCTTTGAAGCCACCCCTACCCCTACCCCCTCCACCTCTGTCAAAATAAATTCAATCACAATTAACTATGGTATAAGTAGTATTATAGAATATACTTTAGTAAAAAAAATGTAGAATTGCCACCTTTTATAGACAAAAAGTTTCATAGTTCTGAACTCTGCAACACTGAATGGTCTCTCTTTCTTGAAACAATAAAAAGAGTTTAAAATGAATGTTTAAGTAAATAAGTGGTAATTATCTCCTAAAAGTTTGTTAAATCATTATAAATGCTTACCTTCAACAGTATTATCTTTTACTGATGAAGTCAAGCAACGCTATGTAATAATACCTCTATAACCAGCAGTGGACAGAGGCAAAAAGATCTGAGGAGGATTTGGCTTAAAAAGCCTCAAACCTACATCTCAAGAGACCAATTTATATACTCAATAGGAGTATATAAATACCGAAGGGTGGGTATTTAAGCTACTATATAAATAAATATACTTTAATATTTATATATTATAAGCTTAAAAATATTTAAAATATAAATACATTTTTTTTATTTTTCATTGTTTTTTCTTTGTTTTATTTTTTGCTAAAATAATATATAAACCAAGTATTCAGACATGTGTGATCATCCTGGCTCAAAATTAAAAAAAAGACATAAGCTTTTTAGGATTTACGTTTTTTTACTTAATTTTATAGGCAAGCCTGATAACATTAGGTGAGTTCTACTTATATAATTTAAAGAGTTTGTATTAAATTCTGTGGAATAATTGTTTGATAATTTAGTTAAAGAAAAAAAGAAACTATAGTAATGTAAATCACATATATAATTACAATTGCTTTAATTATATTCAAAATATGTAGGTTAAACTTGTTAAATTATTAATTACAATTAATAATTGAAGAGGAAAAACAAATATCACTCCACTGATTAGGTAGTATATATTCCTCTATGTATCACTCGCAAAAAAGTACTAAGTTAAGTAGTGCACAAGAAATAAAAGTGCAACTAACCGCTCTGTTAATTAATTTAAACAAACCTAGTATTTAAAGATTCACACTTAACCCTGTATTGGATGTGTCAAAATGTATTTATTACACAAATTATTAACATTTTATACTAAAATGTTCAAATAAATGCAATAAAAACAAAAATTTTGAGTACTGTAAATAGTTTGTTTACATTTACAAGGGTAAAACAAAATGGCCAGACTTATAGGAAAATTTGAGCCAACTCCCTGGAGGACAAAATGTGAACTACATGCCATGTCTGACAGAAATCGCATTTTATTCCCAACTTGGTTTATATATTACTTTATTTTTGGCTAAGGGGCCCAAGGAGGGTAACCCCCCTTCCTCTCAATGGCCAGTCCGCTCCTGTCTATGACATCACTTTAACTAGGGCAATTATTTTGGCATAGTTGGTAGCAGTGCATTTGAAAACTACCAGGGTACTGTGTTTCAACACAGTACAAGTTTTGTAGTCACAAAAATGTTAAAAAAACAACTTGTAATGACAAATTTACAAGTGTTACAAAGGATACACTGGTACATTTGTAGCATTTTTCTATTTAATAAACAACATTTTCTTGTCTATTACAATTACTTGTGAAATTTTTAACCAAGGTAAACTGAGGTACAAGTTAATTTTAACTTGCATTCTTAAGTTATAAAAATAAAACTTAGTTTTTATTGCCAACTTTTAGTTTATTAGTCATCTAGTGCTCAATATGAGTTTGTAAAAATGTTTTTACTAAATATTACTTAGTCTGCCTCCGTGGCCGTGATCGTAAAGGCGTTCGATTTCGGCACCGGAGGTCCGGGGTTCGCAGCCCGGGCTATGCTCTAAGATTTTATGAATAGTATTTGTATTAAAATGATTTCGCCAACTTTAATTAATTCTTAGAGTGTAGTAGATGCAACCCACCTGAGGTGGTTCCCGCAGGGTGAATACCCTGATGGGCCGAAAGGCCCTAAAACGGGCATTTATTTATTTATTTATTTATTACTTGTCGTATTTTAGAAATAATTCCATTCAAAATAATTTACTCATATGAATGAAACTGGGTTTTAATAATATTTTGACACATTGTTTACAAAAACTCTTACAGGTTACAATAAACTGTAATGATATACGTGAAACGCTTAATTTTGACACTTGTAGTTACAAGTTGTCTTTGTAAAATTGTTTGTAAGATTTTTGGGGGAGATAATCAAATTTGATTGGAGTTTGACACAAATATGCTCCAAAAACCACTAGTAATTACCAGTCTACACTTGTACAATAGTGAAACAAATGTTTTACAATTATTAGTATGCAAGACTTGTACTTTTGTGAAAAGGGCCCAAATACAACATAATAACAAGTCAAATATTCTTAAAAATTATACTTAGTAAATAGGTAGTGGACTAGCATTGCCAGATTTTGAACTAATTTAATTTCATGAGGTTTCAAATAATAAACAAACATTATTTAAAGTAAATATATTGATAACTCTAGCAATAGACATAAAATTTAATGGCTCTTTAAACTTCTCAAATTTTTGAATAGGTTTTTTATTTAATACTTTATTTTGAAGTAGTGTAATTGTTATATTTAACCTACTGAAATAAACCCTCATGTGAAATGTAAAACATGTTAGGGCCTATTTACTTATTTCTACTCACATAGTACCCCGTACCCGATTTTTGATACTTAATAAAAGAATATTCGATTACATTTGACCTCAGTTATTACAAAGAAATATCATTGAAAGAGAAAATACCTATTATTAAAGGCAGGTTCAGAGCAAAGTGAAGAAACATCATCATTGTCAGAGGCACTGAAAAATAAATAATAACTTACTACTTGCTCTAAAAATAATTACAAAAACATTTACATGCAACATTACCGATTACACATAAAAAATAAGATATTAAACACTCAATATTACTACTAACATCCAAAAAACTAAAGCAAAAGTAACTAAAACCAATTATTACAAAAAAGGTAATCACAAACTTTTTAATTTTAGAAAATATTTTACAGAAGAAAAATAAAGTTAGTGGAAAAAATCAATTCTAAACCAAAAAATATAAGGCAATATACATAAGATGGCAGAGTCCCAGAGTGCTACACAACTCAAACTTAGGTTGAAATTGAAACAACAGCTACAATCCATAAAATACTTGATGTCCTCTTTTTAAGTACTCTTTATTCTATTGTTTGATTTTTATGCTATTTTTCACCGTAGAATAAATAATGCAGCTTTAACCTGTGTTTTCATTCTTAACATAAATATATAACAAACATGTTACATAAATATGATAATAAATCTATTAAGTGTCCAAAATAATTTTGTTATAGTCATACATCTTGGAAAAGTCTGTTAAAGAAGAAATGTCTCTCATAATACCATATCATCATAACGGAAAATTGCATCAACCTTTAAATTAAATACTTTATTCTCATATTTACTTATTAATGTGTTTTTTTTAAAGTTACTTACTTATCATCATTACTAGCCTGGTCCTGTCTACTCCAATGATACCTAAAATACCCAGCTCTACCTCTGAAACGTTTTTACATTTATTTACACAACATTTCTTCATACGATAATTATTGAATGTTAAAATTATATCTTATTTTGTTGAATCTTTAAATTCAACCTAACCTGCCCTACCTTGGGTAGTTCTTAATGGAAGTAATCAGAAATCTAAAGATTGGATGCCTCTAGATGTCAAAATATTGATCTGAGATAAGAAATTCAAGACATTTATTTTTATTTGTTATTATTTTTATAAATGTTTGTTTTAATTTAACATTCAAATATATGCATCCTGATATTACAAACACCTAATAAAATACACTTTAGCCACAGGACAACAAAAAATAATTAGATCTCCAGAATTATGTTCCTTGTACCATAAGAAAAGTGCCTAAAATATGATTTATTTCAGTTTAATAGTTATTAATAGAGGGACATCATGTGTTTCAAATAGAAAAAAATAAGTGATTTTGATAAGTGCCAAAAAGGACATACCTATTTAAGTACATCCTTTCAGGAAAGTGCATCAGTGCAAATGATAAAAAAGAGCAAGGACCAACAAAATTAAATCACTCTTCAAATAACTCAACAAAGAGGAACTAGTGCCAATAAAACTTACAAAATTCAACGCAAACAACTTTATTAAATAACTTTCAAATGTCAATATAAAAGGCCTAAGAGAATGAACAGATTATATACCGAGATTTGATATGGATTTAAATAGGGCGGAAAAGTTCCAGCTTAATAACTAAATAATATTTATCTCAAAGAGTTACTTGCATGTTTCTAGATTATTCTTTAAAATAAAAAGAAACCTAACAAAAGTTTGTTTAAGTTTCCTTTCAATTAATTTTAAATTTAAAAAAATTAGAGCAGCAAAAAGTTACTTCCTCGATTTTTTAAAGACCTTTATAAAGATTAAAATTGTAAAATAAAGTGATATTACAAAACTCCAAAACAAATTTTGGAATCAATTATTGGCCCGGGTAAAAAAAATATTTTAAAATTAAGAAATTAAATTTATGATAAAGTATTTTTAATTATAGGATCAAAATAAATCAACACAAGTTTTATGTGAAAAATGTTGTCATTAATCTGAGACCAATCCAAGTACTTGATTTTGATCTGGGGCATTATTTAGTTCAATTAATAATTTTCACACTATTTTTTTTTTATAAGAGCAAAAATAAAAAAAACCATTAGAATTTGTATTTTTGCTCCTGCAATAAAAAGAAACAAATAAAAGATATTTACAAACCATTCAACTCCTCAAGGCAAATAAGTTAAAATATAATTATTGTGTTAATAATCAAATCACTCAATTTGTTTTAAAGAAAAGTAGGGATTCTATCTTAATTTTTAAGCTTATTGCAGTCCACAAACGCAATGTTTTTGGTAAATTTTTTGAAATGTAATAAAGTGTATCATGGCAATGTATTGTGACGTGTTAACAGATGCTGAGAAAATAAGTTTTAGACTGCACCATAGACACCTATAGTAGTAATATCATAATACCATCTGTTACGCAAGGCATCACAATACAAAAATAATTGCATCTTCTAAATCATTTCTGAAAGATAAAGTTGAAAGTTGCAGAGAGGTATTTAACTAATTAGTTAACAATTTTTGAGAAATTGTTTTTTTAACAAAAAAAAAATATTTTTTCCCCGAAAAAATATTTTTAGTTTTTATGTAAAATGGACACAATGCTCAGCATTCTCAGGTGATTGAATCAATCGCACAAAATAAAAATAAATTGAATTCAAAATAGTAATAAAATTGAAAATAGTTTAGAATAAATGACAGGAAGTTTCCTGACAGTTGTCAGTAAACAAAAACAGGTTAGGAAGGCTGAGACAAACTAGCAACTGAAGGGTGATTTGTATTTGCAAACAGAGGTACTGTATTTTTAAATACAGTACCTAGGGTAGTAGTAGTAGTAGTAGGGGTTCTTTTTATATTCAGAATATTTGAGTAAATACAAACACAAATAATAAATGCAAATCACCCTTCAGTTGCTTCAGTTTGTCCCAGCCTCCCTAACCTGATTACTGACAGTTTTCTGTCATTTATTCTAAATTATTTTCATCTTTATTACTATTTTCAATAGTGTTACTATTTTGAATTCAATTTATTTTTATTTTGTGCGATTGATTCAATCACCTGAGGATGCTGAGCTTCGCTCAGTGAAACTTAGTGTTAATTATTAAAAAAAATTATATTATTATACAACTGCAGTCTTCGTAAATTTTATTATATATATCATTAAAAATAAACACATATAGGATAGGTTTAGTATTTATATATTTCAGTAGAAAATTTAAGATAACATTGTGTAACATATAGAATGACTCGCCCTATAGTAAATATAATAAAAGCTAGGGAAGAAGTGATCCTTTAATCCAAAACCTACTAAATTGTTTGAACAAAACCATCACCTCTTTCTTTGAAGAATACAACTACTAAAACAAAAGGTTTGTTTGACACACCAGTTTACTTAAAATATTTTACCAAGATTCATAGCAATTTATTTTAATATATTTTGTATAACCCTTTGCACATCTTCAGGAAATTTAAGTTATTTTAAGTCAATACATTATGTCTTAAAAGTATTGAATACAATTAAACTTCATAATTTTTTTAGTAAAAAAAACTTAACAACTTGACACAAGTAGACTAGGTTTATAAACATAGTTAACAATTTTATGTTACTATTCTACTGATAACCTTTGTATGAAGAATACTGCAGAGTCATGTATACCATTGCATGTGCCAAACAGACCTGATTTAGTAACAAAAAACTACAAGCACCAAGTAAGAAATTCAAATATCAACAAATCTACTACTTTCACTAAACAAGCCACAAACTCTATAAAACTATTTGCAGAGCTTTGATCGATCAAATATAAATTAAAATAAACATACCTATTAGGGAATACAGTTTCTGTCTTGTTGTGCTGATCATCTCCGCCATCAAAACTGTAAAAAAATTAACCAATATATTTACTTAAAACCTCATTTAATCATATTTTATAAAATAATGCACAAGAGCAAAATTAAATGACAAATTTGATATGTAAACTATTAAATTACCTCGCTCTGGAATTGTCACCAGGTCTCCTTGAATGTCCTCTATAGTTAGGATTATAATTTCTGTCAAAAATAATCATGGAACAAAAAAAAGATAATGAAAATACATAATAAAAATGAATAAAACTTAGGGTTAGCATGTAATAAACATAACCAATTTCTTTTTTAATTATAAACAAACACAATTTAACACTAGTGATTAAATCACAGGAAATCTTAACTTCTCATGTGCACCTATGAATAAGACTATTTATTAGTTAAAAATAAATTAGAAAAAGAAACAAACCTTCCTCTGTATCCAGAGCCCCTGTTTGTGCTGTTATCAGGCATCCTGTTGACGATTGTCAGACATTCTGCTAACTCTCCCAATAAACTTCTAAAATAAAACAAAATAACAACAGGGATAACAACTAATAATAAATTGAAAAATTATTAATGGAATAATTATACAAGATTGGTGATAAGCACCACTATAATAAGAGTTAAAAATTTATTAAGAACTAACCAACATAAAATTACAAAATATAAATTTAGTTCAAATTACTCAGGGGTAGATATTGTTGAAATAAAATGTTTTAAATCAAAACGCAAAGAATTGCTCATCAAAAGTCCCATTTACAATTTATTAAAGTTTATAAAAAAATAAATACAGTCGGACCTCTATACAACGAACTTAAAGGTTCAAGTGAAAAAAATTGTTGTATAGAAATTTCGTTGTATAGAAATTGAAAAAATAAATAACTCTGTACTATTTTATGATATTTTAATGGATATATAGGATGAATAATAACCTCGCAGTTGCATATTCAACAGCTTTTTCATTTATTAGCGGTCCTGTCACAGGCATATTTTTGTCCCTAAACATTGTCACCCATTGTAAAATTGCGCCATCAATGTCTTCGTACTTGCATACTCGAGAACTTTTTTTTAAATCGCCACTCGTTTCGTATAACCTAAGTATAGATTTCCGATTTTTTTTTTAATTGTTGATAAAGAACTAGGAGCGATTTTATACTTCAGAGACAAATCTTTGTTTTTGACTCCATCGTAAGAATCTTTTAATCAATTGATTTTTTCAGAAAGGGACAGCGATTTCCGTTTTGACATTTTAATAAACTCGATTTACAAACAAATAAAAAGTTTCACAAACAAACTGGTCAGACCGAATACCAAATTAAAACTGAAAGATTTTTAGTTCTATGCTGTGTTAATCCTAATTTCATAGAAAATTGTAAAGAAAGAGTTCGCAAAATTAGATAAGGCAGGGCGAGAATCAATAAATAATTGTTCTGGGAAATTACAGAAAACAGAAATGCCTTCCTTATGCCTTCCTTAAAAGTTTGCGGGTCTTGTCTTTATCCTTATTTCTGGAAATTTTGTTCGTTATATAGAAATTTTTTTCGTTAAATAGAAACACTTTTAAACACAAAATTCAAGGGAACGTAAAAAAATCGTTACATAGAGACTTTCGTTGTATAGAAGTTCGTTATATGGAGGTCCGACTGTAAGGTGAGTTCTAATTATTCGGTGTATTTTATTGAGAAATATATTTGACCTCGAGCTATTGTATATTTTTGTATACTTATTGGCAAATAAAAATAGTTTTTATTTTTTATTTTGTTCCTATTTGACTTCTTCCCACATAGAGCCACACTTTATAAAAAAAGAGGATTTGTTTATTCCCTTTGCAATAAATAATAACTTCCCCCGTTTTTTTTTAAGTTTTAGTTTTCATTGTTATTTTGCTTACATTCAGTTTCATCACTGTAAGTCTGTTTGTTAAAATCTTCTTGTTTCTTTTTTTCATCTTCCTTATCTTTTTTAGTCTGAGGAATGATTGTACCCGGAGTATTCCAAGTTTTATTATTATTAAGTTGAAGGGCTTTGTTAAAATTTACTTTCACTCATGACTTTTTACTTTATATTAGATAGTCTTTTGATCTCTGGTTTGTTTTTGTTTGCAACACATTTTCAAGGCTTTTTAGGTCTCACATTTTTCAAAAAGATTAAGAGACACTAGGGGATCTGACCACTGTCCTAATGAGTAAGGACAAGTATAAAATATATTTACAGAGAAATTATGAAAGAAATTTAAGGATTTTGCAAAACGTGAATAGTAGACACAATATCTTTTACAAAATGTTGAGTCAGATATTTAAGATACTTAATCAAAGATCGTAACTAAATCAAAAGAGTGCTCTCATAATTAAATTTCACTTTTGGTTAAGCTTTATATTTTAGTTAAACGTGAATAGTTTCTTAAACTTATTTTAATGTAATACCTTTGCAATTAGATAGTTTTAGCCTGAATGTAACACAATTAGGAACAAAATAAGTATACCTTATAATATATTTGTTACATAGAACTGAAGTTTCTTTATTTTCATTACAACAATTTGTATTTATAACAAAATCTAAACAAAACTTACTCTTTGCTCGTAACAGAAGACTTAGTAGCCTCAACGATCATATTGGATACTCTATCACATAAATCTTTCTTTGAAGAGTTAGAGCCCTTCATGTCCTGCTTCAAAATGTCTAACTCAGCCCACAGATCTCTACCAGGTCCTCTGTAAAAATAAATTAAAATTTTATTAATATTAAGAGAAATTATACATGGTATTAAAAAAACTAAACATTGAAGGAAAATATCTTTTGTAGGTAGGCTGTAAAAAAGTAACTTTAGAGGCTAAAAATATAGCTAAATTCCATTTTTTCAACTTGGACTTAATATTTTTTTATTACTCCTACACAACAGTAAAAAAATCTTTTACCTCGTTGGCGTAAAAGATTTAATGTTCTTTATTGTTAGAACTATTTAAATACACTAATTTGTTACACATATTAATTATGACTTAAGTTATTTTGAGGGGGGGTGGAAAAAAAAGGAAGTCTACTTACTCTCAAAAAACCCAGGGATAAACAAAGCACTATCGAGCACACTTTTTTTACATGTGCACCTCATTCATGCATTATTACTCTGTCAAATGTTTGTGTAATTATATACCAAGCTGATAGAATTAGTAAGGTGGTTGATTTTTAAGGCAAACTCATGAAATACATTGAATAAATGAAGTATTTTTTTATAATAAAGTAGTTGTTTATGTTGCATTTGTATTAGAAAAAAATCACTATAATTTTTTTTAAAAACTTGTTTTAATTATACTTGATCTAATATCACAATAAAATAGAAAATATCAGACGCGTTTCAGGAAATATCCCACCATCAGTGCATATATAAACTAAAAAGTTTAGTGTATATATACACTGATGATGGAATACTTCATGAAACGTGTCTGATTTATTGTATTTTATTGTGATATTAGACCCATTATATTTAAAATATTTTTTTTAAATATAGTGTTTTTTCTTTTACAAATGCAACATAAACATTACAAATTATAAAAATGTGTTATTCCACTAAATCTTTAAGAGAAGAATAAATTATTTTTTTAATTAATTTTTATGTAAATTAATCAATTTGATGCTAGTTAATAATCTCAGAAATTCTTGGCCAAATATTTCGCTTATTTTGTTTACAATTGATAATTATTCATCATAATTCATTACATTTTAAATATAATCCACCAATACTGATTCGTACAATGACCCCACAACATTCATAAAAAAGGTCAGGTTATAACCTCCAACTTAGTTTGGTTAGTTTACATCAAATTTTAAATTATCTTGATCATACATAAATTAATTTAATGTTTGTTATTTCTTAAAAATGAATACAATTTAACATAATTAAAGATTGCTGCAATGTGAAGTAGTATAACAAGTCTCTTTAAAAAAGTGCTTTAATTAGACAACAAGAGCCGACTTTTGACCACTTCTGGCCATCCTCAGTCATGCTATATTGAGTGCAGAGTTATACATAGTCCTTCAGCGTCCTAGGCCTCTGAATGACTATATATAACTCGGCACTCAATTTAGCATGACTGAGGATGGCCAGATGTGGTCAAAAGTAGGACCTTGTTTTCTAATTAAAGCAGTTTTTGTGAAGAGACTTGTTATTAGTTTACTATTTAACAATTCTGACAATAAAAACAACAAGAGCAACCCTTCTAAAATTTAACAAAAGATAAAGGGGCCCCTTTTATTTACACAGGAACCCTATAGAGCAGAGGGGGGGGGGGGATTAACTTAAATGGGGAAAAGTTTGGATTCAATTATCACAAGCTACTAGATTAAACACTGGCACAGAACTGGTGTGAACTAATCATGAACCCCAGTAGCCTTCCAAAAATGACCGATTATATTTATAAATTTAAATTTATGTACACCGTGGCAACTATTGGTTATAAAAGCTACATTTATGTTATTATAAAAAAATTCTCTTTTTTTTACATTTTAACCTAATAAAAATGGTTAGCTATTTTCATGTTCTGTATTGCAAAAATAATAGTAAAAATAAGTTTTTTTTTTAACTTCTACAGAAAGCTAATGATGGTAAGTAAATTTACATTTCATTCTATTAATTTAACCGATTTAATCAGATAATCACATTTAATCACAAGTGTGTAGAATCTAAACGATGAAAATTAAAAGATGTTTTCAAATTGACAGTTACAGGCTGCATTAAATGCCAAAATCAATCTTCTAGCACATGGATAATTTAGACACTATAGTTCATTATTATCTGATCATTGTAGACTGATGTTAATACTAAGGCAATATAGAATTCACAGCTATGGGTTGAAAACTTTTACTTAACTGCTCTAAGTGAATCCCAACATTCGCTGTGAATTATTCAAAAATTGTATGCCCAATATGATATGATTAATATTAAAATTTATTAAAATAAAAATACTATTATATACCTTTTATTCTTGCTTTCATCTTTATTATTTGTATTTTTTTCAGATTTCTCATTGAAACTTTTATTTCCAAAGTTGTTGGGTTTGTTGATGATATTAGGTTTAAATGATTGATGATGCGGAGGAGCAGTAGGAGGGTGCATAAGAGGTGGAATATTATGCGATCCCATTTGCAGAGGAGGTCCAACCATATTTTGATTATAATTAGGATGATTTGCTCCCCAATTATGTGATTGGTTATGATATTGGGGAGGAGCCATATTAAAACCAACATTTATGGGGACCATATTGGGACTGTAATTTGGTGGAACGACATTAGGATGAGGATGGCCCATCATATACTGGTTAGTATAAGGTGTAGGCAAAAGAGGCATTTTATGAGATGGTCCAGGAACATTAGGTGAAGATGGTCCAACGTTAAGCGGAGCATTAATCATATCCCCAGATGAATTTGGATTTACATTCTTGTTTTTACTCTTGTTTTTCTTTCCAGAATTCCTGAAAATAAAATTTTAACTAATTAAAACTTCAAATTAACAGTGATTTACAAAGTATTGATTTGTAAAAGATAAAATAAACTCACCCTTTATCTTTGGACTGCTGTGTATCAAGTTTTTGACGGATCACTAAAAAAATTAAAAAATAAAAATAATAAAAAACAAAAAAAATAAATTAATTATAAAAAGTAAAAATGGAAATGGAAAAATAAAAAGTAATCACACAAAAAAATATGCAAATTAAATTAAAGTAATGAACAGTACATCCTTATGTACTATTATTTCTATTAATTGAAATTATAATCAAATAAATCATTTAAAAAAATAATCTTGGAATTCATACATAAATAAAGAAATGAATTTGTATACTTTGTACAACCAATAAATTAGATAATTGACAAATAATTATACATATCAACTATAATTTATGTCTGGAAGACTACTGAACAAAAATACTTATAAATAAATAATCATAAATGTAAGAATTGTAATTAGATTATTAAAGTATAATAACATATAACTATACCAACCATGTAATTAATAAAATAAATAAAGACAAGTAATTTTTTTTCTGATCTTAATAAGTTGATTGAAATAATAAAAATTAATATATGCGTATATAAATAAATAAATAAATAATATATATATAATATATATATAATATATATATATATATATATATATATAGTTATATATATATATATATATGTATGTGTGTGTGTGTGTGTGTGTGTGTGTGTGTGGTGTGTGTGTGTGTGTGTGTGTGTGTGTGGTGTGTGTATTTTTGAATTAAGATCTAATCTAATTTACTTTTTATTATTACTATTTGCCAACATTAATTATCTCCCAATTTAACTTATAAGTAAAATGAATCTAAAAATTATATTATGTTGATTAGTAACCTTCGGTTGCTAACTAAACTAATTATAAGTGAGAAAATAAAGTCATAATTATTTATTTATTAATAAAGTTTAATTTTTATATAATAAATAAATATATTTAATTTAATTGTGTATTTTCTTAATATATTTTAAATGAGTTAAATGTAATGTTAATTGTAGTAGCTAAAAAGGCAATACGTTTTCTTGGGGGTGGGGGGCTAATTTCAAATCAGGGAGGCTTCAGACCCCCCTTAAAATCACCACTATAGGAGCTACAGATGCTTTTACCCTCAACAATTTTCTTTTTGAACCACAAATTAACAGCCTCTTAGTCACTCACAGTAACAACCTATTAGTTTAGACATTGAAAGAGCTAGCAATAGTAATTATAACAATAATTATAGACATATATCAACTTTTTCTCCACTCAGAGAAAATTACCTTAAGCTCAGACTAAATATCCATAAACTAAGGTTAGTAAGTCAACTGCGAATTAATAACTCGAATGTATGCCAAATGTATATCCACAGCAAAAAATATTTATTTGATACAAATAAATTGTGCATATCATGCCACACCCAACCAGATTCTCTGTTCCACTTCCTTTTTCAGTGTAATAGTCATCAAGCCACTAGAACTAAGTATCTCAATAATAATGAACACGACATTTCATTATGCTTTCATTTGCTAGTTCGAAAACTAGCAAAGATAAATTATTTTACATATAATTGAGGATGGGGCACTAATGAGACATTAAAAAATTACTCCAGTTTACTACATATTCTAACCACAGCTTTTGGCTGATTTTCATGTGAATTAGTATCAATGTAATTAACACAATTGTAATTTTATAAGCAATAAATGTTGTATTGTATTGTATTGTACTACATATTCTAACTATATTTCGTATCTACCCTCGATAAATATTTATGTTAAATTGACAAAAACTAGTGATGTTTAACTACTGACTACAGACAATAACTTAATTTTTTTAATGCCTCATTATCAATTATATTGCAATCATGGTGACTAACACAAATTCTAATTTGAAAAAAAAATGTATGTGAAAAAATTATTTTTCACAATACTTTTTTTGACATAAATAGTTCATTTTTACGAGAGTGGCCTCATCACGCTGGGGCATCAGTTTAACGTGTTGACTAACCTCTCTGTTTAATTCGGACACCCCTGGAGACCACCGATGGGACCAGTATCAAAGAATATCAATTTCAAGTAAATTCTATTTTTTTTAATTGTTTTTTTTAAAACTCACACTATGTTTTTAGGAGAGTTGGTTCACAAGTCATTCTATTCCACTAAAGCTGAATATTTATCTAAATTAAAATTATTTATGGTAGTTCAAATTGAAATTGCAATAAATTAAGAAACTTTACTTTTGCTTTAAAGTATACACTTTAAGATGAAAATTAGAAATACATAAAACTATTTTCTTTTTGGAGATGGTATTAGCTAGGTGAACCAAGAAAGACATACTCCACTCACCAAGCTGTTACCATCTCAGGAAAGAAAATAGTTTTATGTATATTTAACATTCATCTTTATCTTCATGGCACTAATGATGGTCTCATGTTAGGTTGAAAGTGCTTTGCCAATAAAGTATTATTTTAGTGGAGAGACTCTTTTGATCATTTCCTCGTATTTGTGGAACAAATATTGGAAGAACCCCAAATTTTAACCCAAAATTTTAACCCAAACGCGATTTCTGTCAGACCTGGCATGTAGTTCACATTTAGTCCACCAGGGAGTTGGATCAAATTTTCCTATGGCCACGGCCATTTTGTTTTACCCTGGTAAATGTAAACAAACTATTTACGGTACCCAAAATTTTTGTTTTTATTGCATTTATTTGAACATTTTAGTTTAAAATGTTAATAATTTGTGTAAGAAATACATTTTGCCACATCCAATAGTGGTTTAAGTTGAATTATTAAATACTAGGTTTGTTTAAACTACTTAAAACGGGCTAATTAAACTTTTTTTTCGTGTGCACTACTTAACTTAGTACATTTATGCAAATGATATTTATTTTTCCCCTTCAAATATTAATTGTAATTAGTAATTTTACAAATTTAACCTAATTTTTTTTAATGTAATAAAAGCAATCGTAATTTTAAGGCAATTCACTGTCGTCTGCATTTTCTTTAAAATCTTAATAAAAACAAGTGCTTTACCTTTACTATAGTTTCTCTTTTTCTTTAACTAAATTATTATAAACAATTATTTAACAGAATTTAATTTAAAATCATTAAATTCTCACGTACATATTAAAGTAGGAAAACACGATAAAAAGTAAAACTCATCTAATGTTATGAGGGTTGCCAATAAAAAATAAAAAACCTAAATCCGAAAAGGAAAAATAAAAAACAAGTCTCTCCACTGATGTTTAAGTATAATGACAAAGCCAGCTTTCAGACTTGACACTCCATCATCAGTGCCTAACCAACAAAGTATGAAATTAAAATTTACAAAAAAGAAAAGAGTACACAAACTTAAGAACTAAATAATAAATGAAACATCAAATAAATATCAATCATCATAATGATAAATAAATTAAATGTAACTCATAAGATGCATAACCAATCAATAAATAAAAGAATGTAAGTATACAAGATAAAAAATATAAAAAGATAAACAAAAAATATGATAAAAATAAATATAGAATAAAATAAAAATAAATAGAAAAACCAAAACGGAAATAGAGAAAAAAAAATTTAAGCAAAACAAAATAAAAATATAATAAAAACAATATGTTTTTATTGGTTATGCATCTTATGAGTTACACTTAATTTATTTATCATTATGATGTTTGTAATGATTGATATTTATTTGAGGTTTCATTTATTATTTAGTTCTTAAGTTTGTGTACTTTTTTCTTTTTTGTAAATTTTAATTTTAAACTTTGTTGGTTAGGCACTGATGATGGACTGTCAAGTCTGAAAGCTGGCTTGTCATTATATACTTAACATCAGTGGAGAGACTTGTTTTTTTATTTTTCCTTATATCTGGACTCCACAACTCTATTTTTTAAATCCGAAAAGGCGCATGTGCAGATATTCTAATTTTAGCATTTTTTATTTTTGAGCAGCTATCAGCTGGATCGGGCAGGTTCTGATTTTTTTTACACGTGTCAGTATAGGAGTTTCCCTACTTGGTTTATATATTACTTTAATCTGGACATTTAATGTTCCAAAACAAAGTTCCAGGATTACTTACGTTTTATTAAGTCATCCTCTGATATATCTTTGCTTCCTGAAGTAGTAGCTTCTTCATTGCTAGCAACTTTAGCAGATAGTTTCCTTACTAAAAATAATAACAGAAAGACATATATACAATAATAAACAAAGACACCAAGACACATTTAAACAAAGACACCATATAAGACTATGAAGATTACACACTAGAATGTATGGTAACTAATTCCAGCTGCTATGAGATTTTAACAGACAAAACCAACTAACTTTTTGAAAATATTCGGAAAAACATCAGAGTGGAGGCGTGCTCTAAACACACATGTCCAGATTCATTTTATCTAGTGGGGGTTTGCCGCGCTAGGGCTACCTAACAATGTAAACAACATTAACATATAGAAGCAGTAGCAGTGAAAAATTATAACAAAGAGCAAATTTTGTAAATTTATTAAATGTAGGAACACAGCGGTGCTAAATAATAACAAAATTGTTGTCACGCTTTATTTTTGAATTTGAGATGCGGTTTCCAATAAGACCTATTCTACTTTATAATTTTATTTCTTTTTAATTAGCTTATAATGACACAAAAAGATAAACGTCTTTTATTTATTGTAAGTCAATAAATTTCATCTTGGAAACAGTATGAAGGCGACTGCCATGAAGATTTTGAAATTAGTGAAAAATTGATATCAGACTTTCTCACCTACCTCTACGTCATTACATCTATTGTTAAATATTACAGTTATTAATTATTGTAATAAGTATAATTAATACTTATTATAATTGTATTAATAAATAAATACTGTATAATTATCACAAGTCTTTTTTTACAGGATTTTTTGTAAACATTTGTTTTCCGGGTAGAAGATAAATAAATAATAATATAATTCAGATAGATAATGCAAGAATGCTATTTAATAACAATACAGAAAAATATAGTTAAAAGTAAAAAAATGATAAAAATCTAGTTGAAAAATAGTTTGATTTGAATAGAAGAGATAAGATAAGAAGTGATTGAGATCACAAGTGCTATGGGGTGTGACTGACGTCATAATTAAGGGTCTACAAACTGAAGAAGTAGTTAAATTACCTTACAAATTTTATACACGGCCAGATATCCCGGGTTGTCATGACGACATTCTGAATCCAGACTTTATTAACAAGTTTGGTCATTTAAGTCGTTTAAAAGATAAAATTTTACCGGTTAATAAAAATATTGAAATCGGGTTGCTCATAGGAAACAACTGTCCGCAAGCTTTGTGCCCTTTAGAAGTCGTTAGCGGTGCTCCCTCTGAACCGTACGGGATTAAAACAACTCTAGGTTGGGGAGTGGTAGGTCCGAAGGGTCATGAGGATTATGAACTAAGCAATTCTAAAGTGTGCGCCCTTAGCAGCTACATGGAAAATAAAATTAAAGTTAAAGAACTAATAAACCCGTGGGTTTCATTAGATTTCCCGGAAGTAACTCAGGTGTCACAAGATTTTGCAATATCAATAGAAGATCAAAGATTTCTTAAAATATTAAATGAAGGCCTTGTTCATAGATCTGATCAGCATTATGAATTGCCTCTTCCATTAAAATATGAAAATTGCACTTTACCTAACAATAGATATTTGGCGCTACTAAAATTAAATAGTTTAAAATTTCGATTTATAAAAAATATAAATTATAGAAATGATTACGTAAAATTTATGAACAATATGTTTGAGAAAGGACACGCAGAAGCGGTGCCTAGTTCATTACCTGAGGAAGGTCGGTGTTGGTATATACCTCACCACGGTGTTTACCATCCAAAGAAACCGGAAAAAATTCGGGTTGTATTCGACTGTTCGGCAAAGTACAAAGGACAATCACTAAATTCAAACTTACTATCAGGGCCAGATTTGATTTAGAGATCGCAAATGATCTTTCCTTGACAGATTAATATTATTTTTTAAACAATCAATTGTTTCTTTGAAATAAAGTGATTGAACGTGCTTAAAAATAAGAATTTTTGAATATTCTAACTCCCTAGCAGTGATAGGGTGTTCAAAAATATTTTTCCTACAATTTTTAGCCCTTAATTGATTTATATACCGTAAAACTAATGCTACGGACATTTTAGCTTTTTCCCAAGTCGGAAACCTATTTAAACGACTTAGCAAATCTGGGACGGGATCAGCCGAACTCGCTAATATTTTAACAAAGAAATTAACAGGAACATTAAGACAACAAGGGAAAATTAAATATAAATAAAACTAACATAAAATGATCATTAAGATACCTGAATTGACTTAGCCTCCTACAAAATGTTATTTAAGTTTTCATAAAATTCTTTCAGGTAAATCCCAGCATGATTCTCGAGTTCCAAACTCAAAGAACCAACATTCATATTGCAATAATTTTTTCGTTTGCATGACCTTTGATACACAAGTAAAAAACTTAATGATCACTCTAAAATAGTTTTGGTATTCTATGATAAATCATAAGATACATTCATTTCTAGGACGTTTCCTTTTGACGAATAAGTGTTTCAGCTTTCTCTTTAGCCAATTTCGAAGCCTTTTTAGCAGCATCCTTTAATTTGTCTTTTGTTATCAGTGCAGCAGGTGTATCCATATTACTTTGAGTAACAGGGGCAGGAAACATGTTCGCTAAAACGTGGTTAAAACCGTGTGTCATCTTAGTGCAGTTCTTTTTGAACCTATCGCATCCGAAAGCTTGTATTGCACGACCAAAACCAAGTACATGAGAGTCAATCCATGCTGACCTCTCAGCGACAGTCCAATTTGGATTTTCATCACTTACTTTGTAGACAACTTTTTCAACTAGATTCATAACTTTAGTATATCCAAGATTCCTTGTATAGGTAGTCAATGTCTTCTCCTTAGGGTCAACTACAGACTCTTCCACTATCTTAACTATAGGAGTACTGATAAATCTCTCGCCCCATTTGGGAACTCTATTGGTTTTTGTCAGCAGTCTCTTTGTAAATAATTTAGAGCCTCTAATCTCTCTTGTTATGGTATCTTCTGATAGAACATGCTTGCTTTCCGGGTTGGGATACCTGTTCCAAAAACCTTGAGCGACCTGCTCCCATGAGTAATGAAATATAGTTTTGGATTCGTAATATTTAACCATTGTTTATTTAGTTCTTGAGAACACGAAATCAATACATGAAAAGTAACATTTTTGTCCGAAAATTATTTAAAACTTAAAGTTTTGCAGCTGTAGTGACTTTTTTCTTATTTTTTACTGCGTTACAAGTGTTACATTTTCTCCCTTCCAGCAGATTTTTAGTGATGTGGCCATGTAGAAAGTTGAAGTATAGCGATAATATAATATAATATAATAATAATAATAAAATAAAAAATAATAAAAGAAATATAAAGCGAGGAGTATAGCGATTTAAGCTAATTAGTTTTAAAGATGACCTTAGACTTTGGTCATAAGCGTTACCTGTAATAAACAAAGAACAGTAAATGTTTGAATTAGAATAAGAAGCTAATACATCCTTTAAAAAAAACAATAAATATTTAACAAACCTAAATCATTTAGTTCTTTGTTATCTTCTTTCATAAGAAGACTTTGCATTTTCAATGCTTCTACTTCTTTCTCCTTTTCTTCTTTAAAAGCCAATATTTCTATAAAATAAAAAGAAAATTACTTCATCATTCTAATAATAATTAATACCAGTTAAGAAACATCCAGCTCATTATCCACTGTTAAGAACTATTCAACAAATTCAGTTTAGCTAATTTGACTGTGTATATAAATCCACCCAAACAAAAATTGCAGACTATAATGATAATAATGCCCTGTTTAGAGCCTTGAACTGGAGGGTTCAAGGCTCAACCCCAAGTTGAGGTTACAACCGTTATTCCCCAAAAATATTCTAAAGTTTTCAACAATTTATTTGAACAATAATCTCATACAAGCTGAGAACGTAACCTGGGATGTGAACCCCAGACCTCTGTCAAAGGTCAATAAAAGTAGTGTCTCAATAACCTTGACCATGAAGGTGATGTGTCACAGACTATCCTAATGTTTTCAATTCATGGGGCTGAAAAATGATGAAAAAAAGTGGGTTTCACATTTAATCATAGAAAGGGAAGTAAAAATATGCTTAATCATAGGCAGATATCTGCAATAAGATATAGTTTAATAACTTATGAAGATCTAAGCTGCCAATAGCCTCTGTCATAACACAATAAATTAAACCAACAAAATAAAGGAAAAACTTACTTTGCTTTTCCTTTTCCAACTTTAACCGTTCCTTGTTCAAATCATCCTTCTCTAAAATGAGAAAAATCAATATATCAACAAAATATAAAAACAGATTAAACTTCATTCACAAAATAGTTTGGTCAAAATTAATTAATAAGACGTTTAATGATCAAGTGACAGTAAACTACCTACTCAAGTTTAATAATTAAGTTTTTTGAGAGTGACAGTTAAGTACTTATTAAAACTTCAAAAAACTAGAAATAAAAATATTTCAAAACACCGTTTAGACTAAGTAATGAAAATAAACTGTCAATTCCTTTACAAGGGCTCAGCAAAACTCAGTGCAAGACTGAAGTTCTTGCGATAAACTTATTTAGCAATCAGACTGACAACTCTCCCAATGAAATAATTTATCAAGAAGAAAAAGGCTCATCTTTAAATAAGCCTTATTATTATGTTAAGAAATTTTACAACTGAAACACATTAAATAAATAAATGCCTCTTTTAGGGTCTAGCGGCCCATCACGATATTCACCCTATGGGAATCACCTCAGGTGTGTTGCATCAACTATTCTCTAAGTATTATAGTAAAAAGATTATTTATTGTATACTTGGTATATTTTTTAACATAAGCTTAATGCTATTACTTTACCAGATGTAAGGTCTAAGAGCAATAAAGAGATTTAAATTTTAAAGGTTATTAATAAAGTTTCTTGAGAGCAGCAGTTGAATACCTAATAAATTTTAATAATAAAATTTTAGGGAGTGGCAGTTAAGTACCTAATAAATTATAATAATAAAGTTTTAGAGAGTGACAGTAAAGTTCCTAATAAATTTTAATAATAAAGTTTTTGGGAGTGGCAGTTAAGTACCTAATAAAGTTTTTGAGAGAGGCAGTTGAGTACCTAATAAAAATTAAACGTTATTATACATTGCTAGACTAGATAATATATAGATCAACAAATGTAACCTGTAAGCTACTTTATGGGGAGACTTTTGAGTTCCCACCACAAATAATTTTCTAAACATTCAACTCTTTACTGAGGGATTTTTCATACCAACTCACCTTTACCAATGAAAAATTATATTTATGAATTTTTTCTTTTGAAATGAATATAAGAACAAAAAATTAACTAAAACACATAAAATTTCCCCTTAAATATTAAACAAATTTAAATGAATTAACATTCAGTCAAATTCCCATATAGTTTAGAAAATAAAGGCCTTATTGCCAGTCAGTGCTGCCAACTCTGTAAATTCACTACGACTGTCTTTTATAGATTGCTATGAAGTAGTACTTGAATAAAAGAATAACAAGACTCTTTGCCAAATATTTTAATATTGTCATTAGACAATATTTAATTAAGGTGCCACACAGCACAGGATTTTCCAATTCTCCAGTGTGCCACTCAATCCTTTAATATAGATATAGTTAATATAATATTTTAATACTGTATAAATAAAGGAATTTATTTAAAAAAAGACACTAATGACACTTCTCGTGTCATTTACAAAATTGATGCATTTCTTAGTTTAAAGAGTTCCATCTTATTTTATTACTAGTCAAGAAATAAATTTCTGCGGACAATTATTTGACTGCATGTTACACAGTCAACTATTTTATCAATTAATATTCAATAAAAATAAAAAGTACCCTTTGTCAAATCAGAAGAACTGGTTCCAGCTTTTTGTTGATTGTATGATTTTCTCCTGTTTTGAACTGCAAAACATTATTAATAAGAAACAGTAATAAACCAAATTATTTATACACAAAAGAGAGTTCTTACATTTCAGAAGTTTGAGATGTGAATATTTGATTGAATTTGTCACATTAATTGTTGTAAAATTAACTGATTTTGATGAAATTTTGTATCCATGTAGCATAGAGTAATATATTAAAACTATATTGGCATGTAGTACCAATTAGTCTTCAGTGCTGTATAGTTTTTGGATATAAATTCCAACCACTATTTTTAAAATTGTAGCCAATGAGGAATAAAATTGTGTCATATTTTGTTTAAAAGCTCTTTGATGGGTAGAAATAGAAAAATATACATATTAAGTTGAGATTATCAGCCTTTCATTTCCAAGTAAGACAGTGCGTCCAGGAACCCATATCACATTAACCTTCAAGTGTTCAGATAGCGGCTCCAGAGCTTCCTATCATTCTAGTACCAAAGAATAATTGATATTGGGGGAAGTTAAAGCTTTTAGACTAACATCACAGTCAGAGTAGATTACTATAGACTTATATTTTGGGTATTTTAAGTCTACCTGTCAAGTGGCTTTCAAATGGCAACAACATGAACACTGTAGTTAGCTTATATAAAGAAAAACTTTTAATAAAACCTGAGTTTTTAACATAAAGTCCTACACTCCAGACAATCCTGAATCATTTTGTGAACCATCAGTGAATGTGACAAGAGTCTGTAGATTAAATTTAACCTCACCCTTTTCTCTAGAAGGAATATAAATATGAAACTTTGTGCTTAGCTTCAGATTGTGCTTGTTAAACTTTACATTGATTGTTGACAGGGGAATTTTACGCTGTGTCAAACTATTAGAAGATAAAAAGAACTTTCTAAACAATAATTATAATAAAAACATAAGTAATAGTCATTCAATCTACCTTGATTCAATTTACTTTGAAGTTCTTCATTGCGTTGAATGGTAGCTTTCAACTCTCTATCAGTAGACTCCAGTAATTTAGAATTTTTATTTTCATTCTCTAAAAAATAGAAGCATAATAACTGAATAATAAACTTAAATAAAAGAGACATTGATGCCAGTGATATATCCAGCTAAGATGAACTTTGCATTCATACTTAGTACTTATCCCACTAGATCGTTATAGGATTGGGTGGTTCCCCAAGTCATGTGATAATAATGCCTGAAGCTGCTTAACTTCCCAAATATAACAAGAAAGGGTTTTGCCAGGGGATATATTGTAAAAAGAGTAAGCCAGTGTAATAACTTGAATAAAAATATGTTATTTATAGAAACAAATAAATACACTTCAATACACTCAAAAGGAAACAAGAGACCTTCGACCTCTTTGCTGCTACAGGGCGTCGTTGGTAGCCCCTACCCATCCCTGTGGCCGTACTTTATCCATTTGTCATATTACTGGTCTTTATAAGTGGCATACTGACACGATATAAGCAAATTTTCAAATGTATTGGTAAAAAACCTTGATTTGTTTACATTATGTCAATTAATGACATATTGTTTTGTTTGACATATATATGTCAATCAATAAAACCAAAACTAATACTGATAATAAAATAGACCTTCATAATTTTGTGAATCATGCATAGTAATTCATGTTTAAAAAATTGTGAGCCCAATCTTAACACTATATGAAGATTTGTGTTTTTTTGGGTAATTAATGTGGGTTAATGACGTCACACATATTTCATAAACTCTAGGGTTCAAGACGTTAGCAAGGTTGATTTTTGTACCAAGTTTCATTAAGATCTGAGAAAGCGTTTGAAAGTTATCGTGTCCCATAGAAATGTCTATGACACAAAAATCTCATACATACATACACACACACAAATATATATATAATATATATATATATATATATATTATATATATATACATATACATAAACCTCAACAATATATACATATATTCTTGATGAGTGAGTCCCGGCTAACTTCCAATAAAATCCACCTCCCACTACTCCCGCCCTCAATGACCCCAACTTCAAAAGCTCATTTTTTCTTCAAAAATTCGCTAAAAGGCTTTTATGTATTGGTTGTTTGTTTGTTTGTTGTTTTATTATCTTTTTTATTACATGCCAATTTGCCATGTATTTAGCGAATTTACATCATGTGGCTCCTTTGAAGCCACCTAAAGTACTCTCGAAACTTACAAGGATAGTAGGTTTACCAAGGTGGAACAAAAGGTAAGAGACCCCCTTCCCAACTACCTGATGAAAATTCACCAAAATAAGTGAACAAAGTCACTTGTTAATCCACCTTAACACAAAAGTATAAATAAAATAGATTACCTTTCGTTAAATTTTCAACTTGTCTCCGCAGTGCATCAATTTCTAAAACAGATACAAATAAACATCATTATTGTAAAAAACAAATTGTACTAGTTACCTTGGAACTTATGGTAGGTTATTCTCACCACATTAAGGATGGGCTGTCACCCATCCAGATACTGACCTCTCTTGATGCCGTTTAACTAAAATCATAGATATACCTTCCATATCTATGAAATAAAACTTAGTGTACTTATTTCTTACATAAATTATACACTTATACCGAACTACAATTCCATTTTAAGGGAATTTAATTTTACTAATTAAAAAAACATATACACATTGTTTTATAAAAATTAATTAAAGCTTAGGTAGACAAAACTTGGCAAAATTGTTGTTCAGCAAGCAGGGCAACACTGGAGCTCTTGACTAATAAAATTACATAAATGAAATCTAGTTTTAATGAGGCCTTTAAAGATGCCATCTTCAGAGGACTCGTGGTGCTCTTTGGGACTAGAAGTTATTCACTGATAACTATTATAAGTTATTATAATAAGTTATCAACTCTAATTATTAGTTAAGAGCTCGAGTGTTGCCACGCAAGCTGATTCATATCAAACAGCATGTATCGACAGTAGCTGACAGTGAGTAACTTTATTCATCAGATACTCATCTGATAAGTCGAAAACATCTAATGAGTACTAGATCTGTGTTGATTTTATTCATCAAGGTTACTCATGGCGGGAAAAGTTGCTCCAGTGGTGGAAAGAGTTGCTCAGTGGCGGGAAAATCTAACTCACCACCTCAGTGAGCTGATGACCTTATAATAAACCTGATAATTACCTTCTTTATAATACTTTGAAATTTGAAACAACTTCCCATAAAATAAAGAATCAGCACCTACAACCACAGATACGGCTATTCATGCTTTATCTCAACATGCTTGGTCTCACAAGTTGGCAGCATTCCACGCATATGTTAATCGCTTATTAACCACTCCCTTAGAACCTGAAGATTTTGACCTTGAGGTTAACATAATTAAACAGGTGGCGCTAGCTAATGGCTATAAAACGGATCTAGTAGATACTCTTATCCATCGTAAGCAACAGAGAGCTGTGCTTAATCAGATCTACCTGAATCCTGACTCTAAGGTAACAGGTCCTTGGCGAAGTATACCTTATATAGGCGCTGTATAAGGTATATAGGTATATTGAGTATAAGTATATAGGCTCTGTTTCGGAAAAAAATGTCTTGCATTTTAAGAAGGAATGGCTTCAATGTTGCTTTTAAGAACACCTCAAGCCTACGTAACATATTATGCAGCTATAAGGATAAAACATCACCATATAACAAAAAAAATGGGGTTTATGCAGTTAAATGCGGTACCTACGCAAGTGTTAATGTCGGCCAAACCGGAAGGGCTTTTTCCACCAGATTTTTTGAGCACGAAAAGGCCCCGAGTAAGTTTTATCGTCATGTTAGCGAGAGAAAACATGAAGTTGCTTTTCTTCACTTCACAGATAAAAGCAATCAAATGACAGCTCTCAAAAATCTTGAAATTTTAAGAAACGTTGAAGAAAATGGATATAAGGCTCTGAATGAAAAGAGTGAGAGTGTGGGAGCCTCTGTGGTAAGGTCTATGGTGGGGGCGCCACGATCTTCAGTCTTATACATGCCTTGGCCTCAGAAACCGGCTAAAAAAGTAATCTAGACTCATCTCACCGGTAATTTATTTCCTTTTTTTCATTTGTTTTATACGTTTTTTGTACATTTTTGTTTTGTATTTTAGTTTTTGACTTCTTATTTATTATTATTCTAATTTATTAGGTTCTACGCACTGATGACGACCATTCAGGTTGAAAGCTGGCTTTGTTTTATAATAATAAATCATCTGTGGAAAGACAAACTTTATTTATTTATAAGCTTATTCCACATCTCAGTATTTATCGGATTAAAGAATCAGCAGTATTATTATTATTTTTAATTTGTTTTTTAATGTTTATTATAATAATTTACATTTTTATTACACATGGAGGTTATTCCCTCTGCTAAAAAAATAAAAAACTGCATGGATTAAACATTTATTTAAAATAACATATTTATTTAGAGGATAGAAGTGTGGTAATTTTATTTATATTTTTTTATCAATAGCAGAGAGTTATTCTGTTTATTGCATTGCCATTCATAACAATGTTTTATCAGTAATCTAGATTACAATCATTTTGAATATCATACAAAATATATGTACAATTATTTTGTTTATTTATTCAGTTTTATCACATACACACTCATCAATACACTTTTTGTTTGGCTGTCTTTCAGTTGGGAGTCAAGATTTTTAATATAATTATGGTATCTTCTTATTTTTATTATATTTATATTTCTTATATTATTTTATATTTCATATTTTTATATATTTATTTTTTAATATATTAACGGTATCTTCTTTATTTTTATTATATTTATTTATTTATATTTCTTATTATTTTATTTATAGTTCTTATTTTTATATATTTTTAATATATTACAGTATCTTCTATATTCACTGTATTGATTGACAGTGTACCGTACTGTTCATAAATTTGTTTTCTTAATAAAACCAGAACAAGCTCAAGAGGGACGTGATAAAGTGTATCTTTATTAATCTGATGTTTAAGCTGATTTGTTTACCCCACCACTCATCAGGTAAAATATAATGTAAAACATCAGATGAGAACCTGATGAATAAAGTTACACACCGGGATTCTTTAATAACAATACTTTTCCTACATACCTACAGTAGAAATGAGGAAAGTAATAAATTAATTAACACACAAAGAAGTAGCAATAAAGGTATTAAGAGACTAAGGGAAAGGCTTAAAGCACAATGAGATAAAACATTTCCATACAAAAAGTAGAATTGTTCTTTCCATATATATATATATATACAAGGTATTTTTTCTAAAATTAACCTCTGGCAATTAATTTATTCATTCTCTTAAATTTATAAAAAATTTTATGGTTATACATTATTAAGTTACTCATAACCAAGTAAAGAAGCAGGATCACAAATACATTAGAAATGTTGGTTTTTATTACAATAGAATCAGTTCAATCAGAAGCCAATATTAAGTTCCACACCACACTTCTGGTAAAGAATGCAAAAAAAATTACCTTTCCTGTGTTCCTCACTATCGCCCTTCTTCCCAGACACTAAGTTTCTTAAAAAAGACATGCCAACTTCTTGAACCGAAGGATTGCTTATAACTTCTTTAATAACAATGTTCATTGAAACACCCCTCTAGACAAAATACATTGCAAAAATCAATTATTTTTTTGTTAAATTGTTATTGCAAGTTAATGATGTCATACCATAAGGTATGAGGGTCCAGCACTTTTATAAGATTGGTTTTTGTATCAAGTTTCACTCTTATTATAAGACAAAAACATTATATATATATATATATATATATTATATATATATATTATATACATAGACATATATATATATATATATATATATATATATATATATATATATATAATATATATATATATATATATTATATTATATACATATATATATAATATATATATATATATATATATAATATATATATATATATACTATATATATATATATATATATAATATATATATATATATATATATATATATATATATAATATATATATATATATATATATAATATATATATATATATATATATATATATATATATATATATATTATATATATATATATATATATATAATATTCCGGACACCGAGGATAGCACTGCATATGCAGGCTTTCTTAGATATCGTATAAACCAGCCACATTTTCAACTGTTTTTTTTTTAGTATAGAGGAATCTTCTAAATTATCTTATAAAGTATTATATTTTAATTTTTAAAGTATTTTTGTGTGATAATTTGCTACATAAGTACAATAAATTTTCGATATCAATTCTCGTGTTGTGTATTTATTTTGCCCAGAACCCAATTTTAAAAAAAATTTGTTCTATTCAATATGTAAATTGTAAATTATGTTCTATTCTATATGTAAATGTAAATTGTGTTCTATTCTAAACGGGAAATGTAAATTATGTTCTATTCTATACGTAAATTGTGTACTATTCTATATGTAAATGTAAATTATGTTCTATTATATACGTAAATGTAAATTGTGTTCTATTCTATACGTGAAATGTAAATTATGTTCTATTCTATATGTAAATGTAAATTGTGTTCTATATTTTTTATTCGCAAGTTCTCTTTTAGAAGAAACACCTCCCTCCTCAATGACCCCCAACATCATTAGCTCATTTTTCTTTGGATGTTGACTAAAAGGTTCTCAACCAAATTACATTTTTTGGACAAACTATCTATCACTTATTTGTAGTTAAAACTAATTTTCTATAAAAATATTTTGGTAAAATATATAAAACTATTGTTGATTGACTAATCTTTAATTAATTACTAACTCTATACGTTTAAGTCTGCATTGAAGTAAAATGTTTTTAGCTTAAAGTTCCAGGGTATAAACCAGATCAGGTACCCACCTCAGGTATGTACCAGAGTGGTCTAATGCTAGTTTATACCCCTCAATTTAAAAAGAAAAAAAACACTACACTTTACAAAAAGATACAGATTTTTATGAAATAAATAAGAAAATTTAAGTAATTTATTAACAAAAATTGTAGAAAGAAACTAAATATAAAAGATGTGTTTTAAATAATACAATCACTTTAATATTTGATGAGTCCAATTGAAAAGTTAACATTACATTTTGAAATGTTATCAACTATGCAGACAATTGAAATTTTCAACTGAAAGATAATAAATATATGTATACAGAAATTATCTTCACCTTTTCATTATAAATTTATTTTTATATCTAACAATATATTTCTCATGTGAAATTTTAATCTTGTTTCCAATTGACTCTTCAGATATTGTTTAAGATAAATGATAAAAACAAGAGGCCTGTTCCACAGCCACGTTGATATTGCCCTGTATCAGATTGTCAAGCCATTAGTTTTTGTTAGTGGCTTATTGTCACAATAGTAGCAAATTTCCATATGTATTATTCAAAAATAATCATTAGTTTACATAAAGTTATGAAAGTCAAGCGATAAAGTAAAAATTAATACTGATAATATTAACTTGACTTATGCCCGGTTTCCAATTACATAGTTAAATTAAGCATTAGTAAATGAGAGATTAAACTAATGACAGATTACATTTTTATCACCGGTTTTTCAAAACATATTGAATCTTCAACTAAGCCAATTTAATCTCCCGTTAAGTTCAATTTTAATGGTCCATTAGTTTTTTTTTTCAAATTGTCATGAGCGCGGTTAAAAATGACAATATTAAACAACTGTATAAATGAGACATTTTCATAAATAGTTGAATAATACATAATATTCAAAAAGTAAACAATACTATTTGACAGATACATAGATAAACAATATTAACATAGATGGCTCACTCAAAGATTTAAAAAAAAATAGTTGATGGGATGCAGGAGGCTCAAGTAGTAGTACACTCAGCGTGAAACAAGTGGTGACAGCGTAAAACTGTCAGATATTTTTATTAACCAAACAACGAGCTCTTGGGAGTAATCAAGTCTTTCATCCGCTGTTCAGCGCTAGAATGATGAGGAGTCGATGGATGAGTGATCCAAATAAGATCTATATGAATTTCGTATAAATTGGTAAAAAGTGAAAAATTTAATTTCTCACTCCTTATTCTCTCTCTCCCTTCCACCCATACTGTTCCCACTTGGATTCAAACCTCTAATGTCAAAGTTGAATTGTTTGTGTTTCTTTAACTTATCCGTTTGTGCCAACCCGAGATGTTATATTCAGACAGCAAATTTTAATCTTAAGTCTAAAACAATCAAAATGAATTATTGTTGTTTTGGCTTCGCGTGATGAGGCCCCCAACTTAAATCATAAACACAAACTTGTCAATTGAGTGTTCCCAGTACAGTCGGGAGTGAACCATCTATGTTAATATTGTTTATCTATGATTAGTTAAAGATTAATTTTTATCCCAGTTTCTCAAAACATTTTAATGCTCCATTACATAATGACTTGATTAATCCCCCATTAATAGTTTAATGTGAGAATTTAGTTAAATAATTTGATGTTTTAGTCCTTTTTCTCTCTACTAAAAAGTGCTAGTTTATAAATACTACGTAAATAACAAGCTCATAACATGTAGTACCTTTTTTTGTCACATAACATCATAATTTTAACTGTTAAAAATATAAAACCATGGAATAATTATATTTATTAAAACTATTTATGTTTTTAATTAATAAAAAAAATTACTATATGTTAAGTGATTTCTTGTCATATAAGTATATGTGTCAAACGATAAAATTGTTACTTATACAGATAAATGTTATCTCTCTAACACTTTTTTGCCTTACAATGTGGTATTCACATATAAAGTATTCGATTTTAGGGAATTTACAAAGTTTTTGCTGTTATTATTGTTGGATATAACGTAATAAATGTTTCATAATCAAATAACTTGAAGTCGTTAACTCTATAAGAGATTTGGGAGTAATTTTAGATCCTGCTTTATCTTTCTCTTCCCATATTAATTTTATTGTTTCTTCAGCTTATAGAAGTCTTGGTTTTATAATTAGAAATTGTCAAGAATTTAATAATATTAGTGTTATTAAATCTCTGTATTGTGCTTTTGTTAGATCTAAATTAGAATTTGCTTCAGTTGTATGGACTCCATTCTATATATGCTATATAGACATGATAGAAAAAGTACAGAATAAGTTTCTAAGGTTTGCCTCTTGGAAATTAAAACTACCAAGACCTCCTCATGAATATAATATTATTAGGAATACCTTGAAATTGCTCCCTTTTGAAATTAGGAGGCTACACACTGACATCATATTGCTCCATGATTTATAAAACAATGATATAGACTGCCCAGATCTCTTACAGCATATCAACTTTAATATTCCAAAAGTACAAACTAGAAATAAAGAGTTATTTACAACCCAGTATTCCTTGACCAACTATAATAAGTTTTCACTGACAAACAGAATTATGTCTTTAGGAAATAGTATTAAAGAAATTGATTTATTTAATATAAGCAAGAAATGTTTAAAAGCACAACTATGTAAAAAGTATCTCAGTTAGTATTTTCTTCTCTTTTTTTTATAAACAATTTTATGTATGTGTGCATATGAGTATATATCAAGAAAGAATATACTACCATATTAGAATGTATATCTATGAATATATATGTATATGTGTGTGTGATTTTGATTTTATATGTGTGTGAATGTATGTATTATGTGTGTGTGTGTATATTTAAGTTTGGAAAAATGTTACTATTAGTTATTCATTCCGAATAACTAATAGAATAATAGAATAAATAGAATGAACTGACATTTAAACAATAACAATAAATAATGGATTTACAAGAAATTCATAATAAGAAATGAATAATCATTCATTAAAGTTTTTCATTAGTTTGATGGATGATTACCCCCCACTCAGCACTTAATACAGTTTTGAGAAACCCAAAACAGACTTTAATGGCTCATTATTTACTAATCTCCCATTAAAATTGTTTAATTGATGTTAAAAAAACCAGGCATAAATCTTTTATTTGTCATTCATAGAATATTAGTATGCATTATATGTATAATTAACAAAATCCTATAAATAAAAAATCCTACTCGCTTTGCTCGTCCTCAAAATAGAATAGTTATCAAAAGTCTAAAGTTTATGATTTTAGACTCACTTCGCTCATCTTAAGAATGTCAAGATTATCCTAAGCCTAAGGTAGTATAGAATCAGAATATAATGGTCAACCAAAGTCTAGGGGGATATGACTTGGGACTAGCTTCGCTCATCCTCAGAATGTCATGTTTTCCTAAAGCGTAGGATAATATTACTTTGGTCTTGCTATGCTTGACTTCAGAATTTCATGTTTACCTCATTTGGTCTTGCTATGCTTGACCTCAGAATGTCATGTTTACCTCAAGTGTAGGATATTATTACTTTGGTCTTGCTATGCTTGACTTCAGAATGTCATATTTACCTCATTTAGTCTTGCTATGCTTGTCCTCAGATTGTCATGTTTACCTCAAGTGTAGGATATTATTACTTTGGTCTTGCTATGCTTGACTTCAGAATGTCATGTTTACCTCAAGTGTAGGATATTATTACTTTGGTCTTGCTATGCTTGACTTCAGAATGTCATGTTTACCTCATTTGGTCTTGCTATGCTTGTCCTCAGAATGTCATGTTTACCTCAAGTGTAGGATAATATTACTTTGGTCTTGCTATGTTTGACCTCAAAATGTCATGTTTACCTCAAGTGTAGGATAATATTACTTTGGTCATGCTATGCTTGACCTCAAAATGTCATGTTTACCTCATTTGGTCTTGCTATGCTTGACCTCAGAATGTCATGTTTTACCTTAAGTGTAGGATATTATTTACTTTGGTCTTGCTATGCTTGACTTCAGAATGTCATGTTTACCTCATTTGTCTGGCTATGCTTGACCTCAGAATGTCATGTTTACCTCAAGTGTAGGATATTATTACTTTGGTCTTGCTATGCTTGACTTCAGAATGTCATGTTTACTTCAAGTGTTGGATAATATTACTTTGGTCTTGCTATGCTTGACTTCAGAATGTCATGTTTACCTCATTTGTTCTTGCTATGCTTGACCCCAAAATGTCATGTTTTACCTCAAGTGTAGGATAATATTACTTGGTCTTGCTATGCTTGACTTCAGAATGTCATGTTTACCTCATTTGGTCTTGCTATGCTTGTCCTCAGAATGTCATGTTTACCTCAAGTGTAGGATAATATTACTTTGGTCTTGCTATGTTTGACCTCAAAATGTCATGTTTACCTCAAGTGTAGGATAATATTACTTTGGTCATGCTATGCTTGACCTCAAAATGTCATGTTTACCTCATTTGGTCTTGCTAT
This sequence comes from Microvelia longipes, assembly GCA_018340805.1. Taxonomy (NCBI): domain Eukaryota; kingdom Metazoa; phylum Arthropoda; class Insecta; order Hemiptera; family Veliidae; genus Microvelia; species Microvelia longipes. The sequence continues at coordinate 21,997,594 of JACMZG010001911.1, forward strand.
GCTTGACCTCAGAATGTCATGTTTACCTTAAGTGTAGGATATTATTACTTTGGTCTTGCTATGCTTGACTTCAGAATGTCATGTTTACCTCATTTGGTCTTGCTATGCTTGACCTCAGAATGTCATGTTTACCTCAAGTGTAGGATATTATTACTTTGGTCTTGCTATGCTTGACTTCAGAATGTCATGTTTACTTCAAGTGTTGGATAATATTACTTTGTCTTGCTATGCTTGACTTCAGACCTCATTTGTTCTTGCTATGCTTGACCCCAAAATGTCATGTTTACCTCAAGTGTAGGATAATATTACTTTGGTCTTGCTATGCTTGACTTCAGAATGTCATGTTTACCTCATTTGGTCTTGCTATGCTTGTCCTCAGAATGTCATGTTTACCTCAAGTGTAGGATAATATTACTTTGGTCTTGCTATGTTTGACCTCAAAATGTCATGTTTACCTCAAGTGTAGGATAATATTACTTTGGTCATGCTATGCTTGACCTCAAAATGTCATGTTTACCTCATTTGGTCTTGCTATGCTTGACCTCAGAATGTCATGTTTACCTTAAGTGTAGGATATTATTACTTTGGTCTTGCTATGCTTGACTTCAGAATGTCATGTTTACCTCATTTGGTCTTGCTATGCTTGACCTCAGAATGTCATGTTTACCTCAAGTGTAGGATATTATTACTTTGGTCTTGCTATGCTTGACTTCAGAATGTCATGTTACCCCATTTGGTCTTGCTATGCTTGACCTCAGAATGTCATGTTTACTTCAAGTGTTGGATAATATTACTTTGGTCTTGCTATGCTTGACTTCAGAATGTCATGTTTACCTCATTTGTTCTTGCTATGCTTGACCCCAAAATGTCATGTTTACCTCAAGTGTAGATAATATTACTTTGGTCTTGCTATGCTTGACCTCAGAATGTCATGTTTACTTCAAGTGTTGGATAATATTACTTTGGTCTTGCTATGCTTGACTTCAGAATGTCATGTTTACCTCATTTGTTCTTGCTATGCTTGACCCAAAATGTCATGTTTACCTCAAGTGTAGGATAATATTACTTTGGTCTTGCTATGCTTGACTTCAGAATGTCATGTTTACCTCATTTGTTCTTGCTATGCTTGACCCAAAATGTCATGTTTACCTTAAGTGTAGGATAATATTACTTTGGTCTTGCTATGCTTGACCTCAGAATGTCATGTTTACTTCAAGTGTAGGATAATATTACTTTGGTCTTGCTATGCTTGACTTCAGAATGTCATGTTTACCTCATTTGGTCTTGCTATGCTTGTCCTCAGAATGTCATGTTTACCTCAAGTGTAGGATAATATTACTTTGGTCTTGCTATGTTTGACCTCAAAATGTCATGTTTACCTCAAGTGTAGGATAATATTACTTTGGTCATGCTATGCTTGACCTCAAAATGTCATGTTTACCTCATTTGGTCTTGCTATGCTTGACCTCAGAATGTCATGTTTACCTCAAGTGTAGGATATTATTACTTTGGTCTTGCTATGCTTGACTTCAGAATGTCATGTTTATCCTATTTGGTCTTGCTATGCTTGACCTCAGAATGTCATGTTTACCTCAAGAGTAGGATATTATTACTTTGGTAATATTATAAAAAATCAGCACTGAATTTGGGGTGATTTTCAAGACTTTAAAATTCTCTGATTTGATGATTATTTTAATAAATAATTATTATTTTACTAAAGAACAAAACCATAATTACTTTAACAGAAACAGAGGAAGTTTTTTTCTTGCTATGACTAGACGATTCTTTCTTCTTTGGATCAGCAGAACTAGTTTTCTTCTTTTGATCAGTAGTTGTCTTCTTTTTTGGATCAGCAGAACTAGTTTTCTTCTTTTGATCAGTAGTTGTCTTCTTCTTTGGATCAGAAGGAGTTGTTGACTTCTTTTGCTCAGTAGTAGTTTTCTTGTCACCACTTTTATTTAATTTGCTCTTATCAATTGGTGCCATTTAATACTTCACTCCTTAGTACAGATACAAGGCCAAATCAAAAATAATTGATTCTAAGGAGGTTGTTCGGATGATGGAAGTGAAGGGGGTGGGGGATCGAATTTTCATGCAAAAATTTGCATATATATATATATATATATATATAATATATATATATATATATATATATATATATATATATATGTATGTATGTATGTATATTTTTTTTTTGGAGCAGACAGGTAAAAATGGTTTCTATGAAACTGCAGCAAGCTAAGCAGGCCTGCAAAGCGGACGGGCGACGAAGTAGCCTCTTATGGTCGTTAGCATTCTATAACGATTAGGACTGGTTTTAGTTCAATCAGACCATTCTAAGTGGTGCAACTGGCAAATAACTTAATTATGACATCATCACCTTTGAGGAAAAAGATAGTTTCTTTTCATATACGTTATTTGGACATCATAAATTCAGGCACCTGGAATTTTATAGCTGATCATTATGTTTTGATGGTATCATTATGTTTTTGTGAGAAATAAATAAAGAAAATCATTTTATAACAGGAATAAATATAGCTGATATAACCAAATGTTTCCATGGTATTCATAAATTTAAATATAAAAAAATAATGAAGTCATTTTTAGAAAGCTATTGGAGTAAGTTTATGAGTTGTCTGCAACAGTACCCCACAGCGCTAATTTTTAGTAGCTTGCAATAGTAAAATCTAAACTTTTCCTCATTTAAGTTAACCCCCCCCCCCTGGATGCTACTCTGTAATTGATGGAAAAATGTCAAACGTCATATTTTTTCTAAACAAATCCTCTATTATTTTAATATAGAGGATGATGGATTAAGGAACATTTCTGACCCCATGGAAGTTGTATGAGATAGAAAAATAGGAGCAAACATACCTTCCCCTTGGTTAAAATGAAAAAAGGCGCCAAACGCAGGTTATGAATTAAGGTTGTAGAGTTTGCTTCTCAACTTTCTTCTGTGCTTCTTGTGAATGTTACATTTGTGGTGCTTGTTAAGTCATATGTACTTATTTAATTCTAAATTTTGTATTATACTTACTTACTAGGCCACTTCAGTGAGTGATAATTTAAGCGTGTTTTGTTATAAACTTCTCAAGCAATAAACAATAGGAAACCATTGAGAGGTAAGTTTGCCTCTAAAATTTAAGACAGTTGGTTTTTGACGTGTATTTCGTGTTGAATTCTCTCTATTTATTGGTTTTCGATGGGGTTACTTTTTGTATGGCAAATCGACTCAGTGTGTCATCCCCTTTATTCAAGATCCTTGGTTATTTTTATTTCCACTCGAAAAATAAAAATTGTATGTTTTTGTACGACTTTCTGTTACACAATGTAACCTTAATCAATTACTACGAACACACAGTATATTTAACAGGTGATTGTATTCCGAATTTATTTAATATGATACGGTTCAAGCACCTTATTTTATTATTTGATCAAGTGATATTACGTGATAACTGATCTTGCCAAAACATCGAGTCTTTTATGGCGAAGGTTCACTTTTGGTTATAATGAACTTTAAAACAATAAATATATTCAATTAAATTGAGATTTCTTTGCATGATGACAAAGTACCTTCAGATTGCCTCTAAGGGTTCAAAGTGTCAGAGGATCCATCTAGATTCCATCTCTATAGTTCTAGCATATCGGACTGGATTCCCTCTGCATGGTTCTTACAGCATATGTAACTGTATTTAGATACCTATTGTACTTAATATGATCTGCCGATTTAGAATACTGTGCGAGCGTAATAAATGACAGGCAACATGACATTAGGCACAACCTTCTCTTCACTTATAATAGTCCCTAAAAGTACAGTCTATTGTTTAGTTTAAAAATCCCCAAGGTCATAAGTATATTGGGGATCAACCAATCAGAGAAGCCACTGCCAACCTCTCACTTAGAAAGAGAAAAAAACCCTACCACAATAACGGCTGTAGGGAAAAAACCTTCTTCCCGGCAATTGTTCACTTTGTTTGTGGTTCTTCTTTTGACTATATTGTTTTGAAAACTACTTTCAAATTAATCTTAAAATGATATTTTAAAATAAAACTACACAAAAGAAATGTAAAAAAACATCGCCAAGAAAATACGGGTAAAATAACCTGATTTGTTTACATAGTTTTTCCCGCTCCCTTATACCAGGGATTTTATTTCTTAAGAATCAGAGGTGTCTAAACAAACTGACCTGTCAAGATTTTTAAACTAAACGATAGACTGTAGCACTAGCGACCTAACTTTACTTCTTTAAACTGCCAATGTGTAACCTGCCAATGTGAAACCTTCCCGAAAATCCGTAGCGTTTCTATTTGTGGGTATAGTGACAATTCCAGTAATGTGGAAAGTCTGATTACATGAGTAAAGTCACTTGTTTTTTGTTTTTGTTTTGTGTCAGCTATTTCACTATAGTTCGAGCCTACATGACTGGATTTTCCTGCATACTTCATGCAGCGTATACAACTGTATTTAACATATGTTACAGATTCCTAGAATATGCAGATTTTATACACAATGAGTAGTAAATTCGCTTTGGATTACGGATTAAAAATACTTACCTTATTAACAAAACATTTTTTGATAGTTTCATTCAACCTATTTTAGTTTCAAGTTATAAAAGCAAAAGCGGCTATCATAAACAGATAAATTAAACTACGAAACAAATTTCTTGATTTACTTACTTAAACAAATCAAAGTTCAGACTTGTAGAGACAGAAAACAAATAAAAAGGATAAAATGATTAAACTGAAACTGACACCAAATAGACTTCTTTGTTGATAATCCAGAACACATCACACGTAACTACAAAAATTGTAGGGGAAATAGGATTCTGTAAAACACAGAGAATGGTCCCGTCGGTACCGTATCTTAAAAGTAGCAAGCAAGAGACGAAACCTGCGGGCTTACATAACAACAGGTTTTTTTATTACATTATACTAGAGGGGGCATGGCCTATCTTAAAACATTTGAGAGTCCTGAAACATCTTATTGAAATTCTCAGGGGCTCTGTGTAACCTCATTAAAACCTCTTTCAAGTGTGAGAAGGTCATAATAAATCAATTGTTTTGGATACTCGTACATTTTTGGAGTTTTGATTTTTATTTTAAACGTTCTAGTACATAACGTACTGTATTTTTCATCTGACTATTTGATATTTAAAAGCCAAGATGGTCAGGTTACTTTTTCGATGTTTCAAAATTTAACCTATAGGCCCCTCTAGCAATAATTATCTCTATGTATATTATGATCATTTGATCAAGGACAACCCAGTGTATCGATTGTTGACTACCTGTTGATTTAAAAATCGATAGAAATCGATACATTGAATTCAGTGGTTCATTAAAAAACTTTAATAGTATAGGATTTTTTTAATATAAAGTTTATATATATATATATATATATATATATATAATATATATATATATATATATATATGTATGTATGTATATATATATTATATGTATCGATAGAAATCGATACATTGAATTCAGTGGTTCATAAAAAACTTGGGTACCAGTCGTTGGCGCTCCAAATTGTTGGAGCTCCATTCGTTCTAGCGCAATCATTTGCGCTCCAATTCGTTGGAGCGCCATGCCCTTCATATGGAGCACCTATGAATGGCGCGTCAACGAAGGGCATGCACTTTAATTTTCTCGCGTGATTTCTCTAAATATTCATAGACGCTCCAAGTCGTTAGCACTCCATTTTAAATGGAGCTCCTACGAATTGCCTGCACTTACATTTTCTCGCGTGATTTCTCTAAAAATTCATAGACGCTCCATATCGTTGGAGCTCCATTTGAAATGGAGCTCGAACGATGTGGAGCGTCTATAACTATGAGTGTAAAGATGAGAGTTTTTATCTAAAAGCAGTCAAATCGTTCACGCGCCAATCATTTGCGCTCCATAATGTTGAAGCTCCAATAATTACAGTGTAATGAATCAAACTTGACCTTTAACTTCCTTTTTTAAAATGCAGAACAGTGCAGCCAACCAATCAAAATTGTGAAAATAATAACAAATTTAACTTAATACCCAAAACAGAGGGACCAAACGGCGATCGGAACGACCTTTTAGGCTTGGTGGAAACTTATGGAACTAATGCTCTACAATACTCTGACTCTGACCTCAGCAGATAGACATCTACAGATTTACAGTAGTGTATTGCTTATTTAGCATACTCTTCGAACGCTAGGCGTTATTTTTCTCTCGACCCTTCACTAAAGTAACTGAAGAGACTACCCTAAATCGATGGCCTCAGTGAAGAACAGGTTAAGTCTGAAAAACTAAATTTTTCAGGGGAGCAGTTTTAAAGTTTGACATGCTCTCAAAATTAAAGTATAAACAATAAAAATAATCTGATTTTACCAAAAATTATAATTTTTAAAGCATTTTATGGTGCTACTAGCATATGTCTGTATTTTTGTTACATGGACGGTATAAGACTTATCTGGTTCTTCACGAATGACTTATCTGGTTTTTCACGGGTCTTACCTGTTTTTTCACCAATGTGATATGATGGTTTAAAACAAGATAAGTCTAAATTTTTGTAATTTTGTATTCCATTTAGCGATTCGTTTTTAACTTATTATTAAAGTTAAAATTTTTAAATTTTGACAATAAGTTATTATTTTTGTTATACTTTCAGCCTGTTATTTTAACATTGAGAGCATATTATTCTTTTGGAAGATAATTGACTTACCTGATTTTTCACCAGTGACTTATCTGGTTCTTCACAGGTAGAATTTTTAGTAAAACTCCATCTTGGCAACTTTAAAAAATATTTTTAATTATTTAAAGTAAAAAATAATCAAATATTAAGATTTATGATCAAGAAAAATAGGAGAAATAGAAAAATGGTTAATATGACTTTTCAATATTTTGATTTTAAATATTTCATTTTTACATACATATATATAAAAATATTTGATATAATTTATATTTTAAATTAAAGCATAAGAAAAACGTTGTTATTGAACAAACGATAAATCGTATGAGCCCACCTTTTCTAAATCAGGATTTAGAAAAAAATTTAATTCTGAAAATAACTAATCTAGGAAATCTTTAAATATAAATTTGTAGAATGTTTTATGGTAATTTCTTCTACTTTATTACTATGCCTAATTTCTACTATATTAACCTCCCTGATTTCCTAGATTAGTTATTTTCAGAATTCTTATTGATTGGTGTATTTCGGTTGTTTTTATGGTAAGATTATTTACTATAAAAACTTACTATATTTACTATAAACGTTTTTTTATTAGTTATAGTATGCAGTAAGTTATTTCACACAAGTTATTACTAGCTATGGTTCAACATCGCATCGAGTTTCTTAACAGTCTAAGAATAAATGCACTAAACATTAATAATGCAATACAATCTAATAATAATAATACAATAATACAAATCTACTCGTTAATACAAATATGTAATAACATTTTTGTATTAATGTCATGAGAGTATTCCATGATTTTAAGAGCTAAAAAAAAGTCAAGTCAAGTTTACTATTGTTATCAATAAACGGGTTTTTTGCGATGTTTCAAATAGTTAATATTTACCCCCGAAAAAGTTCCCTTTTTTGGGGTATCACAGCTGCGATCTTAGGGGGACCAAAACGTGTCCCGTTTTTTACGTTTTTGTTAATAACTTGGTAGAAATACAAAATATCAATAATTCAACCAGAAGAAGTTTGAAGCTAGGTAAATTGTTTAAACAGCTTCGTGAGTTTTTTGGACAAATTTTCATTTTCGTTACTTGGGGCTTTTTTCTATTGGTTTTAGAAGAAAATGGAAGAGGAAATTTTGTCTTCTTTCTTTTTAATCTCTTCATTAATTGCCGGACAATGATTGTCGATTCAAAGATACAGTTGAAATTCTGTTTTCCCGTTAAAAGAAAACTTTACCAGACCGGTGCTCTGCGGCTATAATTAACTAAATGCTGTAATTTGGGTAATAATTTGATCTGTAGTTGGCTACATAAGGTCGATTTGCAGTTGGTAGTGAATAAGGAATAATATCTCGTCAATGTATAACTTTTTAGTTTGTTTACGTTGTAAAAATTAAAATATGTTTTTTTTTTTTACTTAAACCCCTTTGTTAACGGTGTGAAATGAGAATAATCTGATTGTAACTTATGTTTATACAATTTGCCTACCTTCAAACTTTGTTCGAAAGAATTATTAATATTTTTATTTCCCCCAAGATATTATCGAAAACATAAAAAATGGGACACGTTTTGGCCTACTAAGATCGCAACTGTGATGCATAGTTAGGGGACTTTTTATTGGGGTATCCCTAAACATCCCCAAATTGATTTCCAAATTAAATTTTTAATTTATCCTGATTTAGAAAAGGTGGGCTCATACGATTTATCGTTTGTTCAATAACAACGTTTTTCTTATGCTTTAATTTAAATATAAAAATTATATCAAATATTTTTTAATATATGTATGTAAAAATGAAATATTTAAAATCAAAATATTGAAAAGTCATATTAACCATTTTTCTATTTCTCCTATTTTTCTTGATCATAAATCTTAATATTTGATTATTTTTTACTTTAAATAATTAAAAAATATTTTTTAAAGTTGCCAAGATGGAGTTTTACTAAAAATTCTACCTGTGAAGAACCAGATAAGTCACTGGTGAAAAATCAGGTAAGTCAATTATCTTCCAAAAGAATAATATGCTCTCAATGTTAAAATAACAGGCTGAAAGTATAACAAAAATAATAACTTATTGTCAAAATTTAAAAATTTTAACTTTAATAATAAGTTAAAAACGAATCGCTAAATGGAATACAAAATTACAAAAAATTTAGACTTATCTTGTTTAAACCATCATATCACATTGGTGAAAAAACAGGTAAGACCCGTGAAAAACCAGATAAGTCATTCGTGAAGAACCAGATAAGTCTTATACCGTCCATGTAACAAAAATACAGACATATGCTAGTAGCACCATAAAATGCTTTAAAAATTATAATTTTTGGTAAAATCAGATTATTTTTATTGTTTATACTTTAATTTTGAGAGCATGTCAAACTTTAAAAACTGCTCCCTGAAAAATTTAGTTTTCAGACTTAACCTGTTCTTCACTGAGGCCATCGATATAGTAGAAATTAGGCATAGTAATAAAGTAGAAGAAATTACCATAAAACATTCTACAAATTATATTTAAAGAATTTTATAAAGATCAAAATATTTTATCAAAATCATGTAAATTGATTTGTCTGGTTTTTCACCAAGAGTAATTATAAAAAACGACTTTATTAAGTTAACTAGCCTGGTTTGGAACCATGATGTTAATCAGGTAAGTTGAGTTATCTGGGTTTTAACTAGAAGAATTATTCGGATATCAAAAGTTATGTTAACATGTGTGGTTCTTACTAAGATTACTTACTTGGTAAGATCCAGGTATGTTGACTTGTCTGGTTTTTTACAAGTATTTTTTTAATAAGAGCAAAAGTTATGTTAACATGTCTGATTTTGACACTAAATAAGAACCAGGTAGGTTAACATATCTGTTTTTAAATTAAAAAAGCTGAGAAATCTAAATTTTTAAATTGGTCTCCTAAGCATAAAAATCATCGTAGAACCACCAAATTTTGACACAATGTAGATATTATGATTCTTCATCTTCATCATATGCAATACATAACTCATTTTCGCAAAAATGACGACTTAACATGTTCTTCACTGAGGCCATCGAAATATTCTACTAAAACACTACCCTCACTATTCCATTATCAGAGACTATAGATAATCAGATACTAACTAAAATAATAAAATTATTATATTCATCATGTATAAGTTGCGGGCAATGTAGGAAATGTTTTATATTATTGTTTTGTTTTTATTTCTGTTATCACATTTCCTATTATTTTTATGTATATATTTTTTTAATCTTATGTTCATCTTTGTACTTTTTTTCTTGTATTAATTGTAAGATATTATTTTTTTACTAGATTATTATTTTGTACTGTGTTCAAGTTTTAAATATTTTTGTAAAATGGCTCACGCCGTCAATTATAAATAAATAAATAAATAAAATGTGAGCATTGTTCATAATGCCCGGCCTCCTTGTGTATTTGGGAAAACATGAGTAAATAAACTTTTATTACACACTATGTCGGTGCGTAACTATGGGCCTAAACTATGAGACTAAAGGAAATTTAATACCATATCGTATAAACACAAATTAATATTGTCAAATCCCTTATAAAGAAATCCGAGTTGCGAAAAATTGTATTACATTCGTAAAGATTACTATGCGTCGGATGCAAATTTGTGAAATAACAAAAAGAACTAAAATATTGCATTCATAAATCCCGCGAATATGTTGGCAAAACTTTTAGTTCATACTTCTCCCACATCTGGAAGCATAGCATCATAGTCACCTTTCAGAGTCAATTTTTAGTTGTATTTAGTTCTCTATCTTTACCATAAACAAAACTTTACAATAATATGTTGGTAGGCCTGACGAAATACTTGAATTATCAAGTGCAAAGTTACTTAAACCCTACTATACTCGGAGAACTGCAATTAATTATTTTTGCATAAAAATTGTACGCGCGCCATTTAAGAACGCTCCAAATCGTTCGCGCTCCACTTAAAATGGCGCTTGAACAACATGGAGCGCCAACGAATATTATTGATTTCGGGTGTAATCGTTGGCGCTCCACATCGTTGGAGCTCCATTTAAAGTGGAGCGCCAATGAATGGCGCGTCAACGAATTGACTGGTCTTTAATTTTTTTGTTTGATTTCTCTAAAAATTCATAGACGCTCCAAATCGTTGGAGCTCCAACGATATGGAGCGCCAAAGAATGGCGCTCCAACGATTTGGAGCGTCTATGAATTTTTAGAGAAATCACGCGAAAAAATGTAAGTGCAGGCAATGCGTTGATACGCCATTCATTGGCGCTCCATGGAGCTCCAACGATTTGAAGCGCCAACGAATGGCACCCTTCAAGACGATTACTTTTTAATTTTTTATCATGTGGTACCCTCGCTTTTTACTAATAATTAATTAATAAAATATTATTAAAATGAGAACTATTTGTTAATATTGTCCACAAAATTTGTATGCATGAATATTTACAAAAAAATAATTGTTAAATAAAGCCGGCAATGAAATAGAAAAAAAAACTAACTTTTATGCAGAAGTTAAATACTATGCTTAACATTTTTTTTAAATAAAATAAAATAATAGTCTAAACTGGTTTATATTTAATGGTTTTTTATTATTTTTAAATAGTATTTATAACTCAATAACATTTTAACATAATTTAGTGGTAGTATATATTGTTTCTATAAATATACTTTGAAAATTAATATACTTCATTAAAAATGTGTGTGTGTGTGTGTGTTTTAAACATTTAATATAGTGTAGTAAAAAATGTTGACAATTTTGGAGCCTGTGGTCATGCAACACATATGGTTTGATTAGAATTCATAAGTTTCACAAATTCATAAATTGTGATTTTATGATTTTTCTGTAAAAAATACAACATTAAATCTTGTACTTGTAAATTATTAAACAAATTAATAAAAAAAACCAATTGGACAAATTTTAAAAATTGTCTACTATTGAGAGGGGGCATAGCCTATCTCAATACATTAAAAGGGCTGAGTTATCATTTTTGGGCCTTCAGGGACTCTGTGTAACCTCCATCAAGAGTTAATTAGGGTTAGTATGAATTAATTGATTTCTTCTTTTTTCACATTTTATGAGTTTTGATATGTATTTTAAGCATAGTAGATGAACTCTTAATGCAAGTGGACTCCCCTGGATGGAAAGCAAGTCCGTCTCACCTATAAGGAAAAAGGTGGGAGTTGGAAGGCTGTCTCTACCCCTGACCCCTCATTTTTACATCACTTTGATTTATATTAGTTTATGGAGGGCTGTCCCCCTTGTGCTCACTGGCCAGTTTGCCACTGTTTGTGATAATATTGCATGAAAACTCCTGTTTAATAAAACCTTTTAGCAACGAGAAAACTGCTAAGTTCCACCAATATGTAATTTTGTAGAAAATCTTTAGTCAATTATTAACTTCGTGCCAAGTTTCATTAAAATTGGATCAGCCATTTGAGCTAAAAAAAAAGGTTTACAAAAAATGTGCACATCCATTCATATATTTCGAGAACTATGCGAGCTTCAGTTGTGTTTGAGGTCTCTCTCTATCCAGATAACTTCTAAGCAACATGAGAAACACTTTCCATCAAAACTTTTTTTCCAAAAATTGTATGCTGTCTGCCTTGACACTGGTGGACAGCTATATAAATAAATACATGCCAAGTTACTATTTGGCACATATTTAAGAGCTATAGTATGCGTCTGACTGAAATGTAGTATGCTAAGGTAAGTCAGAAATATAGATTAAGGGTTTCCTAGGGGCCTGTATGACAAACCTCCTAAATTGGTGTTGGTCATACAGAAATTAGAACAAAAAGAAAAAAATCAATTCAGCTTAGTTTTATTATAAATATAATTTTAACAATAAAAGAGTTTAAATCCTATTTAAAGTGGAATATTTCATCATGAAGGTTGTGACTGACGCCCTTTAAGTCTTTGTCCCGGTGAAACTTTATTTTCTTGAGGTGGGCATCGCTTCGCAGTTGTAGAGTCGATGAAGTCCAGACTTCAGATAATATGCCGCAGCACCACGGAGCCCAGCTTTAACTGATAATTTTATTTTACCTGAAGTTAGGTTTAGACTTCAGATAATCCTCTTGAAAGCAGAATTTGAACATAAATTAAGTGAATGACATTGCCGTCTAACAGCAGCTCTTATGTATGCACTAAGTTTATTCAAATGGTGCAAACATCTCAATGCACCCTTCATCAGTTAAAATAAGCCAGCATACAAGTCTTCCAGATGATAAAAATATTATTTCACTTTAATAATGTACTGCAACGAAGCACAGAAGTGACTTGAGAAACTTATCTCCAAATTTACTAATATTCCACACCACAAAAGCTGATATGCATACTTCTTTTATTATAAACAAATTACCTTTCTGTTGTTGAGTACAAATAATAACAATTTGAACTGATTACAATTAATAGATTCAAAATTTGAACACAGATCAGTAAATAACATTGACGTCTAACAGTAGTTATGTATGTACGAAGTTAAATTGAAAATAAATTGTCGAAAACGTGTAAATGATCCTTGAAATTATCCACAAGGGCGTACAAATTAATTAAATAATGATAACTCGAACCAATTTTCAATAATAAATTAGATATTTATTATTATTTATTAAATCGGTTTTTTTGTTTGCCAAGCTCTCTTTTGCCTTAACATGTCTGAAAAAGCACACGATAAAAGACATAATTAAACACTATATTTAACATAAAACTTATTAATAATAAGTATAAAGATAAAACCATTTAATTTCTCTGTAAGTCACGGTCAAACGACGTGTTTTAACAATCGAAGTATGGCTTGTTTACAATTTTTAGAAGCAGGTGGTGTGTTTGTGAAAAATGTTCGATGAAGTAAAAAGAAAATTGTTAATATAAATACATTTTTTATGCAAAATCTTACAGTTATGACCATTTTTAATGGAACATTTGTTTTCTTTTTGAAAATTACAGCTGGAAAACACTTTAAAAAATTGGTGTCAAGAATGTTCGTTGGAGCAAATTAGGAGGAGTAGGGGATTTGCTCCAGTAGCCGATTGTGACACTGAACATTTGCGTCAACGGAGGTGACTCCGAGAGAAGCCGTAATTTCTGATAAAGAAACACTATTTATTACCTTACCAGCTTGCTAAAAAAAATGTTAACATAAATGATATAACACACTAGTCATCAATAATACAATTTTTATATCCTCAATGTGGTCGATTAAATAAGTTTTAGTCACCAAGTTAAGCACATCGCAGGAAACCGATAGGAAAAAAATCCAGAAAGAAAAAAATCGGGTACGGGGTACCTCAAAACGTTTCTTCATCACATTAGATTCGCTGTGCTCATCCTTCCTACTTCTTCCTACTAGCTTCGCTCGTCCTTAAAATATACAACTGCCAAATTTATACTGCAACACGTCTTCGGACTCGCTTCGCTCGTCCTCAGATAGTAAATACTTTCGTTATATTCTCAGCCGTCACCCATTTAACACAAAACCACACTCAATGCTGCCTAACTTTTATGGTCTAACCAAACCATAGATAAACTCGTCATATTAAAACAGAACTTAGTGCACTTATTTATTACGTAAAGGTATCACTTGAACTAAATTTCAACATAAATTGATTAATTTTCCAATTTTATAACATATTTTAAAAACGTACATAAATCATATGATAAAAATTGAACTTATGCTGATAAAAGATGAAACTTAGCACATATGTTAGTCTTATACATGGCTACTTGCGTGCCAAATTTTACAATCTGATCGCATTATTTTTCCGCGATTTATAATTTTTCGAAATGTTCGCTGAGTCCTTATTGCGGGTTAATAACGTCATCAAAAATTATTTTCCGAATAGCACAACTAAACCTAAGACTAATTTTTGTACTGAGTTTTAAGTCTCTAGCATAAATAAACGACGATGATAACAGACACACAAGCACATACAGACAAACAATTTTGTAAAAACCACTGAGAAGGCCTTAAAAACACTTGAAACGGATAATTCCGGTGACATCCCGGTTTCGGATTTGTTTGCAAACTCAATACTTTTCCTATATAACTACGGTATAAATGAAGCAAAGTAAAAATTGTTGATAACACCCTACATCGTTAAAAATTTCAAAATTTTAATATTATTGCTACTTTAGAATATTTGTATTAAGAGATTTTTGTATTTCTAACATGACCTCCTGATTTGAGGCAACCCATATGACTAATTATCGCATATAAGTGAGTAGTAAGGGGGTCGCTTGCGGTAGACATGGCGTCAGCAAAATTCCTGAGCCCTGGCGCCTGCCACGTGCCACCCCGGTCACTTACCTCTGACGTCACCTTGCACTCTCATGTTTGTTTACATCTGCCCCCCCCCCTCTTCTATGTGTATTGCGGGTTCCATGTTATGCACTATCCTCTGACGTCACCTTGCTCTCTCTCCTTTGTTTGTTTACATGTGTCCTCTGACGTCACTTTGTTTGTTTACATCTTACATGGTCACCCATCCAGTTACTTTTACATGTTGAATTTAACATTTATTATGGGTAAGAATCAACAAAAAGTGTGAGCCTTTTGTTGGATTCGAACCCGAGACCCCTGAGTAGAATTCAGATGCTCTAACCACTAGACCAACTGAGTGAGTTGGTAGACACTGGCGCGGACTGGTACATAGCCTTCTTTCCGCTACACTACCTACCCTACCCTATACTAAAGTGTTAGTGACCCCGAGCTATGTTCTACTCTACACGCGTTATTACTTTAAGGATTTACTTTCTCGTGTCTGTTAACGAGAAAGTCTTGATGAAGAAATAATTTACTTTCTCCTGTCTGTTAATGAGAATGTCTTGATATAGTCACGGTAATAAGTCTGTATTGTTGTAAATCTTGTAGTTAGTTTCAACATTTCTTTAAATGTCAATTAAGTAAATTTATATTATTTTCAGTCTTTGTCATTTATTGTTAGTATAAGTTTTAAGTCTAATAAGTCTGTATTTTTTAAGTAAGTTTAAATTTCTAGTGTTAATATATTGATTTTGAGTTATAATTAGTCAATTTTCATGTTCCACGTTGTCTAAATGTCTTTAACTTTGGCTATAGTCAATTTCTTATTAATGCTACTTTTTATAAGTTCACTAGTGAATTTTCTCTAGGAAAATCGTGAATCAGTAAATAAAGGTTAAATGAGGTCATATTAAGTGCTACTCTTTTAAAGGAAAAGAGTTTCTGCGCCTATTATTTTGCAAAATAGTCTAAACCCTCAACACATTGACGCATTAAAATTATGCATTTGCGACATCGTAAATGAGTAATTTATAATAAAGGTCAGACGGGTCATTTTAAACGCTACTTTTATTACTGTTTACTAGCGAATTTTCTCTAAGAAAATCGTAAATGAGTAAATAAAGTTAAATGAGATTGTTTTAAAGGCTACTCTTCTAAAGGAAAATAGTTTGCGCCTATTATTTTGCAAAGTAGCCTAAACCCTCAACACTTATACATTTGCGACATGCAGCCACGTGCCTCAGTGTGCCTGGACTGATTACTAATCATTTTTTGTTTTATTATTTTTAACATTATTAAAATATACGCCATGTCGCAAACATCGATTATAGAACTGTCTGATTTGAATAGTAACGGCAGTAGTTATTATGAGAATTTTTATACCGACCGAAGAGTCGTTTAATTATGAATAAATTACACACCTTAGCGTGGTGTGTGAGTTTAAGCTAGTGGTAGTCATGAATGTCTCCTCTAGTGAACTAATAAGATAACTATATTTCAACCCATACTTAACATTATATTCCCTTTAAATACTGATGGCTTCTATTTCTTATCAGTAGTAATAGTAGGTAATTCAAGCATTTGATACCTTCAGGTAGGATGAGTCTTTTACGAGATTTAATACATTTAAAATATAGTTTGAAGAGCAAACGGCTGAGAAGCAAAATTCTAAAAGCTGACAGAAAGAGATGGTTAATAGAAAATTATTTGCCTGTTATCATTATAAATGACTCGAAAAGTTCCTGTCTTACGGGCTCTCCTACGCATAAATATTCTAAAACCGTAGAAGTCGGGACCGATCCTGTTGTGTCAGAAAAACTTCTACCGGGTGACTCTCCACCGTTAGAATTGGAAAAAGCCAAATTTTTAAATGATGTTGAAACTTTTGAGTCAACCCCTAATAAAACTATTAGAGATCACTTTTTAGAGGCGTCTTTTAAAGACCAAGACCAGTACCTGGATGAATTACCCTCCGTATCTAAGCCCTATATAGAAATGATACTAAAAGATGACCGCGATTTAGACCCTGTATACGGCGTTAATTTAAACCAGCAAAACCAATTGCAGATAGGTAATGCAGTCGTTGATATCGAGCCTTTAGCGGGAGACATAATTTTAAAGAGGTTTGTTGAAGACGAATTCGGAGACGTTCAAGAAAATATTTTGGGTGAGTACGCCGGTACGGATGGTCTATACTCTTTATTATTTAAAAGGAATCCTATTTTATTTCAGAACAAGATGTGAATAACTATAAAAGTATTTTAAATCAGTCAGGGGCTATTAGGAGGGCGTATAATAAAGGTCCTGGAAGGCTGTCGAATAAATTTAAATCAGTTATTAGTAAATTCATTGTTTAACGTTTGTGGTATAGATAGTATTTATAGATGTTTTTGAAAAGTCAGTAGTTTGTAAAATATAATTGTACTTTAATTATTGTGTGATGTAATATTATAGTTTTAATAAAACTTATTTTCCAAATATAGACTTGTATTTTTCATCTCCAATATCCGTGAGAACGTCTTTCTATGGTTTGAATAAAGACACTTCATTTTATTTAATCAAATTTATTTATTACAATAAGAGTTTTACAATACAAATAATATTAATAATAATTCTTATACTATTTTCCTGACGACTCCGTCCGATGGTGTATAAGTGATCATTCGATCATGTAAAATGAGACAAAAAGCTGTAGTTTGGGCGGGAAATGCGCTTCTCGCACTAAATTCCAGCCTTACGTTTACCGTAGATGACTTTACAACGTCTTTTTGTTTACTGCAGTCTATAATGACTATTGGAGCGTTGTCTTTAAACTCTTCTAAAGAAAGTAACGGGCAAGGGTAATCACTGCCATAGTACGATACTTGAAACTGCGTATACATTTCATATAAGATGGCGTAATTATTGGTATCAAAATTTAAATTTAAAGGTGTGTAGGGGTAATTTTCTTCGTTAAGATATAACTTAACATTTCTTAGATTACACGCGTCAAAAGACTAGAACTTTTATGACTTTTAGCGCGGCGGTCAACTTGAAACGCCAGAATTACAAAACGTGGTTTTTCCAAACTGTTTGAAAGTTTTACTGCCCAAGTTTGTCTTTCGCTAATTGGTAATAGAGGGTAAACATTCATTTCCCAACTTCTAAATGTAAGAGTTATAGGCTGGTCCCTTTCCAGTATTGTTAATATATTCAATCTAGCACGATCATCTAAAGTTAAAATCGGCATGAGCCATGCTATTTTTTCAACTTTTAGGCTAAAACTATCGTCTTGAATCTTATCTTCTCTTAAAAGGGCTTCTGTATCACTTTGAGATCTGACCAATATTAACTCTTGTTTCATATTGATTATAATTTTTTTATAATCTTCAGCAAATCCGAGTACATGTTTCAAAGGAATCATAAAGTCAAAGTGACCGTTTACACTTAGTGTTGAATCGGCCGTTGGTAACCAGCAAGTTCCCTAAAGCTTTTGCATATTGAGGTTGATTGATGCTAGCGCTTTAAGTGTCGTGGTAGGACCTAAGTGCCTAACGGTGTCGACTTCTACGCTGTTAAGTTCATATCGAATTTCGTTGAATAAAAACGCAATAGCATTATTTATTAGCTTAGTTTTGGTTTCATTTGTATCAGTAATAATACCTGACGTGAGTTTACCTTCTATTTTTATATAACTGTTTGCAGGGTGAGTAACTAAATCTTGAGAGTTAATAGCAATGCGAATCTCATCATTATTAGCAAAATTAGATGAATCATTAAACGGTGTAAAAGCATGCCACTGATAACGCGTGACAGCTTCATCGAAAACAGGGGGTTGACCGATGTCCAGTAGCTCACTCATTGTACTAAAGTCTGTTTGAATAAACATCCTTTATATATCTAAAAAAACCATGATGGCCGTACATGATATCCCTTTCTTCTAAGTAACATTACATAACGGTAAGGAATATAATGGATATATTCGGTTCCGTATATTGATCGGTAAGTTTTATTTTTAAAAGTTAAACCCATGCTTATTTGTAATATTTAAAACTATAGTGATTAGCTCGCCTCTAAAGTCAAGTAACTTAAAATGCTGATCTAGCAGTCTGATTTTTACACTTTCTATTCTTTTTGTGTTGATAGGATAATACAGAGGTCTTGAAGGGGATTCAACTAACTTATAACCTGGTGGCACTTTAGGCGTAAAGCAATGTAATATATGCGTTCTTTCAGATGCGCTTGAAGTGTTTAACGCGTTACTAAAGAACCCTTCCGCTAAATTGCACTCGATATTAATGCTTGAAATTGGTGCAATGTCCACAATGCGATCAGATACAATTAAACCCTTATTTGACGATATCGGTGGAACTCTAGTCGGGTTGAATCCTAAAAGAGTCCTATAGACTGACTTTTACTGAAATCTAGACGCACATTAGATTTTATTTCGGTCCTGAGAGTATTATGGTTAGCCGATACTTTAATTATATGCTTTCTATCAATATTTTTAGAAATAAAGTCGTTAATTCCGTTTATTTCATAACAGCCTGTAGGAAATGTAATCACATGAGGTTTTTCTAAAGAACCGTCGTCTAAATAATAATGTAGTTTATTATTTACGTTATCAAGTATGTTAGGTACGGAATAAAAGCTATCAAAGTGTATAAGCGCTATGTAGCAATCCTCACCCTGTGGTAAATCGATGGGTGGAAATATTGAGAAGTTATTTCGGATTCTCGACCCAAAAGCCGCAGCGTGTAATTCATAACTGAATAGTTTTTAGAGTTGACATTATGTTATATAGAAACACAAGACACAATTGACCACAAATTTCTCCGTCGAACTGAACTCTTTCGTTGTTGTAATATATGTTACAATTTTTTAAATACTTCAAGACACATTTGGGTGGGGGGTAAACCATAGCTATCAAATACAAGCGACACTCCGTTGAATAATGATAGGGCACACCAATGGGTACCGGGGTTATTCGACGAATCTATATTATACACCAAACACTCGATTGCATTGCGCTTCTTGGGCAGATTATCTCTTATAAATGTACCTTTATAAAATGGTATTTTTAAAACGGACAATGCATAATAATCTAATTGAATATTAGTCATGGCTCCTGTGGGGAGCCAAGAGATTAGTTTTTTTGGTTACAACGATTCTTTTTTACGACAGGACCGGCTTTAAAAGTTGAAAGTCCTTGACCATATTTATAAGGTGCCAAATAAAGTCCTTTGCCCGATTTACCTTCTAATGCTCTGTTGTGACGTTTTAACTCTTGCAGAGTTTCGTTAGCTGTTTTTATATCTTTATACGATTTAACAGCGGCTGACGTGCCACTAACAAGAGTGCCCAAGGCCCCTAGTCCAGCTAATACCAAAGGCAAAATTCCTCCACTTTTCGGTTCCTGTAACTTACGCTTTTTGGCCGCTTTGTTCTTTTTAAATTTACGCTTTATTATATTACTGCAACATTTAAGCTTACCACCCTTCTTTTTAGGGGCTTTCTTAATTTTACCCTCCATCTTCACCTTAGCTTTCATAGCGTTAGTGACAACGTAGGCAGCGATTTTTTCACCAAAAGTAGAATCTTTAGCTTTGACTCTTGACCAGGCCTTTTCGATAAGGTCTTTATCTGCGACTCTGCGAGATTCAGAGTCCTTTGTTTGCGCGTATAGTAAGTCGTGATTTAGACAGGCCTCATCTAATTTATTTTTCGGTAAATCACCTCTCTTAAGTCGCTTTTCTAATTTAGTTCCGGGTCCTGCAAATTATAACTCGTATATGCAACTCAAAGGGTAACTTATCAATAATACTATTAAATATACCTTTGCCTGTAACAGACATACTGATTTACATATAACCCCTGCATCCTGTATATATAGGTGAGTGCAGTCCGCTACACTGGGTAGTTATCAAAATGAAGTTGGTTCAGCAAGAATTAGTGCTGGAAAATAACGATATTCTACCCCCTGTCGGTAAAGAAATAATTAGGCATTCGCCCTATTTCCAAATTGCATCCGGTGCCTAGTAAGTGGGGTTCTGGTAAAGGTAAAACCACAGCGGTGTTGAATTTAAATACTTCACCCGAACGGATTACGTTTTGAAAATGTCTACGTGTTTTCTCAGTCGTTATTTCAACCTAAATTCGTATTATTAAAAGAAATTTTAAGCCAAATTCCTGAAATAGGATACTACACCTTTTCAGAGGAGGATGAAGTTATAAAACCCGAAGATGTAAAAAATAATTCTATTTTCATTTTTGATGATATAGCAAATAAAAAGCAAGACACTATTACGGACTATTTTTCTATGGGTAGACACCGCAATGTGGATTGTTTTTATTTATGTCAAACATACAGTAAAATACCTAAAAGACTTATTCGTGATAACGCAAATTTCTGTATAATTTTTCCTCAAGATAAATTAAATTTAAAGCATGTATATGATAATCATATATCGGATTTAACATTTGATCAATTTATGAACGTGTGCAAACTAGCGTGGGGAGACGATAATAAACACAATTTTCTTACGATATGTCTTGATTTTGAGCTAAATAACGGAAAATATCGTCGTAATTTCGATCAGTATATAATACCTGAAGTTTAAGTTAACATGTTTAGTTCATTATGTCGTTTGATAGAGAAACAACTGAGAGAATAGTTAATCTTGCTAATCAGGTTAAGAAAAAGATGTTGGCGCTTAAAAAAGACTTGGCATCTCAAGAAGAGACTTTAAAATTTCAAATGGAGCCGTTGAAAAAGCCTATAGAATCATTAGTTAAAGTAATATCATCTCAATCGGATCAAAAAGTTAAACCTGATCCTGATCATGAAGCTGATCCTGATCAAGTAGAAAAGGATGAAGAATTACCCCAAGAATCTTTATCTGATGAACTTAAACGTTTTATATCGGATTCAAGTGATACCGATAGAGTTTTTGGCATCCGTTCGGATGGTAAAAATTATCTTATCGGTGACTCGGTTGTAAAAATTAAAAATTCAATCAAGATAGGGGATGACAAGTTTAAACTAACTAAAGGCTTAATTGAGTTACTCACTCGTAAGCACCCTGAAAATTACGATGAAAGCGATTTAAAAAAATACAAACAGATTTTAATAAAAACAAACGCTCATCGCAAAGGTTATAGTTCTCAAAACCCAATCGCTCACAGTAAATATTCAAAGTATACAAATGTTATAAAGCCTTTGTTTTATAGAGGCCTAGGCTTGCAATACAATCTTTCCAAACCCAGCCCTAGTATTGTCTTAAATTTACTTGAACGTCTTGAACTGTTATGGAGTTCTGAAGACGCCGGTAACGATTCTCATTCACAAGAGATAAATAGTATAATAAACAAACTTAAAAATATAGGAGTTATATATTAGAATAATTTAAGATTATTCTTTAGTCTCACAATGCCTGTCGATAAAGGAGGTAACCATTTTTACCCCCATCTCTACGGGTCTACAAGCGTCGCCCCACCCGTTGAAGATGATGACTTAGTAACATTAGGTTACTTAAAACATATCATGCAACAAGAATCTTTTGATACTAAATTTATCAGAGGTGACATAGTGCACTTTTCAGGAAAGCAATTGAGAGGTGTTTCTGAGCCCATTATGGCTTCAGATGTTGTTAATAAAAAAATATTTGATACAAACTTTGTAAGACTTAAAAATGCAACGGCCATAAATAAACATAAAAATTTATCATAATCATGACCCCGAAGCGCCTGTCAACTGGGGTGAAGCAATGGAACTTTTTTCAGAGTTGTTCTTTATTAAATTTATAAGACGAAGAAATGAGTGATTAGACTTTAGTATATTCTTAACGACGCCATGGACAGCGTTAAAGAAGATATTGTTAATGAAATCTATCGCCCTGCTAGAAAGCGATTTCCAAGGCGTAAAGTGAAAATAAAATCTTACAACGATCTCTTGGAGGCAGACTTAGTTCAGTTAAGTAACTTGGCCGCTGAAAATAAAAACTATAAATACATACTTACTGCTATTAACGCTTACTCAAAGTATGCCTGGGCAATACCTCTTCGTGATAAATCTGGATCTTCTGTAGCTGAGGCTTTTAAAAAAATATTTAAAGAACAAAAGTTTAAAAACCTCAACAGTGATGAAGGTAAAGAGTTTTATAATTCGGTGGTCCAAAATCTATTTAAAAAATATGGAATAAACCATTACTCTACGCATTCAGGGCTTAAGGCAACCATCGTAGAAAGATTTAATAGAACTCTTAAAACTAAAATGTGGAAGCAGTTCGCAATACAAGGTAGTTACAAATGGCTAGATATCCTGCCAAAATTAGTCAAACAGTATAATAATACTACTCATTCAACAATTAAGATGAAGCCTAGAAACGTCACCCCTGATACAGTTCTTAATCATAATGAAAAAAGAAGATTGGTTTTTAAGAAACCAAAATTCACTGTAGGTGACTATGTGAGAATTTCCAAGTATAAAAATGTATTTTCTAAAGGCTATGAAGCTAATTTTAGTACAGAAATATTTCAAATATATAAAGTCCAGAATACTGTCCCTGTAACTTATCTCATCAAGGACGCCAAAGGTCAACCCATTTTGGGCTCAGTATATCAAGAAGAACTCACATTAGTTAAACATCCTCATATATATTTGGTAGAAAAACTATTAAGAAAAAGAGGTAATAAGGTGCTTGTGAAATGGTTAGGATTAGCTGAAAACAGCTGGGAAGATGTAAGAAAAATGAAACAAATGTAAAATAATGTAATTTATTATTATAAATATATACTTATTGTACAATAAACTGTTTTATTTTATTACAAGTTGTGAATTACATAAGTGTAATTTCTTTAAATCAATAAATATACAAATTATTTACAAACTATATACATAAAATAAATAAAGAATAAATATACAAAATTATTTACAAAACTATATACATAAAATGAAGAATAAATATACAAAATTATTTACAAAACTATATACATAAAAATAAAAACAAAAATAAGTACTATGGTTTTTTGTATCCATAGGGTACTGAGTCTAAGTTATCAATCAACCTTCTTTTCACAAATTTTTACTTCAAATGTTTTAGTTGAAGTTTTTGAATACACGTCATTAGACGTTGTTTTATTTATAGTATAATTAGATACTATAACCCTTTCATCCCTGTTGTTTAAGACAATATCTTTTAACCTGTCAAAGTTTAATTTTTGTGTATTTCTAAAGTTCAATGTGAGTCCTTTAATTTTACAAACTGATTTATACGAGTCACTTTTGGTGGAGTAGAGCTTATAAGCGTAACTTTTAGGACCCGAGGACACGAACTCAGTTATAAAGCTACCTTTGCCGTATTCTTCTAACTCATCTGTAAGGTCGCCAAGGAAGTTACCCGTAGGTAAATCCTCTTCCCCCTCCTTACAGGAAAAAATTAGGCTGTCGGTGTCAAAATAATGACACCTTTCTTTCAATACCTCTAAATAGCTGTATAACTTAAGCCGAGCCTGGGCCGTTACAAACGATGCTACTACGACGTTAGCATTGGTAAGCACCCGCTCATTTTCATCGCGGTCACACCAATTAACGTATATTGTGGACTCATTTACCGGCAATATATAATTGGTTATTTTAAGAGGATCTGTTAAAATTTGCAGAAGATCATAAGGCTCATTAACGATTGTGATTTTGGGGAGGGTATTGCGCTGCCCAAATTTGCCCCACTGAGAATTTAACGCGGTCTTGGAGACTGTTCGCAAGCCAGGGTTGTAGGCTATTTTAGAAGGGTCTAACAGGATACCCTCGACCTCATAGTAACGTTCAACGTACTCAGCTCTGTCTTCGGCTGTTTCACAGTCTTTAGGGTATCCTGAGGATTCCTGTTTGATCTTTAAGAACGTGTTTACATAACGTGCAAACAACCCTTCCTCGCCTGTATCTCTATTATATTGAACAGTCTCCCACGTATATATCTCCCACGTATCAACCAACTTATAACCCATTTCGAGAGCCTTAGCTACCTCAAGAATAACCCAGACACCATGGAGCATCCGCTCTTCATCGGTATGAAAACAGTCTTCTTGATTTAAGGTTTCTGCACAAGTACGGCAAAGAGGAAAAAATAATTTATTATGAAGTTTTACAGGTAAAACTGGAAAGTAAAGCGACCTCGGTGGTAATATTGTACACTTCATTATACCGTGTATACTTTTTAGTGTAGGATCGCTAATAATTACACTGTAGCACTCCTCAAACCCCACGTAAATTTTGGGTTCCTTAATAGGGAAAATACCATATTTTGTAACCCAAGGATACAAGGAGCACACATCATAATAATGAATTCTTTCCCCATCACCACACTTGTAATACAGTTTAGTATTACCTGTTCGACCTCCAAAGAAACTTTCCCTTAAATTCAAGGGCTCCATTTTCAAAATTTCATTACTATTTAACCATAGCTCGATGTCTGGGTTAACCTTAAGGTAGTTTTTGAACTCACATTCCCAAATTTCAATCAAATCATACCCCATAGACTTAATTTTTAAGGCTTTTGACCTGGTACTTTCTAGTCTTTTGTTTAAAGTGTCCAATGAACCAGGGTATATAGGGCTATCTCTATTACTTTTAATACATGTGTGGCCATGATAGAAACAGCCGTTATATTCAAAAACCTGATTGGTGTCACCACAAAAGCCGTCAACTTTTAATTTTGTGCCCGGAAGAATCACCTCGTGCCCGTTAAACGCGTGTTTGATTTTAATGTTTTGAAGTTTTTCTACCGTTAACAACCATTTAATTGCGCTGAATGACTGGTTATCCCGGCATCTGTACCCCCCTCTAGGAATTAATTCAATCGTGTTAGGCTCGAGGAAATTCCGCCTATAGCATAAATTAACAGCTGAGGCGATGGTGATCGCCGATTCAGAAAACGGACACACATTGCAATATTCAAGAAAAATTTTACGAAACGCAAGACATGCTTGCCGAAGAATAGTAACATCATTTATGGTATATCCCCTTAATTCATCTTCCATGTTAAACACAACATTATTGCTTACTTGACTATCATACCAGGCCAAAAACTTATCCCTATCAGAAGACCTCATACTGTCAGGGTCGTAAAATTCAACGGGTGGCATGGGCCCTACATAATTTTGATTTTCCCAAGTATTAAATCGGTACGGAAAATACCCTTTTTTTAATTCAACCAGATTAAACGCTTTGGGTAAACTAGACAGCGGCATAGGTAGATAATTAAGTGAATCTAAAAACCGAATATTTTGATATTTTAATGATATGATTTTTGTACCGCGCATTACAACTTCTGGTGTAGCATTGTAATGGTTAACTAAAGCTTTTAAAATAAACTGGTTATCAAACGCTGACCCGTTATGGGCTAAGCATATGACGTTTCTCAATTTCGGTCGATCGATTAGGAGATAATTTAAAAATTGTTGGATTACGTTATCGCCAATATAAACGTGTTGTCGAACACCGCATGTATAACATACGTCGGTAACGTTATCATTGTCTTCACAATGATAACATACCTGTTGAACAACACAGGCGTTTGGTTCGTGTTCCTTTAAACTGGGGTTATTTTGGAAGTTCTTTTCCTGTCTAGTTTCTAGATCGAAAAAAATAAATAATACGTTTTCATCGGAGGGGATATTTGCGTTTACCTTCATATAACACCTGTGATCGGGTGTTGTAAAAGCAAAACAAACGGTACAAAATATTTCACCGCAGGTATGGATTTTTGGCCGCCTACGACTTAGATCGTAGACCTTATAACATTTTAAACACTTACGGATATTCCTACAAGTAGATGTGGTAATTGTCTTTTTTTTACGTTTCAGTACGGTTTCAACTTTATGAATGTTAAAACAATTTTTACTATTAAAAGTTCTTTTGCAGAGTTTACATGATAGTTTAGCTTCTACTAAGCAGGGCGGGCTGGAGAAGCACGCCGAACACTTTTGAGAACATACATGGGCAGTTTTATTATTGTAAGGCGTGTTGCATTCCTCACAATAATAACAGCACGCGAACGCGCCCGTTAAACTATTAATAACATTAAAATGACAGTCTCCATAAATTAAATTAATTTTATATTGCGCGTCGGGATTTACGCCCTTAAAAAGGACGTTTCTACCGCGACCCTCAAAATCGTAAACCGTGATTTGATATTTTTTTAAATGTTTTTGAAATATACTTACTTCGTTCAATCCCATGCCACCCGTTTCAGGGGCTTGAACCTTTGCTTTATTCATTAATTTTAGGGCAAGCCTGTCCTGTATTTTCCCTATGTTTCTTTTTATACAATTGTAGCGAAGGTCGTGTTTTGCAAGGGCCTTACCTACTACCAATGCACGGGGTAGGCAAAGATTATCTGTATTTTGTATAGTTGTAATGCTTCTTTTTGAGAGGCAGGCCCTGTCAAAATCACCGTCCTTGCCAACTTTACGACCCGACCCATGAGGCATTCTTACCCTAGTTATTTCAAGGGTCATAGTATCAGTGTGAAAAAATAGCTGATTACTTTGAATAACTGACTCAAGTACCTCTAGTATATCTGTCGGCTGCATGTCACGGGCCATCTTAAATGCACACCATGCTGGCTCCTTCAGATGTACGCTACTTATGCAGGCACCCAGCATGTCGGTTGGGGCGGTACTCTCCATAACATCAGTCATGACGCCATGAATACCACGGCGTAGCCAGTCGATAGGGTCTGTATTATCAGGGACGGGACGTAACTTGAACGTTTTCTTGAAGGATGTGAGTCCAAACCTCTGATTATGCTTGGTGTCGCTGCTTATTACATCGTAAAGTACATCAGAGGTAGGCTAAACAAATAAAACAAAACTAATTAGGACACATTTTAATAATATATCAAGTAGGACTATATTTAATTTTATAAAATTAATTCTGTACACATAATTTATCAATTTTTATTTAATTATTATTTTTTTTTTGTAAAAGGGTAATTTTGACCATTATTGTATTAATAAATAAATTTACCTCATCAAAATCTTCGTCCCAAAAACCTGTGGTGTCAAACACACACACGTTTTCATGCCTTTCTATCTCCCGCGCCAAGAAGGACACGTTGCAGTACCTGCAGCTCTGGACGGTCTCACTGTTTTCTAGGTCCGACACCCAAAGGCAGAGGTCTTCGTGGGTGAGGTATTCACCCTCAACCACGGTATACAGGGCTCCACATACTCTGCAAACTCTTTGACTATCAGCGACGAAAGACATTTTTCTGTAAAATTAAAAAAATATATAAAACGTTAATAAAATATTTAATATTGTAACAAATTTGAAATTAATTCTCAACGGTAGCATGCGCATACCATATTTTAAGTTTTACTTCAAATTTTAAAACTAATAACCATTAATAATATTTGAAAATAATTTATGTGACACTATTATTTAAATAGTAATTTTAAAAATCGCTAAAATGCGCTTATAATTAAAACGTTTATAAATATAATAATTAAAAAAAAAATTACCTAATTATTTTAAATATAATTATTATTTCTTACCTGGAATAGGGTATCCAAAAACTGGTAAAGCAGAACGTTTTAAATAAAATTGAAAATTTAATCAGGACTGATCCAAAGCTAGATACCGTCTGAATTAATTAGGAAAACCAATGA
Organism: Microvelia longipes; assembly: GCA_018340805.1. NCBI lineage: Eukaryota > Metazoa > Arthropoda > Insecta > Hemiptera > Veliidae > Microvelia > Microvelia longipes. Next base: position 22,026,152 of record JACMZG010001911.1, read on the forward strand.
AGAGGGGATGCTTTTCGTGAGAATTGGCGATAGGGAAGGGGTTATAATTTTCACGATCCGACATGAAAAGTGCTGATGACTGCATTTCTCAAAGCCAGACCGGATATTGGATACTCTTTTTACGATAGAACTTCATACCATATTTTAATAAAAAGAAACTAAATTCAATTTATTACAACAATTTAAAATAAAATAATAATTGTAATGAAAACTACATTAGCAAGGTTTTTGATGTATGCTTCGATTTTCAAAATTTAAAAAATAGTCCTATTTGTTTACACCGTCTCAGCCGAGGATCGAACCAGGGTTCTTTAGAACTACATTTAGCTAACATTGCTACTTTATCCCATGCGGCCTTCCTTGGAATGCGGATAATCAGTTAAAGCGTGTGTAGCATATGAATGAAAACACACACTCGGCAGATTCCTGCCTAGACGACGCGTTGCACCATCCTAGCGTACTATACCCTTATCAATTACTACACATTTAAATACCTCACATACGGTTAAATAAATATTTATATTAATGTAACAGTTTATCCCACCCGTCACTTTAAATACTTCATATACATAAATAATATTTTAGAAATTTTAGTCACTACCTAGCTTTCTAATGGATTACCTCAAACATTTTGATCTGACCCGATTTTACTGTGAATCCTATAGTGGAAGGGTAGCTAAATTATTTAAAGTTCAAGAACTTGTAAGTGAAATAGAAAAATATACTCAAATAGGCTGTACCCGACGCTAAAAGAACCGTTTCGGATGGCACTACCCCAACTGTAGTTGGGCTAACGAAAACGCTCTGTCAGGTGTAAACTTTTGTTTTTGTTATTATTTAAAACAAAAAGCGCAAGAACTGAACCGCTTATTAGAGGAACTTTATCCAGAAGATGTAATAAATGGTTAAAGCACATTCGTTAAATTTGTTGGTTTTAAAATTCTTTTAACGGTTTGAACCAATTAATTTAACGAATACTATGTAGAAATATGTTTATAAATTTAGCGATATAAATTACATTTTAGTCGATTGTCAACCGTCATACAGACAACTAGTTATGGGACTTTTACAAGGAAAGATGAACAAATATTTTAAAGTTTTATCAGAACGTAAAATCGTTAATACAAAACTCTGCATAACAAGAGTTTATGTTACGGCTAGATTGAAATTTCCAAAGGAAACTCCGTACATATGGATTGAATCCGCAGTATCTAATTTAGTTTACTATGCTATACGAAGCGCAGGTAAGGAGGATTTGATTAGAGTTACAGTGGAAGTACCGACGAGAGACTTTACTATCATGTTTCCGATACTAAAAAGAAAAGATTTTACCGCCGAAGCAGACTTCTTCGACTTCAAGTACGGTGATAGCGTAAAAGTGTCAGCCTGCATATTAAAAAAAGTTAAATTATAATTAATATCTTATTATATTTATTCAATAAATATTTTATAAAATAAATTTCGATTTCTTTTTACCTTAAAACATACAATTTGTCACAAACAGTTAAATGTAATGCGACATTTGTCAACTTTCACAACCTGATTAAAACTATTTTCCTAAAATAATTAAAGCAAAGTATACCAAGTGGCCGGATGTCACAAATGTGTAAGTGTTGAGGGTTTAGGCTACTTTGCAAAATAATAGGCGCAGAAACTATTTTCCTTTAGAAGAGTAACCTTTACAATGACATCATTTTAACTTTATTTACTCATTTACGATTTTCTTAGAGAAATCCGCTAGTAAAATTATAGTAATAAAAAGTAGCGTTTAAAATGACCCGTCTGACCTTTATTATAAATTACTCATTTACGATGTCGCAAATGCATAATTTTAATGCGTCAATGTGTTGAGGGTTTAGGCTATTTTGCAAAATAATAGGCGCAGAAACTCTTTTCCTTTAGAATAGTAGCACTTAAAATGACCTCATTTAACCTTTATTTACTCATTCACGATTTTCCTAGAGAAAATTCACTAGTACACTTATAAAAAGTAGCATTAATAAGAAATTGACTACAGCCAAAGTTAAAGACATTTAGACAACGTTGGAACATGAAAATTGACTAATTACAACTCAAAATCAATATATTTACACTAGAAATTTAAACTAACTTAAAAAATACAGACTTATTAGACTTAAAACTTATACTAACAATAAATGACAAAGACGAAAATAATATAAATTTACTTAAAAATTGACATTTAAAGAAATGTTGAAACTAACTACAAGATTTAAAACAATACAGACTTATAACCGTGACTATATCAAGACATTCTCATTCAAGACAGGAGAAAGTAAATTATTTCTTCATCAAGACTTTCTCATTAACAGACACGAGAAAGTAAACCCTTAAAGTAATAACGCATGTAGAGTAGAACATAGCTCGGTCACTACACTTTAGTATAGGGTAGGGTAGGGTAGTGTAGCGGAAAGAAGGCTATGTACCAGTCCGCGCCATTGTCTACCAACTCACTCAGTTGGTCTAGTGGTTAGAGCATCTGAATTCTACGCAGGGTCTCGGTTCGAATCCAACAAAGGCTCACACTTTTTGTTGATTCTTACCCATAATAATTGTTAAATTCAACATGTAAAAGTAACTGGATGGGTGACCGTGTAAGATGTAACAAACAAAGTGACGTCAGAGGCACATGTAAACAAACAAGGTGAGAGAGCAAGGTGACGTCAGAGGATAGTGCATAACATGGAACCCGCATACACATAGAAGAGGGGGGGGGGGCAGATGTAACAAACATGAGAGTGCAAGGTGACGTCAGAGGTAAGTGACCGGGTGGCACGTGGCAGGCGCCAGGGCTCAGGAATTTTGCTGACGCCATGTCTACCGCAAGCGACCCCCTTACTACTTAAGTGTAGCTTTATGATATGTAAGCATCCGAATTATTAAGCCAAGACAAGTCCTTTTCCATTTGTTTTTCAAAAAGTACACTGGTCAGTTTTAGATGCTTATATGAGACCAATAATTGTAAATAATAAGCGAATAAAAATCTCTTTTAATATTTGCTTGCATACAATTCATCTTAATTTTGAAATAGTTCCTACTAAAGGGACATCTAAATACAGTCATACCACTCAAATTCATTTCTTGCAATACAACAAATGTCATGATTACTCAGTCTCGCTACGCTTGACCTCACAATGATCGGTAACCAAAGTACTAGAGCCAAGGATGTTAATAAAATTCATTCAATCGTTTGATACAAAAGCCTTAAAACTTTCATATATATATTACTCGGCAGCCTATTTTTTATCACTTTTTGTCCATTACACACACACAGATATATATATATATATTATTATATATATTATATTATATATATATATATATATATATATATATATATATATATAATATATATATATATATATATATATATAAATATATTATAATATATATATATATTGAAGAGAACATTTAGGAAAATTTGGTTTGAATTAGTACAAAATGAGTCACATTTTACAGGTCCGGCTCTTGGACGGACTATCATAAAAGTGCCTGAATCTGATAATTATGATGAAACCTCACCATAATTACTTTGTAAGGGTAAACATAATACTTTCCCCAACTAGGGAAAGGTAGTAAGGTAAGGTAGGAATAGGTAGGTGAAGCAATACAATAATAATTAACATTTAATCAAATACCATTAAGATCAATATGGAGGACTATATTATGACAAGACCCATACCATAAAGAAGTTGATTTATAACGTTATGCAGTATTACTTCATAAATGTTGAGTCATAGCTAACAGAATCTATTGTTAGTTGTAAGATGAAGGCGACAAAGCCAACACCCAGCTTTATTAATATGGATGACAAGAGTTGCATCAAACTATTTAAAACGTTTTAAACCTACATGAATTTCTTATCGCAGTAAACTTAATATAAATAATTATTAATGTATAATACATGAATAGTCTAAAATGTCTAAATGATATTTTTTCCAAGACCATTAAAAGTATTAAAATATTTTCGAAGCCAAAGCAACGAAAAAAATGAGCTTATGGGATTGGGGTCATGTAGGGAGTGATAGTTGGGGGATGGTTTTTTACATAGACTTGATTTTGGTTCCTTACCAAATAATAATAAATATTTTAATCGGTTAAGAGGTCGCTAACAATGCATTATGTACCCTTTCCTTTTTTACGAACCGACTTCTGAACCGATAGTGTTTATATTTGTCAAAAAATGGGTACCCATTCACATAACTCTAGGCTAGAGATCTTATCTTGAGCCATTTGGCTCCGCTGTATGTTTATTTTTTCCCTGTTTGCGTTTCTAGTAAATATATTAGATCTGACGCTTATCAGCAAATGTTTAATGGTCCAAACCTAATAAATGAAACTGCTTGGTTATGAGAATGAACAAACAATTTTTAGGTGTGCTTTTAATGACTCATATAAAAGATAACAATTTACAAATAATTAAATTAGAAGTACACAATACAATTTAAGCAGCAACAACTTTTAATTAAAGATTAATTAATTTAAGAAGAATTAATTTCAGACGATTTTTAAATTATTTCCTTCACGATTTTGTCGCAAATTATATGCTCCAAAAAGTATAAATTTAGATTTCATTACCCTATATTTATCTGATAACAAAAAAAAATGTAACCAAAAAATAGAATAGTTAAATAGAACTAGAAATATAACAAAAGAAGAAAAGTTATTTTCCCATCCTTTTTATCAAATTGGAAAATCTTTGTCCAAATGTCAGGTCTGATTTCCTGTTTGGTTTTGTTTACTCATGATAAGGCAAGCAACAAGTTGGTTAAGATAGACAAATGTTTAGATCTTTTACACTGTGTTTTAAGTTCAAGAGCACCTAGGATGATGACCTGTACAGTTAGAGCAAATTGTGAGAATCTTTTAACTTTTACAATTAGATTTTTACACTGTATATGTAAACTCATTTTCAGATTAATTGTACTCGTTAATAACACAAATAAAAGGTCAAATTTTGTGTCAACATTTTAAAAACACATTGAGGTAAAACGAATGAGGTAAATTTTTTATCAGAGTAATTTTTTTTTTTTATTAGTCAGATAGATATTGCAACAAACTTGTTGAATTTCCAGGGTTTCCAGTTATTTAACATAGTTTTTTGGTTACTTTTAGAGGATGTGTCGTCTTCAGACCGGTTTTATTCAATTCAACGGCTCAAGCATAGGTGATTCTAAGGGGAGGGAGCTGAAGATCTCCCTGGTTTGAAATTAGCAGCCCAAGAAAAACATATTCCTTTTAAAAGTAAAATTAAATTTAACTTATTTAAAATATATTAAGAAAATAAATAATGAAATAAATATATTTATTTATTATATAAAAATATACTTTATCAAAATAATCAATTAACTTGATCATTAATCAATTGACTTTATTGCTCCTATTTTTAATAAGTTTAGTTAGCAACCAAAGGTTACCAATTAATATAATCTACTTTTTTAGATTAAGTTTACTTAATAGTTAAATTGGAAGATAAGTAATATGGGTAAAATAGTAACGACGAAAATATTAGATAGATCTTATTCAAAATACAGTAATATATATATATATAATATATATATATATATATATTATATATATATATATATATATAATATATATTAAAAGGGCTGAGCCCCCTAAGATTTCTACCTAGAATCGCCTGTGGGCTCAAGAAACATGTATTAAGAGCTTTGGTCCGGCGAAATATGTGAACTCCTAATTTTACCGTTTTTCTGTTAAATTTTGCTGACTCAGCAAACCAAGTATATTACGTCACCAAAACCTGGTTTTCAAAAGAATTCTTTACATTTATAAAGCCTAGAAGTTTTATTCAGATTTGAAGAAGCTTTATAAAGCCATAGAAACGTCCAGACAAATTCTTGTTCATTAACACACATCAATAATAATTAAATAAATATCCCGATTATTTAATGATTTCTTGGAAGAGTATAAGTTGAAGGGGAAATTTATATCAAATTTAAATTGCTATACATAAAGATGACATTTGCCGACCAGGGGAAACACAAGATGTATTATAATACGTTAAGAAATCAAAAATTAATATGAATTTCAACGTGGGTATTTCTTCAAGGACTAAAGTCACTAATAAGCCACTCAAGATTTGCCTGCCTGTCTGAGTCTGACTCATATAAACTTTACGTTGATTTCAGGGTGAACTACCGGTCACCTATATGTAGTTTGGATTATATTTCTTCTAAATATATATATGTATATTATTCCTTCATTTAAAAAAATAAAATAATAAAAACTAAGCTCATTGTTTGGTGTACTTTATTTCGTATAATAACAATATGAATTTTGTTTTAAAATATCTATGCGTTGAAAGTATTTATTTGGACTTTATATAGATGTGTAAGAAATAATTATAAATTAAAAACATAGAGCAGACTATATCCGTCTTGAGTTGTTTTCACTACTAAATTTGCTTAACGCAATACTTGACCTTAACAAAGAAATTATTCTAAATAACCTATTTAATTTTACAAATTAGTACTTGCACAACTTCCGAATTCAATATGAAAAATTTGAAGGTTATTTCCGTTCATTAAAATATAATTTGTTTTACCAATTCCAAAAATCAGTCGTACCATCACAAATTATATTGCAGGTTATTGTACATGCAGGAAGGAATATATGCTTGTATATTGTATTTTTTGTGTATTACAACAAAAAATCGAAATTTATATTTAAGAGTATTATTTCATATATTCATTAAAATCAATAAGGTACGGGATACCTTGGAACTTATCCTCATCACATCGGATTCCGGATTCCATACGCTCATAAACTCCCTCTATATCACTATCCTTTATATATATATATATATATATATATATATATATTATATATATATATATATATATATATATATATATATATATATATTATATATATATTATTTATATATATATATATATATATATATATATATATATAATATATATATATTATATATATACTTGGACACACAATCAATATTAGTAAGAAATTAATAATTTTTTTTTTTAAGGATATTGGTTATTGTTTTTCATTTTTAATTGTTATCACCAATTTCTTTTAGTTTAACACCAATGTATCGTTTAATTATATAAAAGTGAGCGAAGCGAGTCCAAAGCTTTAAACAAATGAACAACGGAAGATAAACGCCGGAAGGCGCGCAAAGCACGGTCGGAGATACCTCAAGAAAATAATGATAATCCAATTTCAAGATTGAACAAAATTCATTGCGGGTTCACAATAGCTTTACGACAAATTTTAATATTTCTATGCGGCATTTTTCATCTATATCTTCATTCATTTATAAAAAAAATTATTAAAAGCTAAAACTAAATTGTTAATCATCATTAACAACTTAAGTTTGGTTAATGAAAAAAATTAATATAAAAAATAAAAGGAGAAGCTCGCATAATTATACTTGATTTATTAGCTAAACTTATCTTAACAAAAATCGGCAACAATAAAATATAGAGAAACCATAAAATATAGACTACTACAAGATTTCCTTCTAACAAATGTACTACGGTATGTAAGGGTGTTAAAATTATGTAAAAACAGGAAAAACAAGCGAAAAAATACGTGTAGGATTTGACCCTGAAAACTTATTTATATAAATCTTACATAAATCGCCCACATTTCTTGGCAATTTTATGTCACTTGGAAAATATATAGTCCAATTTATAAAGATATGCCTATCTAATTCAGGTTTTTATTTTATTGTATTGTAAATTTCAACTGTTGAACTGTCAAGTAATGTTTGATTGAAGAATGAACAAATGAAAGAAAATATTACTTTTATAGTGTTGTTTCGCAAAGTAAGTATAGTGGTAACAGAACTTCCTTAATATCAGAATATATTATTGGCTTATTTTATAAACTTTTCTTGTCAATATTACCTCATACACACTTCTCATATACTCTGAAAGGATAAATGGAAACAAAATCTTTTCTTAGATACTTATCTAAGCATCCAGCAGAAAACTAACATATTTTCGATACTAAATTTGCATCTTTCAAGAAAATGCAGTAGATTTAAAACAATCATATTGTCTTTTTTAAAAGATATCTACTATCATGTTCTGCTATTTTGTTTTAAAGTTCTATACTGAAGATAGTATTCAACTTATGAGCCCATATTTTACTTACTGTAGATAAAACGTTACATTTAAAAGTTTCAAACTGCGAAATGGCCAATACGTGTGTTAACTATTATATTTTTATTTAAAATAGAATACAGATGGAATTCAAGGGAATTGAATTTAAGGAACTGAATTTATAATATATATATATATATTATAGCAGCCAGAGGCACACCCACTGGAGGCTAAGGAGGATGAGGTCCCCCAGACAATCCAAAAATGTAATAATGCTTTCCCAGTAGTGGACTGAGCCTAAAAGATTCCAAACCTATATCTCAAGGGGCCCAATGGGGGGGGGTCCTATATTAAATTTCAAGTAGAGGGGTCTACTTTTAACTAAAGTAGTATTAATGATTATAGCAAGCTTAATTTAATTTATTTAACTTTAATTTCATATTTAGTAAATTAAATCAAATAATAATATTTTATTTTTTATAGAAATTAAAATAAACTTAAGAGAATAAAATAAATAAGTAAGAATAAAATAAACTTACATTTTTAAAAAATTAATTCACATGAATGACCTTTTTAACTAAAATATTTTATGTTCAATCTTTAGGGCCCTTTCGTACTGCTAGGGCCATGATCAAGTATGTTAAGAGCCCCTTGAGGCATTAGTCTTCCGTTTAGGGCATTTAAAGGCCCAAGTATAAAGAATGGGGGCCTTAAAGGACCTAAATTTAGGTCACAAATTAAGAATATTTTTAAGTATTTTAAGAGCTTTTTAGGCCCTACATTGTGGAGTATTGGGCCCCTGTGACTCTTGTGTTATGAATATATCAAATATTAAATATGTCAATCATTTTTTTTAATTTTCGTTGTTTTTCTTTAAGTTTATTTGTAGCTGAGGGGCCCAAGGAGGGTTGCCACCCTCGCCATCAATGGCCAGTTCGCCCCTATGCTTTCCGCATTTTTTGCATAGCCCCCGTTTAAGTATCTTTAAACACTAAGTTTTCTTCAGCTCGCTTTATTATTTAAATTAGTTATGTTCTTCATGAATTTATCATATTATGTTTCAGAAAGTGCTTTTACCTGTCTCCTTTTTATGGCAAATTTTAATTGGTTTCTTAGCAAGCCAGTCCATGGTACATGACGATTATACCAAGCCCGCAATAAATTATTTTATTATACTTTTCTAAAGAAAAAAATACATTCTTTGATTAAATTATTTACTTTTAAAATGCATACTCCCGTTTGAGTTCGATCCCTGGGTTGTTTCTCTGTAAAACCTCTCAAGTCACTAAAACTATTTAACTCTAATACTAGTATTCTATAAAGAATATTGTAAAAATTATACTTAAAAGGCTGCTTCCTGGTGAAAAAAGAAAACGCTAAAAAAGGAAGACAAGACTATATTAACTTAGCAGTTAATAAAATGAACCGTTAAGATTATAAAATTGTGATTGGACCAGATGCAAGGATAGAAAGCGAAGGTGTGCATTTTAACACCATCAATTTATGGCCCAGAGTCAACTGAACAATGAATAAAAATAAAATAAAAAGAGCTTTTACAAAATATATAAGTTTATTTCTTAAGTTTTTAGAACTTTATTTATTGCTGCAGTTTAAATATAGCTTTCAACGCTTAAAATCCAATATGTTCTTAAGAAAGTTAGAAATAATATTTTTTTAGGATAAATAAGGTTTTAAGAATACATAACAATGTTATAACTTAGGAAACAATGTGTAATTTAGAGGGAAATTTGTTAAAAATACATAACATCTTTATATTATTATAAATAATAAATACTCTAAATATAATTCAAAAAATGGTATTGGAAGTATCCGGAGTTTTAGTACTTTTTGGAAAGATAGGTTTATTGTAAATTCCTCGCTTGTACATAAGGTTAACGAATGTTTAGTGCTGCAAGCTGAGGGCTGAGTTCTAACTTGACTTCTGAAGACACAGGTTCATTGGCTCCAGTTCGATCCTTACCAGCTATGAAAATACCAATACCCCATGTACCTATAAATATTAACTAACCAGTTAATACATCTGTTAAAACAGAACATTTCCAGGATACCTTCTAGCAATATGACACAATAACTGAAAATTATACCCCCGTGATCCTTGAAAAAGAAAACTATTCTTGATTGATGTTTTAAAATGAGCATAAATGGAGTCCATCGTAATAGAACGAAAGAATAGAAAGTCTCTCCACAGTTTATAAACTGTGGAGAGACTTTCTATTCTTTCGTTTTATTATTCTTGATTGAATCTTAAATTCATTTTTGCTTTCGTTTTCTATATCCAAGCCATACGACCCTGATGATTCAGGTGAAATATATTAAGATTTACCCCTACTACTGAGAAATTAAATTTCAGATTCATTCGTAATCAATTTTATAGTATCTAAATCTTATGACCACAACCTTGACAAAAGGATGATGCCGTCGGTTATTAATTTTGAGCTAAAATTATTCTATCAACATATTGTGTAGTAAGTTCTACAGTCTCTTAAACTCACCCTGTAAATGCCACTTCCCTCCCTAGAGAATTTAACAAAGATTGAATAGGCAGATTTAACAAGGATTGAATGGGATTTGAATTGGGGATTGAAATCGGAATAGGGGAATTCACGATGAGGAATTGTTGTATATTCCACCGCTCCTCCGCAGACTACTCTATTTTTTCATTTGTATATTAATCGAACATTAATTGGACAATAAATTCATTAAATTAAATTATAATTATAAGTATTTCAGAACTTGTTTAAATTAAGAAAGCATTTATTGATTATGAAGTTCACAAATTTTTTCAAATTAATAATAGTGAGCAGTATGAATATCAATCGAATACGGTATTTATACACAATCAATGTTTAAGATTCATAAGTAAGAAGATTAAAAATCTTCCAATATTTAACACTGGGGAAGATTTTAACCCTCGCTGGCCATTTTCTAACCCCAATCAAGATTTCCTCGGCTTTGCCACGGTTGCCAAAACCACAGTAAACTATTTTAAATTCGTTTGCCTTACGGTCTTAAAAATTATCTCCTAAAAAAACTTGACTTCAAGCGTTAAAACTTTCTTCCCTCTCTAACTGTTAACATCTCTGTTAACATCGCGAGTGCTATTTTTGAGTGCTTTTTTAAGTTATTTTTATTGTTTTTAATAATATTTTGTACCTAAATTGAAGTATTTATCATTTAAAGTTTCTCGGCTGATCGATTTGCGTGATTCTACCTTTTTAAATGATTTAAAACATTGATTTTCACTGACGTTATCTCTCCCGCGCTATCTTGCTGACATTTTTCGTAGTTTTTGCCAATTTTTATCCTTATATTGTGTTTTTAAAAGCATAAAAATGCCATTAATTAACAGAAAGCAATGTGTCGAATGTAATTCTTCGATTGATTCGTCAGATAATTTAGAATGTGATAAATGTAGACGGGGAGTACATGCTACCTGTAGCGGTCTCACCCCAGATGACATGAAGAGTATAAATGTAACAGACTGTTACTTCGTCTGCAATGCATGTGAGTACACTGTTAATTTAACTGAAGATAAAGTAAAAAACCTAGTTATATCAACTGTCAACCATAAAAATTCTGAAATCATCTCTAGAATCTCTAATGTTGAATCCAAAGTTCAGGAAATTAGCATTACTTTGGACAAAATAAACTGCAACATAGGTTCTAATAACTTATCAGTGTCTTCTTTTACTACCACATCTTCGTGCCCTACTGATTTAAATAATAATTTTGAATCATTTTACTCTGAAATAGAGGAAAGAGAATGGAGGAGTCGTAATGTTATTATATTTAACTTAAATGAGCTGACTGACTCTCACAGTCATGAAGATTGCTCAACCCATGACATGAATCAAGCCATCAAAACATTAGAACCATTTAACATTGATTTAAAAGGCATAACCACTTTAAGACTTGGTGACAAAAATAAGAATATTACTCAATCTAAGGCAGATAGTACAACTACAACTCATGACAGTGCCCAGCAAGATAATATAGCTGGCAAAGCTAATACAGGCCAGATCCCGTCCACTTCGGGTAACTTTAAACTCTAAACAAGATGTCCGCAAAGTACTTAGATTAAAAAATAAACTCATTTTGAAGACCCCTCTTCCTCAAGACACAAGCTCTACTAGTAATGGAGTCCAGGCTAATGATTCATCTCCTGGCCCCAAGAAGGTAACTATAAATGCTGATTTAACTCTTAAACAAAGGCTGTACCTCCAAGACCTCAGAGAAACACTTGCTTCAAGAATAAAGGCTGGAGAAAATCTGACTATAAAATATATTGATAATATACCTAAAATTGTTTCTATTCATCCAAAAAACTACCTAGCCAGTCCTCCTCGTTAACTCTATTTTACCAAAACGTGAGAGGACTTAATACAAAACTAGACACTCTTAGAACTTCAACTTTTCTTATAGACTCGGACATATTTATATTGACAGAAACCTGGTTAACTAAGCATGTAAAAAACTCTGAACTAGGAATGCATAACTACCATATTTATAGATGTGATCGCTCTATATCTACCAGTTCCAAACGCAGCGGTGGAGGTGTTCTCATAGCAGTAAAAAGAAAATACAAATGCTCACTTCTACCTTTTCAAAGTCAAGGACTTGAACAAGTAGCTATAAAGGTAAATTATAACTCAGTATTTATCACACTTGTGGCAGTGTATATTCCTCCTAGTGCTAAGAATGAAATTTATGAAGCTCATTTTAACTACCTTGATTCATTAATTCAGAAGACGGACTGTGCAAAAATCATTGCAGTTGGCGATTATAATCTTCCAAATATCTTATGGAACCAGTCCTCACATAGCATTCTACCAACCAGTACACCCACTGAACGCTCTGTTGTGGATTTGATAACACTATGTGGATTAACTCAGCATAATTCTGTGTGCAATAATAATAATAAAACCCTTGACCTAGTCTTATCCAGGATTGACAGTGGAGTGCAAGGTGAAATTACTGTAAACCCTACTGAAGATTACCTAGTCCTACCAGATATTCATCATCCACCTCTCTGCATATCACTGAAGCCAGCTCTAAATACCAGCCCCTAATAGGCCTTGTAAAACTAAAAACTTCTCTACTGCTGACTACAACGCTATTAATTCAGCTTTATCCTGTACTGACTGGGCATCTCTTTTTAACTCTGATCTCGATAATAATATTGAATTGTTTTATAGTAAAATTAATGACTTAATTGATAAGTATGTTCCTATTACTAGTCATTGCAACAGTATGTTCCCTCCATGGTATGACGATGAGCTCATTAACAATATATACAAAAAATGGGATGCACATATCTGGTATAAATCTAGTGGTTCAGACAGTGACTATATAGTTTATAGTAAACTCCGTAAAAAATGCAAAAACTTAGCTAAAGTTTGTTACATGGAGTATATATACAACATAGAAAATTCTGTTCCTTCGAATACCAAATATTTTTTTAATTTTGTAAACAGCATGAAAAAAGATCATTCTGAATTTCCAAGTACTATGATTTATAATGACAAAGAGTATAATGAACCTCAAAACATTGCCGATGCTTTTGCCTCATTTTATGAAGGCGTATATACTGATTGCATACCCACCTCTTACCCGAACTTTAATGTAGAAAATGCACCGAATTTATCTAATGTAATCATATCAGAAAATGATATTATCAAGAAACTTACATCTTTAAATAAGGGTCCTGGCCCAGATAAAGTACATCCCAAATTTGTGAAAGAGTGTGCAGAATCTCTTGCTGTTCCTCTATGTTTACTTTACAACAGCTCACTTTCTCAAGGCATTGTTCCATCTTTTTGGAAACTGACTAAAATAAGCCCCATATTCAAGGGCGGAGACAAAAAAGATATCGGTAATTATCGCCCTGTTGCTGTTTTATCATGCCTTGCTAAGGTTCTTGAAAGCCTTATTTTAGATCAAATCATGCCTCCCTTAAACAACATAATTTCAGTCGATCAGCACGGGTTCCTCCCCAATCGCTCCACCACCACCAACCTGTTATCTCATTTGCACCACATTCATACTGCTTTCTCAGAAAAAGCCCAGTTAGACTGCATAGCTACAGATTTTAGAAAGGCATTTGATTCAATAAATATCCCTCTTTTAATTTACAAACTTATTCTATATGGCTTCAATGGACCCTTACTTCAATGGCTCATATCTTATTTATCAGACAGGAAGCTGTATGTTAAATTTAAAAATGTTAATTCTAGATTATTTGTAGCGACATCAGGCGTCCCACAAGGGTCACACCTGGGTCCTATACTTTTCCTCATATTCCTAAACGATATAACTTATATTATATATTGTGCCTTTATACAATTATTTGCTGACGACGCGAAAATAAGTAAAATCATAAAAAGCCTTAATGATGCCATAATACTGCAAGAAAACCTGGATAGAGTTTCTAAATGGTGTAATGAAAACCTCCTACCTCTAAATATATCTAAATGTTGTGTTATCACTTATACTCATAAATCTAATCCCTTAGTCATAGATTACTATATTAATAACACCCCTCTTCATAGAACTGATCAGATCAAGGACCTAGGCATAATATTCGACTCAAAATGTATGTTTACTCTTCATATTCAATCCATAGTTACTAAATCGATGCAAACACTAGGTTTTCTTAAAAGAAATACTCAATCCTTTCGCAATATCAACTCTATCAAACACCTGTACTGCTCTATAGTTAGACCTTTATTAGAATTCAGTTCCCCTGTATGGTCTCCACATTATCAAACCCACTCCCAACTAATAGAAAAAGTTCAGCATAGATTCCTTAGCTACATCAATTATAAACTCAATATCCCAAAAGAAAACCTTAACTATGACTACCTCCTAGCTAGGCTAGACTTAAAACCTTTATCAACCCGGAGAACTGTAAATGACCTAGTATTTTTCTATAAATGTCTCCATTCTAAAATTGATTGTCCTCAGCTTGTCCAATTAATACAAATTGATACTCCATCCAGGTCACTTAGAAACTTTAAATTATTTCACACAGAATTCTATTATTTTAATTATTCCTATAATTCTCCTATTCCCAGGTTTCACCGTATTGCCAACATATCTAGTGTCTATATTGATTTGTTTTCTTGCTCTATTAGGTCTATAAAAGGATTAGATATTGATTATTTGGACCATGTCAACAATATTAAACGATTATAAGCTCAACTAAAATAATTAAAAAAAAATATCCTTCATTTTATACAATAATTTGTTTTGTACTCTCTCTTAATTTTAAATTTAACCATGTAATAACCTCATCTGTAATAATATGTAATATAATGTACAGAATAATTAATTCTGCTTTATTATGTAACTTTTTATTCTAATCGTCTCTTCTGCTCAATCCTTTTTTACAACTTTTAATTTTTTTTGTTTGTTGTTTCTAGTATATTATGTACTATTATTATTATTTATTTATCTTATTTGAAAATTGTTATTTACACTTAATAATATCAGGATGGTTCTCAATTTATATATTATTTTATTATTACTATAATTTTACTATATTATTTTACTATGTACTTTTTTTTACCTATCATAGTTTTATCTCTTACCAACGTGTTATATTTTTCAAACTACAACTTACTTCTCACTATCTTCCTATATTTTAAATTCTATTTTCTATCTATCATTAATTATTTCTAATTATTAGTAATATTGTATTTCATAGCCCCCTATTCATTTTTCTCTTCTCTCTTTGTTTTTATTCTTTTATATCTTAAATCATTTATAAATAACACCCGTATTGAAATTTTACTCAGTAAACACTTGTTTTATCATTATTATTATAGCAATTACTTTTTTTTCTTCTTTCATTCTCTGTTAAATTTAAAATACTTTACATTCTTTATACTTGTTGTTTGTGGAAAAAATATGTTTATAAAACTGTCAATTATTTGTATTTT
Source organism: Microvelia longipes (assembly GCA_018340805.1). Classification (NCBI taxonomy): domain Eukaryota; kingdom Metazoa; phylum Arthropoda; class Insecta; order Hemiptera; family Veliidae; genus Microvelia; species Microvelia longipes. The sequence continues at coordinate 22,042,224 of JACMZG010001911.1, forward strand.
TTATTATTATTATTTTTTTCTTAATACTTTGTAATTATATTGTAACTGTTGGGCATTGCCTGTTTAAATAAATAAATAAATAAATAAATAAATAAATAAACTGTGAAAACAAATATAAATGTACTTTGTTATATAATAAGAATAATCGGTGAATAAAATAAATAGCATTTATTATACCTAAGCTATATTAAAATTTAGAAGAAGAGGTTGCTTAAATCCATGTAAAAGAAATTAAAATTAACATTCTTGACAAATTATAATGTTTCCAAACCTACATCACTGTTGCATCTAAGATATTTATTTTCAAAATACTTCGTAATACTAGGTACGGTCTTTTTAAAATATTTGTCTGGATTTACGATAAAATCATAGGAACAAGAAACCAAAATAACAAATCTTATGATGTAATAAGGGATAAAAATAAAACTTTGAGTAATATGATTTAATTTAAAAACCTCTTACACGTAAAAACATCGTGCCTTATATGTAATTGGTCGTGACGAGACCAAACGAAATTAATAAGCAGGAAATAATAATAGAGAACGCATATCATTTTAAGTTAATAGATGTGTATTTCAATGCCGAATATTTTTGCTATTTCACTATTTCATTTGTATTTTGAGAACGTTTGTGGCCATGAAGATGCAAGAACGTGTCTCAGAAGTCTGTAGGGATGCGAGGACCTACAAGAAGTAGGGATGGACGCTCCAGGGTCAAGGTCTAAGAACCCCTTACCGAGAATGATAAAAACTTGAGGATAAAAGTACAGGATTATATCTGTAAGAAGTTTGAAAAGACTTCAGTGTTTTATGAAATAACATTCAATTTAATTAATGATAACTATTGTAACTGAATGTTAAGAAAAATGATTCAGGATCTATATAGTCATGAGAGGTTTACAGTCAAGGATATATAACGATTAACATAAACAATATTTAATCTTAGGCGCAATAATAATAATAATAATCAATATAAAAATCACATACAATTTCTAATTTACAGAATTCACAAAAAACAAAAGTTACATTGAAGTACTGCAAAAAGAGCCTCCAAGAAGAAAACCTTGGTACAGAAGATTCTTTGTCGCTGAGTTTAATTTAGTGCTTTCCTATTTAATTTATTATTTAGTTCAGTTTTTTTATTTATAAAAGAAAAATCAAATTAATAATATAATATAAAATGAATATAATCTAAAATTAGTCATAAAACGAAATTAATCATAATAATCATTCACAATGATTCATACTACTAAAGCTAGAAAATAATGCGTAGCATCAAGCTCTACGAGCTATTTGTAATTTGAAAATCAATAAATTTAAAAAATAGAACAACAGAATAACATCTATAAACCCTTAGCCAACTATCAGGCCCTTAGCCAGCCAGAACTTTAAGGAGTGGGCGATAACAATCTCACAAGAATTGGATATTGGATAACTATACCTTTAAGTAAGGGACTTCCGCTGAAAACTACTTCGTCAAAGGGGCGAAATTTTCCCCGGGAGGGACAAGGGGAGGGGTCAGACATTCCCCTGGGTACGGGTCTAACCCTTGTAGAATATTTATTAGAAAAGAATAAAAATCAAGAAACATAAGTCGATGAGCTGATCACGGAGCCCTGTAAATCCTAAGAAATACGAAATAAATTTGTAAATATTATTTTTATTGCGCCATTCTGTTACTAAAGTAAAAGAGAATTTAGAGATTCAATATTTAGTCACACGGCTCTTATAATGCTTAATATTAACAACGATATAAGCATTAAGCATTTGAAGAGTAATGAAAAAGCTTTTATATATTTTTTTTAATTGTAAATATAAAAATCGGATATGAGGCAGTCCGGAACTTTTCCTCATCCTCACTACTTCGGACTCGCTTCGCTTGCTCTAAGATGAGCAATGTTCATCTTCGCCCATCTAAAAAAATACGTTTTATTTCAGCGGTTACCCACACAGGCACGAGGATAACAGACACACACATACATATAGACAGACAACTTTGTGAAAACCACTTAGAGTGTAATAAAAATACTCTAAACGAATAATTCAGGTGAAATCTTGGATTCGAATTTTTCGCAAACACCATTCTTTTCCTATATACTTACGGTATAAAAGAGGAAAAAATAAAAAGACTAATAAAATCTTTATAGTTAGTCTTAAAAATGTATGTAAGGATTAATTTACAAAGAACCGTTAAGGGTTAATATGTTTCAAGCACTAATATGCTAAAAACATACTTTAAGAAATACAAAAAAAAGAAAATTTTACTTAAATATCGACAAGAAAGTTTTAGCCCAACAATTTTAAATAACAATCAAAGATATCACAGACTTGTACCTTGAAACCTACCTTGGTTCCAATTTTAAAACAGAAAATATAAGTCAAGCGCTCCCGTAAACAATCGTAAAACATTTATCTTGATGGTATTTAAAAATGTAAATGTTAATCGCGTACTAATAATACCTCTTTAGATTTTTGTCTTTCATTAAACCTGTATCCGGTTGAATTTGTATCCTTGAAAAAAAATTGTCGGAGACTAAAAATGACAATTATTATCAGGTGAACTTACTGTCTATTTCAGTAATGAGTTTATAGCGTGTTCATTTCGCTTTTAAGAGGGATGTAATTTTGTCATTTGACTAAATATTGTCCCTGGACTGCCATGGAAAATTTGTCGACTAGTCTCTCATATGGTCATGTTATACAACCTATCGGTTCACCTTCTTCAAGAATTCTTACTTAATTGGATTAAAGTAAGAGTGTTCTAATTGATACAGACACCTGTTGATTTAATTGTTTCAATCGAACTTTAATTTTATGATACTACTCCCTTAAATAGTAAAAATTCATGTGGTCAGATATAATTAAATTTTATTGGAAGGAAAAAAGTCTTTCTAACTAAAAGACAATCAGCATTATTAAGTATATAGATCCTAAAATATGATCTCAAAGACTATTGCCTTTTACCAAGTTTAACTTGTAGGTAAACTTAGTAGAAGTTCTTTCAAATATACATATAGAAGCCAATAAAGGCAGGTGTATGTAGATAATACACCTGAATGATGATACACCTAAATATAAAATAAAACTAACTCAGCGGTTGTATAGAAGTTGTATGTACCAATTTAGCACTATAATACTGTATCAGTATTAAGAATTAAAAAGTATCATCAAGGTCAAAAAACGACGCGAAAAGGAATAAAGAAAAACATCCTTCTGTTCTTCAGGTCAGTCTATCCGTTAAAAATTTGATAAAGAGAGGCTAAGAGACTTGTAAACGGACAGAAGAGAGAGTGAAATCTCTCTTAATAACTAGGAAGTAATAACAAAGTAGTAATAAAGCAATCAGAGATAAATAAAAGCTTTAATTAACTAAGAAATTAGCTAAAATTACTTTAATAAGACATTAGCTAGCTTCCAGTTTCCCTCTGGCAAAGACATAACCCCTTGTTCAATACTATCTATGACAGTGGTTCCCAACCAGGGGTCCTGGGACCCCTTGGGGGTCCCAAATGAGTATTTAGGGGGTCCCGGGAGCAATTTTACAAACTATATTGTAAAAGTAAAAAAAAAAATAGATTTTTCTTTCTTATGTGTGCGTAACTTCAATAAATAATTAAATTATTAATTAAATATGAATTAGTTATATACTGATTAGAGTTAGAATTTTTATTTAATACTATCCGTTCCCTATAAGTATAAGTTATAAATTATATTAAAAATTGAAGAAATAGTAAATGTTTGTTTATTAAACGTTAGTATTCTTTATATCGTCTTTTGGTACTTACCTTGCCTTTATATATGATAATAATAACAAATTTAATATATATATATATATATATATATATATATATATATATATATTATATATACATAGCAAGGGGTCCGGGAAGTAGTTCAAAATATTTTAGGGGTCCCAAGTATAAAAAAGGTTGGGAACCACTGATCTATGATAAAATTAGTAAATATATCTGGTCAACTAATTATTAGTTTAAGGGAAATTCTCATCTTTTATTTTAGCATTCATATGCTTAGTATCCTATTCGTGCATCCATAAGAAAATAACTACACATGCGAGTTGTTAAACGTCATTTTTAAAACTTTAATGGTAACTACCCCACGAACTAATACTTGTACTTGTACATGAGCAAGTTTTGCGGGCTTTGTATTTTCTTACATTTTGAATTATGGCTAAATTAATTGAGAAAACTTACAGGTACTTATTGTTCTACTAGGAGAGTAAATAATTGTTTGCTTACAACTTTTTTTGATATGATTGATATGATAGTTGCTTATTTAGTTGGAGCTCCTGATAAATTATGAATTAGCGAGCACAGAGAGTTTAAAATTGTTTCAGTATTAGGATTTTTCTCCTATTCAGGGGTCTTATCGAATTTCTTTTGATATTGGGTCCAGGTCAGCCTGACGCCCAGACCAGAATTATGGTTTTACTATTATTGTACTTTTATTTTTAAGATGGACAACAAAACTATTCTAGGACGGACAACGCCCATCCCTTTCTCTAAATACAGCTTAGTTTATAAACAATTTAATAGAAATTTGGAAAGTTACAGATATGAACCAATGTAGAGCCGTATGTATCTAACGAAGAGAGGTAGCTGCCCTAAGTTCATATCAAAGTGTATACAAGATTGAACATGTTTAACCTAGAAAGTCAGTAAAGTAAGTATTTTTATGTATTCAATTATCTCAAAAGTACATATTTATTTAAAAATAATGTACAATAACTCGCGAATTAATTGTAGGTCGCGACCTAGGAGTTGACAATTGCTGTATAAGAGCTCACGGCCTTTATATAAAGGTAATTCGTTTTTTATTTTTGCAAGCTTAAATTAAGCCTGGGTTAGCATGTGTTTATTCAGAACAGCTTAACGTAGATCCTTCATACCTCAATGACAATTTAAGGTATAGTAATTCACTTATGTTGATTGATGAGAAGTTATTATCTTAGAGTTAATGAACTTAATAAAAATATAATTGGGGAACCTCGATATACTTCAAGTGGTATGCACCAGTGACCATTAAACTCGGCTGGGGCATTGCTGTGCCTCCGACTTATTTATTATATGTTATGTTGTAAACCAGTGACGTAAGAAGTTTATTTTCCCGGATTCAAAGTGGTCTTGAAAATGCCTAAAAATAGCCTGCGGCCAGACTCCTATCAGATCGAAGGGCGCCTTTCTCTAAAGACTAAATAACTATAATCATCTCAATATTATAGTATATCTTTAACACAAACCGCTGTAAAACAGTAGTAGGTTAATGTCTAAATAAACACATTACGTTCCAAGTAGCCAATTTCAGATATCCGATTTTCTGAAGAAATAATAGATTTTACATATATATGTATTTTTCAAAAGAAACTAAACCATACAGTTAAATCCTACGAGATTTAGTATTACACTGATTAAAAATATAAATATAATAAGCCAATAGTAGTGTTAACAACCCACTTGAAAGCAATAAAACTGTAATTTATTTAAAAATATAATATATTTAGTAATAAATGCTCTAAAAAGTAGTTTCACAGTTCGACCTCCAATTCGAGCTTACATCCCACAGCTCGTGCCGTTTATGAGATATACGGATTCTAATACTTTTATTATTTTTAGATAAAAGTTGTTTGTCGAGTGCAGGGATCAGAGACGTTATCCTTGAAAAATGAGGCATACCTGGATACAAAAAATTATCCAGTACCAAATGGCGACAACCGACAGTTGTTTTATAGGGGTAAAGTTCTTGCATCACATGCATCTGGGCGTTTATATACATTCAGAATTTATAATCAATATTCTCTAGTTAATTTTTCTCTCATATTATTAATTATTTCTTATCGTAACAGTGACAGTAAAATGACTTATAAAACTTATTTACTCCTGAAAAAAATGACAGGTATAAGACACGGACATATCCAGACACCAACAATGCTCCAGTTTTAGAATTTTATTAGCTCAGATTTCCTTTAGAAATTGGCAAAAACGAATACTAATCAATTTAGCAATAAATGTAAACCACAGATTAACTGATCACTAATAAATTAAAAATTAAATCGCCAGACTACTCACGTCATATTAGTCGTGTTTATTATGATCACGATCTCAGATTTAAGTAAAAAATAAGGATTAGAATAATCTTTATTTGATTTTATATTTAAAATATAATTAAATTAATGCCATTAAATAAATTATGCAATAAAAGATGTAATCTGACTTGAAGGTAGAGTACATAGACACATATTTCACAAGATATTTCTGATTATGTTCACTCTATTGCTGAATTATTATTGTTTATAGGTAATTTAAATGCCATTTGTGACAAACAGTTATTTTAGTCTAAATATTGTCGCTTAAACAGATGCAATAAGAAACTACAAGTTGTACATTATATTTTGTTGGTTGAATTCGCAAACAGACTCCAAATAAAATATGTTATTCATTTTACTTACATGATTTATGTAGGAATGAGTTTATTTTTACTTTAACAGCTTATGTTTCATCACAAGTAATGGTCAAAACTTTTATCAAAACAAAGGGTTATGGAGGAGGTGTTTTTTTAAAGGGGGGATTCACGGATCAAGAATATATGTGTGTGTATAAATATACATACATACATACATATATATATATATATTATATATATATATATATATATATATATATATATATATATATATATATATATATATATATATATATATATATGTATGTATTTACAGAACTTTTGTTCCTAAACGTCTCTATGGCGCACGATAATTTTCGAACGCTTTTTTAAAATTTGTCTTGAAATGTGTATGACGTCATTAACCCAAAATAATGACACAGCAAAAAAATTTTAAATTCTCAAAAGCGATGAAATGTTATCTGATTGGATTAAAATGTAATACTCATATACTATTAAGTATGACAATCACATATAGAAAAGATAAGTTTAATTATTAGCATTTCATCGTTTGATATATATAACTTTATTAACACAAATAACATTTATCGTATAATACATTTTGAAATTCACTAATATTGTGGCAGTATTCCTCTCACAAAACTAACAATACAACAAATTGCTACTTGACAACATCATGTGGCCGCGAAGCAATCCTTTAGGTCCGTACTACGTAGCGCCCAACAAGAAGGTGAAGGCCTCTTATTCTCTAAAATTAACAAATCTTTACAAAATTATATTCTCATTGGGAAAAAACACAGCACTCAAATGAATAAATTGCGTAGTCTTCCATATTACATTAGAAGAAAAATTAGATAACTTATAGAATAATACTTTACGAATACCAGATACAGTGTATAAAATTAAATTCTCTATAAAACCTTATGATATATCGGTCTGCTTTTTCGCTTCAAAATTTATTAGCTTGTTTAAAAACATTATAAAGAAGTACGAAGGAACCAATAAGGAAGAAAGGAACCGCAGGATCGAAGAAAAGAAAAAGAATCGAAGTATAGAAAGGCTTGGCCCACAAGACAACCTCTCGCAAGTTCATCGTCCTCGCCTATACCCTCCATTGTACCAAAAGACTTCTTATAAACTATACCTTAAGATACTGCCTTTTGACTGGCTAGGAAATATTTAACTATTCAAGCCTTGTATAGTATCAGGTGTGCTTACCCTTTCTTAAATATGCCTTCATGATTTCAATACAATCGCTGGTTGTAGTTTTCAAAATTACACTAGAAACTTTAAAAGTTCTTTTACCTATATAAAATTTGTAGTTACGATTCATATTGAACTAATGTAGAAGTCACGACGTATGTTTATGATTTTCTGTAGTTGGTCTTAGAAAGATAACCTACCCATTTATAAACAGAGGTCTTAGAAAGAACTGAATGACAACTAAATTTGAGCAAATTATAGATTTGCTCTAAAATAAAAATTAATTTATTTAAAATGATATTAAATAAAATACAATGATTTGGTCAGTAGTTTATAAAGACGGCGCTTGGGTTAAGACTTATAAAGCCTAATAAAGTCTAAGAATTATAAAAACAGCTATATATATATATATATATATATATATATATATATATATATATATATATATATATATATATAATATATATATATATATATATATAATATATATATATATATATATATATATTTGTGTGTGTTAAAGAAACATAATCTTTAACAAAAAAAACATAGAATTGGGCAATAAGCGACGATCAGCTACCAATAAGTACTAAAAACAAAGATGTTAAAGGCTGTAGAAACTAAAGCTGAAAAATAAATGTTGAGCTCTTACCCACGGCTTTGAGGCCGGCTGTGGAGGGTTAAAGGAACCTTCCAGCAAGGTTTAAACAGACCCTTTGTGTTAAGTGGCACCACAACACTTACCTCGCTAGAGACTCACAGCTTCGAAAATTGAGAGTCTGTGACGGTTAAGTCTTGAAGATCTCAGAAGACAAGATCAACTATTGTAAATCAATTTAAGGCTTATGTTAAAACAATGGATTTAAGTGAGACTTATTGGATGTAGCCGTTGAAGAGTTGGACGATAACTTAAACAAAAGTATAAAGATGAAAAACAAGAAGATATAAGATCAATTGAAGGGCGAAGAAACAATCTCTACAGCTGTAAACGTTTCATGAATCAACGCCACATGGTGAGCCACAAGTAAACTTTTAAATTAATGAACTTAATAGACCAATAAGATGTCCTTAATTTCTACGTGAAAGGGTTAGATTTCATGTTTAAGCAAAATAGCATTGAACACAGAAAATTTGTTGCGCTATATATGCTACGCAGCAAATTTAATCAGTACAATGCCCCGTTCATACGAACCACGAAACATTTGCCAATGCAACTAGTCGTTGATATGCTATTCCATTCCTGCACGTAGAAGTCTTCCTTGCTTCAAAAGTCAATACTTACCAAGTGACAATATTCTATTTTTAACAAATCATTATGTCATGTTTCTTTCTTAAAGTTTAAATACTTCAATCTAAACCACGACTTAATTTCTATTCACGACAAATCAAAAGATAAAAAAAGTCATTACTTCACGGTTTAATTTAAATCAAGGCGACAAAATCTTAACCTTGATTATAACAAATTATTTTATTTTATAATTATTTTATTTGATTTCTTTTGTTATTTTCTTCATGTATTTTATTACATCTTTTTTTATTCAAACGTTTTTTTTAAAGGATAAGGATCAAAAATCACTCAACACCTATAAAATAAAAAAAGAAACACATAAAAAGGATAATAATAATAGTTGACGTAATATTTAAAAGAAGGTATCATCCTGGTTCGATTATCTTGGATGGTTTGAAAATTACAAGAGTCGTGATATTACACCCCACTGTTTGGACAAGAAGGTCTTCAGGTCTCGGGGCTGGCATATGGACAAACACAATAAGACAACCTTATAAAGAAAATGTCAAGCAATATCTTCCTTTGTTAAGAATTGCTAAGAATAATATAATAAACATTTAAAATATTTTTTATATTATTTAAATCATATATGATACTATAAAAATCTATTTTTAAATTCAAATAATATCTATATCTTCAAATCAGTTTTCAAAACTGGTCAAGAAGAAGTTATCATACAGAAAACTCTTATCAGTGGAAGCGAAACGTCGGATTCTTCATCTACATTGTCGCCGTCATCACAGGAACACCTAAATCGTTATGACAATAACCGCGGAAATCTACGTAGTTTATTAACTCTTATCTATATTTCTATGAGTATAGGCATACTTTAAATAGCTAAAAGTAACCAACAATCAAACTCACTGGACAGGAATAAAACTGAACAGTAATCAAAGTCTCAGTTGCCTCTCAGACTGCTAACTCTAAGAGATAAATTATATTGTAAATAAGACGAGTGTTGCCTCTACTAACTAAAGTAGTTCCCGCAGGGGTTATCCCTTATAAGCCGTAAGACTTTAAATGGACATTATTATAATATTATTAATGCTGTGCTGTACCGATTTTGAAATGATGACCCTAGATTTACACATTTCCTTTAAAAGTGCGGAACAAATTGAGTGACAGTAACAGGTATAATACTATACCTAAGCAGTAATACCAACAGTAATACTTGCTCACTTTATGATGCAAACTAAAGCAAGTAAGTGACACATCAATTGGACAAAAATCGTCCAACTTGAGGCCTCCGCGCCAAAATTATTTTTATAGCGTGAGGACATGGCTGCTAATCGTGCTACTTGTGATTATTCCAAGACAAAGATGCCTAGTTTACGAGTAAGTTTACTTAGTTAGTAGAAAAAGTTGGACCGACGATAAAAATGTTGAGTATAACATAACAATCAAGGTTGCTTTGATTGAGGAAGTCTGCGTCAAAATGATGATACGTTTTACTGACTGACGTACAAATTAAAGTAATTTTGCTTTGTTGCACCTATAGCTAGCTACAAATAAACCCTTATAAAGATATGATAGTTACAAGCACACATACAATAGTATAAAGCCAAATATAACCAGAATTTACATTAAAGTCAATGAGTGTAAATAAATTATATGAATTAATGCAGTAGTTTTATAGTCTATAGTGGAACCTTTAACTCCATTTAGGAAAAGTATCCAAAATAAAGCTGCTGAATGTGCTTTTGCTTGATACTGCTACCGCTGCAATAAACTCGCTTACGACTGTTTGGAACGGAATTCATAGAAAATGTTAGATTATCTAACATTAATTTTGAATATCAATAAAAGTTATTAAAAGTGGTTAAAATGTAAAATATAAACAATAAATTCACATCACGCATTTACGTCACTAATATGAATGCAGCCATATAGAGAGGGGGCATAGCCTATCTCAATACATTGACAGGCCTAAAAACGTCTTTTTGCGGCTCTCTGGGACTCACACCACACTGAAACCTTCTATAAGAGTGAGTTAAGGTTATAATAAATAATTTGCTTTCGGCTTTCCGCACATTCTTTGTGTTTTGATATGTATTTTGAATGTTCTACTATATAAGTTACTGCAAATTTATACTGATTATTTTATTGTATATATAAGCGAGGGTGGTCAGGTATATATATCAGCGAAGGTGGCCTCTCTAGTAATATATCTCTATGATTGTTTTCGTCCAACCGCACATTGCTTGTTTTTTTAAAAAATTTTTAACGCTCTCCAAATTTATGTAATTTGGCATAGACGTAGGCCGGGGGGCCGGTAGGGTTAAACTTAGTAGAGTTAAAATCAAAACTAAAATGTCTGCCATATTTAGTTCAGTTCAGTTCAATAATAATTTGTATTTTGTTTTATTTTTTATTTTTTAAGTCTATTTAAATAAAACTAGTTTTGATTTGTACTGTCCTTTGTTTTATTTTTAACCTTATTAATTTTTACACTCACACACACACACACACCACACACACACAACACATATATATATATAATATATATATATATATATATTATATATATATATATATATATATATATAATATATATATACTATATATATACCTGGCTACGCCCATGTAATTTGGTACAGATTATTTGACTATATTTATAAGCGAAGGTGGTCAGATTACTTCTTCGATGTAGAGCCCCTCCAGTAATAAGATCTACATGTAAGCAGCGATAAGAAGGATATTGATCGATGTTTTGCTCGAGTGTTAAGATCTCCTCTTTAACTTAAGAATCCTAGCGGCCATTTTGCTGCTAGGATCCAGCTTCATTTTGGAAAGCGTTGAAGGGAATATATTCCTAAATTACTTCGTCTTAATTTGTCGTTGAGACTTGATAGAAAGGGAATTTTGAATAATTGACGTTTCATATAATAATTCAAATATAACATTAAATAAAGGTCAAAAATTGCTGCAAGTAATAAAAAGTTTCAATCTACATGCCTTGCACATTTATAAATAAATCCATAGCACCATTTACACCAAATGAAATGAAATCATGAAAGGGAATAAGATACTGAAAATGCCGAGAGAAGAGGGAAAAGTCAAACTGCGGTCAATAATAATCCCTTAATCAGGAAAAATATAATATTAATATTTAGAGACAAATTTATTTTAGCAAATTTACGGAGATAAAATAAGTAAATTTAACTGGTTTTGATAATACAGTAAACACAACGGACCGTACCCAGCATCTACTCCTACGATTCCTTATAGCGAAATATAAAGTTTTGGTATCAAATATATTATAATTAATAAGAAAACAGGAATTAGTGCTGCATATAAGAAGAGACATAACTCAAGCAAATAAATGCAAGATTTCCAAGACTTTCTTTTCCTGATACTATATAGCAGCATTTGTAGCCAGTTATTTATACTTTCTTTTCCTGATACTATAGCAGCATTTGTAGCCAGTTTTTTATACTTTCTTTTCCTGATAGCAGCATTTGTAGCCATTATTTATACTTCTTTTCCTGATACGCAGCATTTGTAGCCAGTTATTATACTTTCTTTTCTGATACTGCATTTGTAGCCAGTTATTTATACTTTCTTTTCCTGATACTATAGCAGCATTTGTAGCCAGTTATTTATACTTTCTTTTCCTGATACTATTGCAGCATTTGTAGCAGTTATTCTTTTTTTCTGATACATAGCAGAGTAGCCAGTTAATTATACTTTCTTTTCATGATACTATAGCAGCATTTGTAGCCAGTTATTTATACTTTCTTTTCAGATTCAGCCAGATTCACAAAGTAGTAAATTCTAATTTTATAATAATAATCATAAAACGTCTTAATCACCTTTAACCGTTTCAATTGTTGAACGTCTAATTATAAAAGATAATTATGTCAAATTATCATAATAGTGTTATAAGATACTTAACATAAATAAGCCCGAAATAACAGTTAAGTCATTCACTTGATAATCCGACAGGAGACATAACACAAACAAACTCACGACGTTTGATTAATGATATTTCTCAAAAAGCCTAATCTTGATTGAGTGCGCGCGGGCGCCCCAACAATAAGCATCACTTCCTTATTCGTCTAACGTCAGGTACCAAATATGAATCTGCATTAGTCATTCCTCTAACATTTATAATACCCTCATTTTATTTGTATAATATAGAGTTCGATTTGATAGAAAGTTTTATTAGGTTTAGCAAATCTAAAAGGTAAAAAAGTTCTTTTTTAGGTAAGTTAATACCTATTAAACAATTTAACGACGGTAAATAATTACGTTTCAATAACAGAGTATGCTATGTATGCTCATTATTTTATTAGTTCTACATAGTTATAGACATAGAGATAAATACTAGAGGGGGCATAGCCTATCTCAATACATTCAAGGCCTGAGACATTGTATTAGGGCTCTGTGTAACCTCATTAAAACCTCCTACAAGAGTGAGTTAAGGTTATAATAAATCTATTGTTTTCGGCTTCCCGCACATAGTTTGTGTCTTGATTTATATTTTTAACATTCTTCTATATAAGTTACAGTAATTTTGTACTGAATATGTGATTACATTTTTAGCAAAAGTGGTCAGGTTACTTTTTCGATGTTTCAAAATAATCAATAGGGCCCCTCTAGTAATAGTATCTCTATGGTTATAGTATTCTAAAATTTTCAATTTAATTTTTATTGGGTGAATTTTTGTTTCGTTTTATGGAGCCTCCTTGTTGAATTGTTTTTGTGTGAATTATAACAAGACAACCACTTGAAATTTAATTGCAGTTAAATTGAAGTTAAACACACAAAATAAAACTGTATAGAGGTGAGAGCCAGGCCAAAAAATGTTTATCAATACGGGAGAGACAGCACCAAGAAATGATATCAGTTTGAAGCCCTCGCTTACAAGATAATTGTATTATTTGCAAAAAGCTATTTTGAACATAAGTGATAACCCTAATAAGGACTAATCAAGAGGAAAGATCTTATATGACGAGTCAAACACATTAGTATTTGAACAAAAGACAAAGTCACTGTCGCCGAGCAAGTTTTTCATGCTTAACCTCACATTAAAATAATAAAAAACTAACCATTATTGGTTGGGGTGTAACAAAGACTAATTCTTAAAAGGATCCAACAGCCCTTAATACTTCCAGGGTAGCTTGATACCATAACTGCACATAGGTGACGTCCTTCTTTACTCTTCATAATAATTAACATTTCACGTATTAAAATTTCACATAAATATTACATTATTTTTCGAATATTTTGTCTTAAATTAAGTAAATTGAATAAGTTTTAATTATTATCCATCGCATATATTCTTTAATTATATGGGCTGCATAAAGTGATTTAATGTGACGTCACTAAAAAATGTCCAACGTTTGTAGGGTGCATTATAGATCTCCAATAAGGGTTGTATTAGCTTGATATAAGGGTTGTTTTACCTTGATATTAGCTTTTGACGATTTAGTACGATTCAAAACCACACATATTTACCTTAATAAAACAATTTTATTTATTTAATTTTACTCAGGCATTTGATTTGATACATCAAATATTATTCAGGAAGAAAATACAGAAGAAATTAAAAAAAAATTAAAGCGACAAATTTGAATTTCATGCTTTCACATTAATAATGTTCTTCTTAAAATTAATCGGACAAAATCCCATGTAATTTCATATCATAAGACAGCCGACATTTAATACTTTGACAACCTAGCTACTGAGCTATAAATCCTCTGATAACCAGAAAGAAAAAAAAGAAGAACACAGACGGTTTTCCTAGGAAACCCTGATGCAGTTTTGTACTCGTAATGCATTGTAATAAAAAAATCGATTGCACGCGAGAACAGATAATAGATTTTAGAAGAAATAGTAGAAAATAGTTTTTCTGTCATAGTCATAACACTTTAAAACAAACTCTATTAGATTAAATAACTTATTGTTATTGGGTTAGTAGTATAATATTAACAATTCAGCACAATACAATTGTTAGCAGATACAGCAGCAATTCTTCCGGTCATTTAATTAATTTTTATTATTCAAGAATTGATTATATATAAAAAAATCGGAGTACCTCGGAATTTTTCCTCGTCCCATCGGATTCGCTACGCTCATCCTCCTTTATTCGGACTCGCTTCGCTCATCCTCAGAATATTCAAGTCGTTAAATTTAAACTGCAACACGTCTTCAGACTCGCTTTGCTTGTCCTCAGATAGTAAATACATCTGTTTCATTCCCAGCGGTCACCTAGCCAGGCACAGAACACGCACGATGCTGCTTAACTTATATAATCAAACAAAATTCATGGATTTACTTGTCGCATTGAAACAAAACTGGGTGTACTTATTAATTGCGTAAAGGTATACCCTTTTTTCGAATTTCAACTTAATTGTATTATTTTCCTATTTTTAAAAAACGTATACAAGTCGTTCAATAAAAATTGAACTAATGCTGATAATGAAATGCAACTTGGCACATATATTCGTCTTATACATGGCCACACGTATTAGACATATTTCTTATGTTCTAACACATTACTTTTCCCCTATACGGTATAAATGAGGAAAAGTAAATATTAGGTATATTTCTTTATCTGAGGCATAGGGTTTGTCTTGGTTTACAAACCAAAAGAGAGTTCCGAATGGGAAAAAGAGTCATTTGTCAAATTTAATCCGATTTAAGTTCTAAAAGCAGTATAGAAATATCGATGTCAAAACAATTGTACCCAAAGATCCGGAAGCAACCCAATAAATACGTACGAGTTGTAAAATAGAAAGAAATAATCAAAAGTTAACTTAATTTTACATTACTTATAATGCTGTTAATAAGATTTTTCAAACAGTTTCATTGTTTGAAGAATAAGGAAGATTCTTTTTCCTAACCTATCTCACTCAAGTAAATCCAATCTTTGGAAGAGAATAACAATTTTACTCACAAAAGAAGTCAAATCATCATTAAACACCTGTAAGAGTATATAAAATGATAATATTAAATAATACTTAAAAATCCATCAGACTTACCCGTATATCTTAGAACCATAAAAGGCTCTTATGAATTTTCGAGGTAAGAAGGATGTATGGAACTCATAATAATTGTTACTTCTTAGGTTATTCCTCCTTTATCTTCGCCTTTTCAAGGGCGACGTCCGATGTATAAACATGAGTCCAAAAAAAGAGTCCAGAAAAATGTTTTCTGCTCGGATACGCCTCGTGCTCTCTCGCCTGGAAACAAGTTATAATATCCATAAAGATTTTTATGACAGCATTTCTTATAAAAAACAAGGATTAAGAGGAAAATGAGCAAAAAAACATTTATAGTTAAGTATTACTTTTGTTTTAATAATAAACAGTAATAAGCACGAGCTACTGCTTAATTTTATACTTTACGTAATTGTATAAGGAGTGGAGCAGGTAAGATATAATTAAAAATAAATACGTAGTTAATTGTAATTATGTAGGAATACACATGAGTACATACCAAATTGATTACGAAAAAAACGTAAAAAATAATTATTATTGGCTAAGGTACAACGCCATAAAATAGCAACAATAAATTCTGAAGAAATGTATTTGAAAGAAAAAGTATTAAATTACTAATTCTGTATAAATAACACATAAGTATGCATTGCTTAAAATCTTGATTTAGTTATACCAGTACATATCAAGTACAAATACAAATAAATTATAACTTCAGTGAGCGCCGTGGAATGGTCTACAATATTAACAACACCAACTTCGTCTTTTCACCAATAAGCTTTACTTTAACTCTGAGCAGAGCCGGCTTTCGGCTATAATGCCATCTACAGTGCCGGTGAGATGTTGAGTCTTTCAATTCTTGGAGTCTGAAAGCCGGCTCTGCTCAGAGTTAAAGTAAAGCTTATTGGTGGAAATACGAAGTTGGTGTTGTTAATACAAATAAATTACTTAAAACATCCTCAGATTAGTCCTGTAGGCTTCCAGAGCTTGTAGAGAGAGAGAGAGAGAGTAAGTGTGGGGGGGGGATATTTTACACACTTTTAAAAGACTTCTGCTGAGAACTGCTTTGTCAGAGCGAGCATGACTTTCCTAAAAGCCTGCTTCAGTTGTAAGCCAAATATCAGAAATATAAAAAAAATTAAAGTAAAATTATAATTTTAATTAAACACATTTAAATTCTTGTTATAAAGGTATAAGATATCAGTTCTTGACCCCCCAAAGCGTTGTCATTATTGTTCTCACCTGACTATTAGTCTTGAGGAGTTTCAAAGAGAATTCACAAGCCTATATATTATTATTATTGTTTTTAGCCCATATTAGCCTATATCACATCGAAATTACTTCTATAACATTTAGCACCATCACCTATCAAAAGAAAAACCTTTCCGACACACACACGTATATGCATATAAATATATATATGTATATATATATATATATTATATATATATATATATATATTTATATATATATAATATATATATATATATATATATTATATATATATATATATATATATATATATATATATATATATAATATATATATATATATATATATATATATTATATATATATATATATATATATATATATATATATATATATATATATATATATATATACAGGGTGGCCCAGCTAAGAAGGACAAGACCTTTTTCTCGGAAACTATGACAGCTAGAAGGATGCGGTTTTTGGCGTTGGATTCAATGTAATAGTGAGCAGACGAGAACAAACCGTTTTCGGGCGCGCTTCGCGCCTGTCATAAAGATGTTAATGCTAACTTTTTTAATTTTTATAGTTAGGTATAGGGAACTTTTTTTGTCCTTTAAAGAATGAAAAATAAGGAAGATTAGTGAAGACCGCATCAAAATCGGACAATTTTTAACCGAGCCATGATGAAAAAACACTTTTTTTAAATTTAGTTCAATTCGGCGCCATTTCGGATGATGTTGCATTTAAATAAAATTTATTATATGGACATCTTTTTAAACTAGAAACATTGCTTTAATAAAAGAATGTCAAAAGTTTTAATTCCAACCTCAGTTTTAGGTGTAAAATAGTCGTTAAACATAACAAAAACAAAAAAAAAATATGGTTTTTCTAAGATACCATGAAAAGTAAGATAGGGAGCTATAGTTTTTATGGTTTGTACAGTTAGCCGATTTTAAATAGCAAATCACACAACTAGCTGTATACAGGACTCTATAGGGAATACTTTGCTCAATGCTCAATTTTTGTAGTCTTCCACACATCTAACAGTTCCTACCTTTTTATATACGTTGTCCTTTAAATTGCCCCACCGGAAAAATCGCGTGCGGTCAAGTCCGGTGACCTTAATGGCCACCTAATTGAGCCGCAGGTCCCCATATTATAATGATAATTTATAGCTCCACCCTATTGTTGATATTTAATGGAACTGCAACGTCATCATACCTTGTGATCTTTATTGCAGCTTGTATAAGGATTCCAGAACGCCTAAAAACACTTTTTTTTTGTTCATTGGTTGTGGAGAAATTACGATTATGGTGATTTTCGTCAATCGTAGAATGCAGAATAGAGGTACCTTGCAAAAACCAAGTAAAATCCTTCATAAACGTTAATAAAAAATTGATTTTGAGGATAACTACTTCGTTTCTAGGGGTGAAGGACCAATAAATAGCAAATCACACAACTAGACTGTAAAGTGATATTTTACTGCTGCGGAAATTTGTTTATTAACGACAATAAAACCAGCAAAATTTATTTTTGGAGCTATAAATTATCATTATAATATGGGGACCTGCGGCTCAATTAGGTGGCCATTAAGGTCACCGGACTTGACCGCACGCGATTTTTCCGGTGGGGCAATTTAAGGACAACGTATAAAAAAGGTAGGAACTGTTAGATGTGTGGAAGACTACAAAAATTGAGCATTGAGCAAAGTATTCCCTATAGAGTCCTGTATACAGCTAGTTGTGTGATTTGCTATTTAAAATCGGCTAACTGTACAAACCATAAAAACTATAGCTCCCTATCTTACTTTTCATGGTATCTTAGAAAACCATATTTTTTTTTGTTTTTGTTATGTTTAACGACTATTTTACACCTAAAACTGAGGTTGGAATTAAAACTTTTGACATTCTTTTATTAAAGCAATGTTTCTAGTTTAAAAAGATGTCCATATAATAAATTTTATTTAAATGCAACATCATCCGAAATGGCGCCGAAGTGAACTAAATTTAAAAAAAGTGTTTTTTCATCATGGCTCGGTTAAAAATTGTCCGATTTTGATGCGGTCTTCACTAATCTTCCTTATTTTTCATTCTTTAAAGGACAAAAAAAAGTTCCCTATACCTAACTATAAAATTAAAAAAGTTAGCATTAACATCTTTATGACAGGCGCGAAGCGCGCCCGAAAACGGATTGTTCTCGTCTGCTCACTATTACATTGAATCCAACGCCGAAAACCGCATCCTTCTAGCTGTCATAGTTTCCGAGAAAAAGGTCTTGTCCTTCTTAGCTGGACCACCCTGTATATATTTATATATATTTATATATATATATATATATATATATATATATATATATATATATATAAAATATATATATATAGACACACACACACACAACACACACACACATATATATATATATATATATATATATATATATATAATATATATATATATATTATAGAAGATATATATATATATTATTTATTTATTATTTATTTATTTCTTGAGTTATTGAGAAACCAACTAAGACAATTCAGTGATTATAGTATAGTATTAAATTTACAGCTTTTCCCACCGGAAAAGATACAACTAAGATTTGAAAATATTTTAATTATTCTGATGCTAGTTAAATTTATTTATACAAATGTTTCTTTTACAAGTAATGTAACTTTTTATTCAAGACAGCCATCTATACGAAATCAAGTTCTACAAACACTAATTACTTTAAGAACAACTTCCTATTTTTAAAATAAACATTGATTGTATTAGTAGGCAAACACAAGTAGAAATGCAAAACAAGAAAGCACTAATTGAGAACATATTAATGAAATGGATTTCTTAAAGTTTAATTTGATGGAAACATTTTTTACTTCTATTATCCTTACTTGAACAATCTGAATTTATTATTTAAGGAAAACGTCAATTTTATGATTTTCACCAAAATTAGGAACTACATTTTTTTATATTAAACAAAATCCATCTTCTAACTTGGTGCACCTAAAATGTTTTAACAATACCTTCTTTATCATTTTCCGAGGTTATAGAAGAAAAGTTAAGTGTTTCTCTAAATCTCCGATTCCGTGATTTCACTAGAATTATCAGTTTTAGGTGTTTTGATTGTTTTGAAGACCTCCTGAGTAGTTTTTACCATGTTATCTGTCTGTATAGGTATGTGAGTGTCTGTTATTATCTTAGCTCTTCGTGTGTTCATAATCAAGTTGAAGCTTGGTACGAAAATTAAATTTTAGGTCAGATTGAAACATTAGCGCGCGCGTAGTTCTATGTATAAACAACTATCATACCAAGTATTATCCCATTAAAAAAGTACTTATCATAAAAAGGGGAGGTAGTTATTTGAAAGGACTCACTGATATATATATATATATATATAATATATATATATATATATTATATATATATATATATATATATATATATATATATATATATATATATATATATGTGTGTGTGTGTGTTGTGTGTATGTATGTATGTATATTTGCGTGCGTGTTGAGTATGAATGTATGTACAAGATTTTTGTTCCTATTGCGACTAATTAACTAAATTAGTCGATTTCTAAATTGAGTCATTAATTTTAAGGAACAGATACCTTTAAGGGCAATCTACATAGATATGAACATTTTTTCACCTAGCCCTGACATATTTCATGGGGCTTCTTGGAAGGCTAAGAACCTTAGATTACTTGTTTTTGGTGTTAGTTTGACATTAATGTTTTAAGTTGTTTAGTTTCAGGAACTAGCTTAGCGTTATTTCTCTTGAGAGTATCAGCAAAAAAATAAAATATTATCCCAAAGGAAGTCCAATATTTATGAGCTCATATAAACTCTTCGTTCTTAAGGGTTTCTTATCATTTAAACTATTCTACTCTTGTTGAAATCGGAAGTTAAGAAAGTTTTAACCAGAAACAAAAGAGTGAAACGGTTGAATAATTTAGTATCCTTTGCTATTCATATGGACATGTGAGAGGTATAAGATGATATTGTGAAAGGAGAAAGGACTAATAAAAACCTTGTATATCTTCTAATATGAGATCTAGTCAAAAGTCAGTGGACGAGGTCTTCTTCTGCCACCTTTCACACGTGACCTCAACCAATGTAACTTCAATGTGATTCACAAGCACTTTCCCATAGTAAGCTGTGTCTGTCCATCTTTTAAGTAGTTTTTCAAGCTTTTTTTTCTTTTTATCATTTTTTTAGTTGGATTAGTTCAGGGTTATTTTTATAATCTCAAGTATTTCTGTCACGATTCTAGTTTTTAAATGTTATTAAAATTTAATGAGTTCAATGTTATTGTAATTTTTCATCTGTTAAAGAAGATTCCAATAATAAATAAAATTGCAAAAACAAAAACAAATAATAGTTTCCGATCAAATAAAAATATTCAAAATAGTAAATAAAGTTAGAGTAGCAAATGTAAACTTGATTTATAGCCTTCAATTTTAATCCATCGTTTTGATTTCCAAAATGAAATCAAGCATGAATGACTTTAATATTATAACGAAATGAATGATCAGGTTTTTATTAAAAAGGAACATTAATCCATACTTGCTAATGGTGTAGTTTACATAATATTTAATGTAATTGGATTTATTTATTTATTGTCATTGTGTAATAGTAATTACATTAGTTCCATTTCCAGCGGTCACCCATCCAGGCACTGACTACGCTCGTTTCTGCTTAATTTTTATGATCTAAGTAAAACCATACATAAAAACTTAGTACATGTGTTTGTCATGAATATGAATACCGTGTCAATCTCAAACTGATCGACAAATTTTCCCGCGTTTTATGAGTTTAACATTTTTTGCTTTAACTACACTGAAAGATTCATTTTTTCTCTAAGTTTCAACTCTCTAGCATAAAACCCGTTAAATACGAAGAGGGTGGATTTTTTGGAAGAAGGATCTTCATAATCAAGAATATAAATATAGTGTTAAGGTTTATATAATATTATATATATATATATATATATATATATATATATATATATATAATATATATATATATATATATTATATATTGGTCAGCGCCTGGATGGGTGATCGCTGGAAATAGAACAAAGGTAATTACTATTACAAAGGTACAATAAATAAATGAATCTAGTTACATTAAATATTATGTAAACTACGCTATTTTCTTCCTTCTATGGTGCCTACCAGTCAGCCAAATTATATTAAAATCGGTGACATCGAGTCTGAAAATGTAATTTTTTTGTATTGAGTTTTTTACTATATCATAAGAGTAAAGCAGCTTTTAGCAAGGTCAGTGCCGGGATGGTTGACCAATTCCTATATCAGGACGAGCGAAGCGAGTTCTCATATAGTAGTATAGTATTTATACAACAGATATAGTATCTGTAGTATAAATTTGGGAATTGTATATTTTGAGGACGATTGAAGTGATTCCGATGTGTTGAAGAAAAGTTCCTAGGTATTTTTTACATATATAGGTTAATATTGTCTTGGAGATAGTAAAATCCTCAATTTCCATAAGTCACATTACCTAATACTGTAATAAAATATATACTTCAGCATTCTTCCTTGTTTATAAGTATAAAATATTTAAGTATATGATGATGTGACCAGAATGACAAGCTATAAAACAGAAGTCCGTATTTTTAAATTTAAAAAAAAAATATAGGTACTCTGAAAAGGTTAATGGTTCATATTTTTATTTATTTTTTAATTTATGGTTGCTTTAAAAATGTCTGTATAAAACCGGTTCATGGCTCATCTTCAAAACTTAAAATTCAACATAAAAACTAAAATAAAAATAAAAATTCTTGAATCTAAAATAACTTAAATTACTAAATATAAAACTTTAAAAGTACAAAAATATACACTCGGTGAAAACAGAATTTGCATATAAATTTACAATACAATACATGTATTGTATTACATTTATAAATACATGTATTGTTTTACATTTATAAATACATGTATTGTGTTGCATTTATAAGTACATGTATTGTATTTTTTTATATATTCATGTAATGTTATAATATCATGGTATAGTTTTAAACTAAGAGGTGAGAAAATTTATGTTAATTTAATTTTTAGTGTAAAATAGTTAAAGCCCGAAACAAAAAAGGATTTTACAACGAATTGTTTTTGAGAATTTATATACATATATATATATATATATATATATTATATATATATATATATATATATATATATATATATATATATATATATATATATTATTTCGAGATAGTTTTGAATAATTGAATTCGTTTATCCGTTTCGTTTGAATCTCTATTAAAGACTAATTTATTTGACATAATTTACAATAATAGCAATTATAAACATTAAATTTCATCGCTTAGCGACACTCCACGCAGAAAATGGATAAAAAAGGTCAGCAGTGTTGGAGATTTTTCGTTTAAACTTGGTTGATGGTGTTTTCGGTTTCTTTTTGAACAGATTTTCGTTTTGATTCCTTAGCAGGATGACCTCCCCCCTGAATGGTTGTTTGCAGTGGAAGCGTAATATTTCTCTTGATTCTCGGTTTCCATGTCGATATTTCCTGTTAACAATTTCATACGGCATCAGGTTCAGTTAAAAAATAGTCAGTTTTGGTTTTGTTCGTCTCATAATCTTGAATAACTTGATTTTAATTTCCTTTTTCACTCCATAAAATTGTATTTTTTCCGTTTTATTTGATATAATCATTGTGTTTGTTAATTAGTTTAAATCAAAAGTTTATTTAAATTACTGTATTATAAAAATTAAAAAAGGAGTTAAACCCGCAATACAAGTTTAAACATGCGAAAATATTTACCAAAAACCTGGGTTATAACTAAATATTTTTTAAGTATTATTTTTTCCGTCCACAGTTGCAGCCTTAGAATAATTATATATATAGAAGGAGCACTACTGATAACACGAAAGGCGGTTCACTGGTGCACCTAAGTAATACTGCCACCCTAACAATATATAATTTTCAAAAAAAAGTTGGCAATACTTCCGGTTGCTGAATTATTATGTTCTATTATTAATTAATGATTGATTATTAATAAATTACTAATATAAATATCGGTGCATTACAATATTTTAAGCACTTTAAATTGTAGTTTAACGTATTTATTAAAATTATATATAAAAAGTAGTCCTCGTCAACTAAATGTAGATTCTTGTATTCCGCCACCCTTTTGCCATCTAAGACCAGTTTTATTAAATACTCAGCAGTTGTTTTAAGTTATTATATTTGTTTGTTCTTTACGATCTTTCTTCATTAATAGCTATTTATGACAAATATTTGAAATAATGTTTTGTTGTCAGGTTGGCAGCATTACTTAGGTGCACCAGTCAACCGGCTTTCGTGTTATCAGTGGAATTACATTGTGTTTACGGTCCTGTGCTCCTTCTATATATAGAATTATTCTAAGGTTGCGGGTTAGACTCTTATTAGGGACATATGGTTTTAAGCATCAGCTGGGTTTTGTTTTGTCAGTAACTATGGAAACGACAATAGTACAACAACATACTGTTATAAGGTTATAAACACAGTGTAATGTTATACATCAAATATGTTAGACTTGTTACTATCCGCAGTTAATTATTTTAATTATTACTACTATTTCTGGTTATTCATTTGGGCTGAAGTTTCATTATTTCTTTACAAGGTAACGTATTATTTTTTAAGCGCTACCAACTTATTTATAAATGTAAAAATGCCGCCAAAGCGGGTAGTTTTACAACTAAATCATAAAATAATCCTTAAAACTTGAAGATAGAGAACGTTTAAGAAAACACATAACCAAAATATTAAATCTTTCATCCTTGTCCGACATAAAAAGATCACACGGAAAAAAATACAAGGAAAAAAGCACACAAGCAAAAAAAGTACACGGAAAAACACACATGAAAAAAACTGCAAGGAAAAAAGTACACGGAAAAATAACATGAAAAAAGTACACGGAAAAAAGTACGAAATTTTTCGCTGAGTCATTATTTTGGTTTTAATAACATTATAAAAACATTATTTTTTTAGAATAGCATAACTACAGCTATAGGCTGATTATGGTACTCTAAGTAAGTTTCAACTCTTTAGCATAAATACATACACAGGAGCTACGATGATAATGATGTGTGTGTGTGTGTGTATGACACACACAGACACAACAACAGACAGACAGATAGACAACTTTGTAAAAACCATTTAAGAGGTCTTAAAAACACCTGAAACAGATAATACCGGTGACATCCCGGTTCGGGATTTTTTTACAAACACAACGCTTTTCCAATATACCTACGGTATAAATGAGGAGAAGTAAAAATTTACCAATACCTCTACAATATCTATGCAATGATGCTTTTTTATATCCTTTCCTTGGATGGAGATTGTTAGAGGTCAATAGCAAGGTGTTAAAAATCTTTTACTTGGAATATCTTATTTCCCAAGTATGATGTACATTATATGAGTATAATAAACTCAACACACATCTATTATATAATTGGAATTTTACCTGGACCTAATGACGACGCTAGCACTAGAGGTCTATGCAAGTAGTTGGAAATCCCTTACCGGATTTTAGAATTAATCTAAATATCCAGTAAATTGTTAGCATTAAAAGTTTATAGTGTACTTATTCTGAAGAAATTTTTCTGTCCATTTCGTCCCCTTGAATTTTTTCCCATTGTTTTTCGGTGTGTTGTACCAAGTGTGAAACTTGGTACAAAAATTAAGCTTTAGGTCTAGTTTTGCTACCCGGAAAATAATCTCATTGAGTTGAAATTTGGTACAAGTATGCCTCTTCATGTAATAAATAAGTATACTAAGTTTATGATTTTCCAACCAGTCTATCACGGCTCACCGACATCGTTGAGTCGAAAAAGAAGAGGAAGAATATTACTAATTCTATTTAATTTATGCGTATCAAATGTCATCTTTTAGCTGTTTTCTTTTAATTATCTCTGGTAAT
Organism: Microvelia longipes; assembly: GCA_018340805.1. Classification (NCBI taxonomy): domain Eukaryota; kingdom Metazoa; phylum Arthropoda; class Insecta; order Hemiptera; family Veliidae; genus Microvelia; species Microvelia longipes. Next base: position 22,068,234 of record JACMZG010001911.1, read on the forward strand.
TTCATATGATTTTTATTTTATTTATTTTATAGTCTTTACTGTTGTGTGACTTGTTTTTTTATACATTTAAAACTGTTTTTAATTTTTTAATAAATTTTACTAATTTGTACAGGCGCTAATGATGGCCTCATGTTAGGTTGAAAGCTCTTTGAAAAAATTAATAGTTTTGTGGAGAGACTCTTTTCTTCGTTCCTTTCTTTATACTAAGTTTATTATTTAATACGGCAAATATATCTGCAGTTTTTGTAGGATCATAAAAGTTAAACAGCATTGGGCGTGGGTAGTGTCTGGATGGATGACTGCTAGGCGAAAACGCATGAATTTACAGTTTGAGGACAAGCGTAGCGAGTCCGAAGTAGAGTGGATGAGAGTAGAAATGA
>JACMZG010001911.1:22073613-22126548 GCA_018340805.1 Microvelia longipes
GATTGACATATATATTATAGTGTAAACAAATCACGTTTTTTGACTAATAAATTTAAAAATCCGCTTCTATCGTGGCAATATGCCACTTATATAAACTATTATTAGGGCGAACTGACAACAAGAGGTCGAAAGCCTCTTGAATTTTATTTGAACTAAATGTTAAAATAAGCAATAAAAAATTACGCAATTTTTATATGGCGCATACTTTAGTTGTTGAAAGTGGTAATTTTCGGTCAGTGATAAAAGCAGACCTTAAGGCAAGAAGGGGCCAGGGAAGGCAAAGCCCCCCCCCCTTGCCGGAAAATATATTGGCCCCTTTGACGAAGTGGTTTTCAGCGGAAGTCTTTTAAAGGTGTGTGAAACGTCGCCTCTTCTGGGATTTGTTTCGACCGTCTCTCCCTACAGGCTCTTGGATGCTTACGGGCCTGAATAAAAGATATAACTGGGAATACTCCTATAATATAAAAATATTCACTTAAAAAAATTATTCATAAAATGGTTCCCTTCTTATTAAAGGAAGCAATCTTCCTTAGCCTTTAGAAGTCTAGAATAAGTTATGAAATCAAACCTTTCGCTGAGATAATTAAAAATTGTAATAAAATTAATATTAGAGAGGAAGGTTTTGTTGGACCATTTTATATTTAAAGGAATTTTATTTTATTTTCTTATTATAAATATATTTCACATTCTCAAACACATAAGATTTAATAGAATTAATAAGAAAGTAATGTGGTAGTGGTATGCCAAGGCCGATATGTGCAGGCATAAAGCTAGAGTGGCTTTTTGGCTTCCTTTCTATACAATGGCATTGAAAGACAATGGAAATGAATATAAAGAAGTAAATACGTCAGCTGTTGGCTGATATAAACTATAGGCACGACACGAATAAATATAGTAACACGAGAACTTAGTACAGAGAGCAGGTTGGACGTATAATAAACTTCTTGATGTTGCACGATTAAGCTCAAATGAAATAGGTTCAACAGTAAACACGATCAGATTGGATTAAGTTAAAGGGATACGAAAAGGGTCATAATTAATAAATGATAATTTAACACAAAATATTCCAAACTAAAATACGCTCTAAGAAGATGATACCTAATAGGAATCAAAATCTCACTCAGTATTTGATTTATAAAATGATCACACCAAAGATTTTAAAAGTAGGCCAATGAATTAAAAGTAGAAAATCGATTGTTGTTAATAAAATACAACAATTTTCATAAAAAATCTGTTTTTGTCCTTTCCTTTGTATTTTTGTTTCAAATTAAATATTTTATTAAGAAATATAGCAATAGATATGGAATACGCGATTGCTGAGGTTGAAGACAAATTTCTAGTAATGCTTTTTAAAGTTTTCCATAATAGATTTATTGAATAATATATATATAAATTTTAGTATGAAAACGCCGTTTTAGTTTATGTCAAATTTCATATTTTTAAATAGCCATAACTCGTTAAATAGTAATGCTTAATGGTACATCATTAAAATTAGTTTCTCCCCCCAATTAAGAATGGCAAACAATCTGGTATACGTTCATGCGGGGAAAAATTCCCAAAACAAAGTTTTTATTAATATTACCAGAATTTACCAGTAATTTTAAAATTGGTAATAATTGATTAACATTTAAAATTAGAATATTGAAGTGAATTATATTTTAAAGATTTTAAGATTAAATAGGACAAAATTTCGACCATTAATTTCTTTCTGCAATCCATTTCTTTCCCGTGCTTTTATTACAATTTTTTAAGCAGGTCCTACTAGTTTTATAAAATTAATATTTTTTAGCTTTATAAATTAATGACAAATTAACTATTTGGCATTAATTAAGCATACAAGGCAGATGATGATGATTTAATCAAATAAATAAAACCGGGTTTCAATCAAATAAAAGTTGATTAAAACTATGATGATTATGGATAGACCTTTATATGAGTCCTTATAATATGGAATCCTACTGGTACTAACGTCTCTCATACAGCATAGTTTATTCTAATTAAAATCATATTAACTTAAAAAATAATAGCTTGCAGCATTATACAGTGTTGTCTTTATCCCGGTTTTATTTAACAAAACAGTATATATTCCAAACTTCATAACTACTAATTGATACGTGTTAACTAAAATTAGTTACTACTTATTATTTTATGTCTCAGTTAAATGTTTAAGTATGCATATTAACATTAATAAAACACTCAATTATTAAACGATTAAATGTATGGCAAAACTGAGAACTAATAATATGGCGCCACAGAGTCATAAAACTGTTTAGTAACAATCTAATTATGACGAACAGATCACATTAAAAAGTTACAAACTGCAATTACCTATTGTTTAAATACCACCTATTACAGAATCGACTTTAACAACCAATAAGTCGTCAAAAGATCGATTATTACTTAATTTTAAAAGTTATAAGATTCCGCAACTTCATTTTTAAAAGTGTGAAATCATAACTTCTTTTGCATACTTTGTTTATAAAGGGAACTTAGTACAAAAATTTCATCATCAAGTTCCTCTCAGAAAGTCATGACTTATTTGGAATTCAGACTATTCATCCTTGTAGAGGACATCATATAGTTCTCAATTCCTTTCTCTTTTTCTACCAAGAAAAAACATCGTGCTTAAACTTCATAAACCAACAATGCTCCGTAATCCTATTACTTAAAATGCTGTCTGATGCGTAAATATTTGTTTAACATTTTAAGATTCAACTACAGTAGTAGATTTCAAAACACTGAATTTAAATTCACGAACATTTACAGGAATGGACAAAATAGGTACAAAAATGCATCCGTGCGGTATGCTAAGTATTTTTACAAAACGTTTTAGCATAATTGTACGTTTAGATCCATTTGTTTACCTCCTCATAACTATTTATTGACGCAGATTTATAACTATAAATTAAGACTTAATTTCATAATTTTCATTAAAGAATGACAAAGCCTAATTAAACTATCAGTTTTAAAATTATTGTTTGACAAATATAATTTTAAGTAAACAAAAATTATAAAATAATTTTTTTTACAAATTATACAATATAAAATGCAATCAAGGTTTTTGTAAATTCGCTAATATTGTGGCAATACTATAATATGGGGCATACAAAGCAACCCCAGAGCCAATGTCGCATGCCAGAGCCGAATCCGCAGATTCTAAATTCTTGCCATAAGCACTAAAGCGTATAATTTTAACAATACAGTCCAAAGGCTAAAATACAGTAAAAATATTACCAAATGATAAAACAAAATAAACTTAAGAAACTTAGTACTGCCCTTTTTGAGGCTTGTGGCTAATCAGGGATATCCCAGCAGGAAAGAGTGACAAGACTGCCACCTTTCCGCGCGTTAAGGTTCGTGTATGACTGACGCCGTCAAGACCTTGGCCACGCAGACGCCTAAATTATTAAAGAGTATAAATTGAAAAAAAAACTCTAAAGATGGGATTTCAAGAATATTACTTAAGTTTGGGTAGAACTTAATCCTGTTAAAAACAAAAGAATAAATCTTATAATCCTTTTTAAACAAAAAGAAAATATATTTTACATTTCAGATACTACCATGGAGTATGCATTATATATTGTAGTCTCTGAAGAAACGTTTCTCCTTTCCATGATTCAATCTATAAATAAAACCTGCATCGAGGTAACCTCTGAGGTACAAAGTTGTTAGAATACCGAGAGGTAAAGCAAAAATCATAGAGATATATTACTAGAGGGGCCCTATTAGTTGAATTTTGAAACATCGAAAAAATAACCTGACCACCTTCGACTATTAATAATTAAAAGAACGGAACAAAATTACAATGAATTATATGGTAGAACGCTGAAAATATAATTCAAAACACAAGCAATGTGCAGGAAGCCGAAAAAAAATGATTTATTATAACCTTAAATCACTCTTAGAAGAAGTTTCAATGAAGTTACACAGAGCCCCTGAGAGCCCCAAAATGATGTTTTAAGACTCTTAATGTATTGAGATAGGCTATGCCCCCTCTAGTATATCTCTATAGCAGAAAGGTTAATTTCTCTGAAAGGAATATTTTTTAATCTTTAAGGGTGTATACTAGCGCATTCTAAGAGTTAATTCATCAATCAAATGCAACGACAGTGCCGCCATCTGAGGTCTAATTATAAAACCTCACTTTTTTCCATATGAAAATTTACCCTCGGTTGTTCCTCTATGTATATACTCATTGATAGTTGCTAATTTTTACAATACCTTTTTTTCTCTTTAAAGTTTAGTTTCCAATAAATAAACTTTATCCGCTGCTTAACTAATCAAACAATTTTTTTTATTTCAGGAAATTTAATCATTATAAGATAAATTTAAATAAACAAGAATATGATTAACAAATCAAATTAGTAAAAAATAGGAATTAATAAATAGCATTTGAAATCGTGACTCTATAATTAAACTTAACTGCGTGAGACCATGAAGCTGAGGAATCAAGGATTTTGTTTAGCAAATTCACTTTTTATTCTCTACATTGCATTTCATTCATTATTTCATGTTTTAGTAACAAAAATAAAATTAATAAACTCATTGAGGTGAGTCAACGTCCTTCGACTTTAAATATTAATAATAGATTTCTTTTTAAAGCATTAAAAACATTAATACATCCCGTACAATTAGTCAACTAAATTATATATTGTTCTATTCTCGTATCGAAAATTGTAACCTTACCATTACCAAGGTCAAATTCCGAGGAAAATTGGTTATTTGTCTTGTTTAATGGTAATTTATATCCTTTTCACTTGAAAATGAATACATTAACTTTATAAATAGATTTTGACAAAACATCAGACGTATGAAATGACAAATGCAGCAACAGGAAAGATAACGTAATTTTTAATTTTATAAATATAAATTACAAATAGCATCCTCAATATTTTGACTTATTTCAGAAAATTTTTTCGTACGAACACCTCTAAAAAGAAAAGTTGTTTTTACTACTTTATGTATGAAAAGTATAGTTTGTTAGAACTGAAGTTATCTGTGTTATATTGAATCATTCACAGGCGCTTAAGTGCTTAAATCATCACAAATCGGTTAAGGTACTAATTGTTAAAAAAATAAAGAAATAAATTTCTCCCTTTATCTCATTTTCATGCTGTAGATATAATGAGTATAAATGTATGCTGTCAACAGATAAATTAAAAAAAAAATAAATAATTTTTCTAAATTTGAAAATAAATCGGGTACGGCGTATCTCGGAACTTTTCCTCGTCACATCGGATTTGCTACGGCTATCCAACCTACTTCGGACTCGCTTCACTCGTCCTCAGAATACAGAGTCACCAAATTACACTGCAACACATTTTCGGTCTCACTTCACTCGTTCTCAGATTTTAAATACATTTTTTCAATTCCAGCGGTCATCCAACCAGGCAGTGAACACCGCTCGATGTAGCTTAACTTCAAACAAAACTAGATATAGTTGTATTAAAGTATTAAAACGGAATTTACTATACTTATTTACAAATACTAATAATACGTACTATACTTAATTTGTTCACTTGTCCCAAATTTTTATTCAATAGGATTATTTTCTATTTTTTTTAAAAAACCTACACAAGACATTTGATAAAATTGAATTGATGTTAATAATGAGATGAAACTTAAAACATATGTTGGACTTACATATATGACTCCATGCGTACCAAATCTCAAACCTATCGAACAAATGTTCCGCGTAATATGAATTTTCTAAATATTTGCTGAGTCATTATTGATGGTTAATGACGTCATAAAAAAGTATTTTCCGGATAGCACAAGTACAATTTTCGTATAAAGTTGCAACTCTCGAGGATAAATACACTAGAAGATACGATGATAACAGACACACATATACAGACTAGTTTGTAAAAACCACTTACGAGTCTTAAAACACCTGAAACTGATAATTTAGGTGACATCTCGGTATCATTTTTCTCGCAAACAAAAATCTTATCTTATTTGTGTACTATGGTATAAATGAGGAAAAGTATAAAGAAAAATTCACAACTCTGAGACAGAATGCGTGCAATCCAACTTCACTTATTAAATGAATAGAAGGGGAGATTTTGAAATCTAACTAGAAAGTAGCAGGTGCCAGGATGTAACTGAAAATATTAATCGTAATTTTATTGTAAAATGAGGAACTTAGGTTAAAGTATAAAATATTGACAACTTTTATAGCTATTTGCGGAGAAAACATTTCTAACAATTAGTACTGATGACATAGGCGGACATAAAATAGAACTTGACGTTTTTCCAAAGTTTTGAACTACCTAAAAATTTTATGAGTATAATGATCAAATAAAGTTTATGGACTGTAATAGTGTTAAATAAGAACTAAAAATTATTTAAGTCAACAGTCCTATTTCAAAATAATATTTATTCAAATAGAGCTTTCGCCATGATGATATCACCATCAGTAAAATCTAAATCAATTATAGATTTAAGGTTAATTAAATTAATATAAAATTACGAAAGCTCTACTTGAATAAATATTGTGTTATTAGAATTTGTTTTAATAATTGCTTTCTTGAATTATTCGAATTTGTGTTAGTCTCCCTGATTGCAATTTAATTGATGATAGTTAGATATGAAATAAACTGGAGTGATTTATTTTCATGTCTCATTAGTGCCCCATCTTCAATTAAAATGAATAAATGGTCTTTTCACACAATTTTGTCTTCAATCACTTGTTACCCTTAAATAGATTTCTGTTCCAAATTAAAAAATAGCTCGCAGGGTATGTAGCCCTTAATTTTATTTGGAAAGCCGAAAAGCTGTATTCAAGAATATTACTTGAGATTGAGTAAGACTTATTGCCTTCTTATAATGCAACAATAAAGAAACATATAAAAAAACTGTATGTTTTGAAGTTAAAAAAAATACAAAAAGAAACACATACAAAGTTTTTGAAAAACTTAGTTATGTAATGTACAGCGCTACTCAACAAGTATAGAAAGGTAAGTATTAAAAATTTATAATTACACTTTTATTTGCGAATTTCTTACTCGACTTTAAAGCTCCTTAACTATTTGGAGAAAGACTTGTTCTTTCCAGTAGTATGAAATACTTAGGTCATTTTAGATAATAGACTGAATTGGAATGAGTATATAGATAAAGTGGTAGCAAAAGCTACATGGACCTTATGGCAACTTCGTTACTCAGTTGGGAAGACATGGGGACTCAAACCAAAAGTAATTGAGTGGATTTACGCAGCTATTCTCAGACCAAGCAAACAATATGGTTCTTTGGTCTGGTGGTCTGCTGTGAACAAAACCACAACTGATCGCAAGCTTCAGAGCAAGTTCAAAAGATTAGCTTGTCTTGCTATAACCGGAACCATGAAAACTACTCCAACAGTTGCTCTAGCAGCTCTTCGATGTTTACCAAAATTGCCTCTGTGATATCAAGAGACGCAGCAGCCACTATAATTAGACTTCGAGGCACTGGTATGTGAAATCCTTATAATAACAACAAACACGCTGGGATAGAAAATATTGTTTTGAGGAACTTCCCACATTAGAGAAGAGAATCCCAGAAGAGAGCACTAAGTAGCCATAATCAACAATATTAACAGTGTTATACCTTCTAGAACATGCTGGTCTGAACCCACAATGAAAGAAGCAGAGCACGAACTAACTTGTTTCACAGATGGCTCTAAGAAAGGCTCATGGGACTACATTCTCAAATATTCTGTAGAACGTAGTTAGTCTCTTGGGCTTCATGCTACTGTGTTCCAAGTCTATGCTATCTGACTTCTGCTATCTGAATGAAAATTCCATTATAATCTGTGTTGATAGTCAGGCTTCAATTAAAGCCCTTACTTCCAATCCTAGTATCTTCTCTGCTATTGTTCATGTAGAGCTCACTTATCTCTCTTGGCAGAGAGTAAAATTGTTGAACTTAAGTGGGTACCAGGCCATATGAGTGTCGTGGCTAATGAGGAAGCAGATAAACTTGCTAGACTGGGATCAGAAACTCTATTCATTTGACCAAAACCTGTCCTTTCCCACATGCTGAAATACTCTTGGATTCCTGGATAATGAACACCTAAAACTTAACTGGCATGCCTCTCCTGCTTGCAGACAAGCACAAATGTTTATTACTGGGCCAAGTAAAAAAAAATACTAAGAAGTTTCAATATATGACATAAATGTGTGTTTCTGTGTTAAGTATTTGTATGTAAGAGAAGATGTGTATTAAGTTTAAAGAGCTTCTCCATATGTAATAATAATAATAATAATAATAATAATAATAATAATAATAATAATAATAATAATAAAAATAATAATAATAATAGAAACTTGGCACACAGTGTCCGCTCTACAATTAACCACTTTTTAAGTGAGAAAAAACCCCTAAACATAATAATAATAATAATAAGTTTTAGATAGTAATAGCTTCAAACTATACTACGATAGAACAATTTTAACAGATAAAACAATTCATTTCAATAGACCAGATATCACCTTAGTTGACAAAAATAATAAAACCACCTATCTCATTGATATAGCTGTACCTATACTCATAACTTACTAATTACTTACACTGAGAAAATTAGCAAATATTCAGAACTTGCTATTTAAGTACAGCGGCAATGGAAAATGGAGCAAGTTTTTGTGGTACCAATCAGCTACAGGTGTTATACCTAATACACTTCATGATAGTTTGCATAAATTAGATATACTCGTAAACCCTTTCATATACAAAACTTTACAGAAAGCTGCCATCATCAATACATGCCACATCGTCCGAAAATTTCTATCGACTGACCTAGTGACTTAAAACGGAAAATAAACTAACTAAAAGATATTTGACTTGGCTTTGCCCGTCAATTTATCTATTTTTCAGCCAGTATTCTTTTACTGAGATAGAGAAAATCTAAAAACAAATAATAATAATAAAGCCTTTATTTTAAGGGGCCTCCATATGTAACTCTTCTTAAATAACTAAGTTCTCTCTAAATGTATTTACAACAGGAGTAAGTTAGTTCCTTCCATCGTAGTACATTTTTTGTGGTAACTTGTTTTTGTCTCCATCCTTCAATTTAGAACCTAAATTGATTTTAAGCTTCGCCACAAAAATTTTCGGCTCCTTCGGATATTCCTAACAACTCTGACATTCTTTAACCAGGAAAAGTTCACTAATAAAAACTATAGTTGGCACTAACTGTAGTAATGTACACTAACTGTAGTTGGCACTAATGTACTCTCTTTGATGCATAATAGCTATTAGATCTCTCATCTCAAAATTCTTCCACTATTCACTAAAAAGTCGTGTTTTCCCTTGCTTGTCAAAGTTTTAGTAAATGAATTACCGAATAATACCATAGTTTATTAGACAGACCGCCCACGAACCTCGTGGATATTTTAACCTTGACTCCCTGCCATACAATTAGGTCTCATTTAGGATCATTAAAGTGAATAGAAGCGTCACATTTTCATTCAGGTACATCACGTTCCTCGCATGTAACAATTCAATGAAGCCTTTTCATAAATGTTATTCGATGTTTATTATTAAACATACGAGCCAGCATCTTTTTTTACAGGAGCGAAAAATATGGAGTAAGAAATGAGAATAAATATTTAGATCTATCAATTAGAATATAATATGACTCCTTGGTCTTTGCCTTGTTATTTACTTATCTATCTATAAATTAAGTTATTGGAACTTGGATCAAATTCAATTTAAAGTTGAATTTTATATAATTCCTACACTTCAAGATAGCCCATTAGATTAAATTAATAAATATTAGATCAAATTACTATAAATAACTGTTCAAAGGCATTTTCATAAATGAGATTGACAAAGATTTATCTAAAAAGCTAAAGACTACAAAAGTCTACAAATAGTAAACTAACAGATAAGTACTACAGATAGTACAACTAAAGGGAAGGAAGTATTATCGTTTCAAATTTTCAATGAAAAACTGAACTTATTAGGTTCATGAAGTGGGGGAGGTAGATTTTTTGGAAGGGGAGGCCCTCCATGATCACGAACACACACACACACCCCGATATATATATATATATATATATATATATATATATATATATATATATATATATATATATATATATATATATATTTATGTATATATACAGGGTGACTTACTCTTAATGGGACAAAATAAAAATCTTGATTCTATGGACCAGGATGAACAAAAAATGTCATGTAAGCATAGGGTCGATTCTCAATAGTTCTCTAGAAAAATCGATATATCGAATTATTCGATACTTTACTATCTAATTCTCTAAAACGATCTACAACTTGAAAACTACTAAAGCTAAAGAGATGCGGTTTTCACTATTCTCAAGGGCATTAAATTCCCTTTAAAATGGTATACTTTATGTCGCAATCATCACAATTAAACTTTAATTTATTTGCATTTAAAATAAATTTTTTTATTAGTACTAAAAATGTAAAAAATTTTAAAAGCCAAAATCTTCGATATTTGTTCACTCATAGTTGAAACATAAAAATCTTAAAAACAGCCTCATTCCATACCCTTTAAAATGATATAACATAATCTATGGCTTGTTTTTAACTTTAACCGAGATATTCTTAAAAAACTTGATGTAAGTCACTTAGATTCTAAATTATTCACTATGTAAACAAAGACATTTACATTTAAATTATTTCAATTTGATTTACAAAATAAACTTTATTTTATTAGTTATAACTATATTGTTAATTATTCTATGTTTTGTTAATCATAGAAAATAATCAACCCCCTCCCTCCACTCCCATATAGATTAAAAAACTTAATTTAAGTCTCTTATAATAAAACAAATGCAACAAAAACATTTCTTAAAGAAGTTTGTTGAAAGAATACAAAGTAATAGGTATATTTATACATAATTAAATAATAAATAAATAATTAACTTTTTACTGCAAGGGGAATTAAAAATCATTCTTCATGTAAATCATAAGAGAGATTCAAATCTTCCTCCTTCAACTCTTATACATAGTCTACATCTTCTTAACACTGATTGTGTAGCTTTTTCAATTTGTGCTGCAGTTATTGCAGCTCTTGACTCATGCACTTTAGCATCAGGTCATCTCGAGTTTTTGTGGGCTTGAATGTATACTTCATCTTTCATTGCGCCCCAGAAAAAATAGAGGTGTAAGATCAGGAGATCTCGGAGGCTAGGCTATTGGTCCCTCTCGTCCAATCCAGCGATTGGGATAATTTTCATTCAGCCCCACAAAATCGAGATGACCTGATGCTAAAAGTGCATGAGTCAAGAGCTGCAATAACTGCAGCACAAATTGAAAAAGCCACACAATCAGTGTTAAGAAGATGTAGACTATGTATTAGAGTTGAAGGAGGAAGATTTGAATCTCTCTTATGATTTACATGAAGAATGATTTTTAATTCCCCTTGCAGTAAAAAGTTAATTATTTATTTATTATTTAATTATGTATAAATATACCTATTACTTTGTATTCTTTCAACAAACTTCTTTAAGAAATGTTTTTGTTGCATTTGTTTTATTATAAGAGACTTAAATTAAGTTTTTTAATCTATATGGGAGTGGAGGGAGGGGGTTGATTATTTTCTATGATTAACAAAACATAGAATAATTAACAATATAGTTATAACTAATAAAATAAAGTTTATTTTGTAAATCAAATTGAAATAATTTAAATGTAAATGTCTTTGTTTACATAGTGAATAATTTAGAATCTAAGCGACTTACATCAAGTTTTTTAAGAATATCTCGGTTAAAGTTAAAAACAAGCCATAGATTATGTTATATCATTTTAAAGGGTATGGAATGAGGCTGTTTTTAAGATTTTTATGTTTCAACTATGAGTGAACAAATATCGAAGATTTTGGCTTTTAAAATTTTTTACATTTTTAGTACTAATAAAAAAATTTATTTTAAATGCAAATAAATTAAAGTTTAATTGTGATGATTGCGACATAAAGTATACCATTTTAAAGGGAATTTAATGCCCTTAAGAATAGTGAAAACCGTATCTCTTTAGCTTTAGTAGTTTTCAAGTTGTAGATCGTTTTAGAGAATTAGATAGTATCGAATAATTCGATATATCGAATTTTCTAGAGAACTATTGAGAATCGACCCTATGCTTACATGACATTTTTTGTTCATCCTGGTCCATAGAATCAAGATTTTTATTTTGTCCCATTAAGAGTAAGTCACCCTGTATATATATATATATATATATATATATGTATATATATATATACATTTATATATATATATATATATATATATATATATATATATATATATATATATATATATATATATATTATATATATATATATATATATATATATAATATATATATATATATATATATATATATAGTGTGTTGTATGTATGTACGAGATTTTTGTTCCTAGACGTTTCTAGGGGACCCGATAACTTTCGAACGTATTCTCGGAACGAAATAAAAACTTGGCACAAAATCAACCTAGTTAATAGTCTCATTGTTAAGAAATATGTATGACGTCATTAACCCACAAAAATAAACACAGAAGCATTTAAAAAACATAAATCTTTATATAGAGTTTAGATTCGACTGAAAGTTTTTACACATATACTACTAAGTATTGTTCACGAAAATACGTAGTTTCATTTTTTTATCAGCATTAGTTCCAGTTTCATTGATTAACATATATATGTCAAACAAAACATTGTCATTGATTGACACAATGTAAACATAAAATGTTATTTTTAAAATTCGCTTATATCGGGGTAGTTTGCCACTTGTATAAACTGTTAATATGACGAACAGCAGCACCGACGCTGCGTAGTGGCAAAGAGGCCGATGGCCTCTGGTTTATTCATTAATGGGAGCTTAATATTGACTGTTTTAAAATCATAAATTTACAGGGATCCAGCAAGAAATGCATTCTAGATTGCGGACAGATATTCAATTTTTAAATCGATAACAATAACAGTATAAAACCTAAATTATGTTAAATAAAAGACGCACATAGAGGACGCCATAGATATATACTAGTAGGGCATAGCCTATCTCAATACATTGAGGCCTGAAACATCTTATTGGGGCTCTCATGGGCTCTGTGTAACCTCATTGAAACCTCCTTCAATAGTGAGTTAAGGTTATAATAAATCGATTGATTTCGGCTTCCGGTACATTGTTTGTGTTTTGATTTGTATTTTAACGAAATTACAATGTAATTTTTAGTAATTTTGTGTTGATTATTTGATTATATTTATAAGCGAGGGTATTCAGGTTACTTTTTCGATGTTTTAAAATTTAGCCTATATGACCCCTCAAGTAATAGTATCTCTATGCCATAGTAGGGATATTTATATTAATTTGTAATAAAGTTTTGACAGGTAAATTTACATTTCACTAATATTTTTCCAAAAAAATAATACATGTGTATCACAAATATCACATCATCACCCAAAAAATAATTAAATTTAAATGCCATTAAAACTTGTCAGGGGTTAATGTGACTCAGTAATATTGTCATCATTCAGCACCATAAGAATTTAGTCCGGATTTATTAAGATAATGAACAATAACGTATGTCGGTCAGTAACATGAAACTATACTGAGAATGTAAAATATTTCTTCTGAAATATTTAACCGAATAATTTTTATTCGATTAAATCAGCGGCATTAAATTAGTATCAAAACATAAAGTCATGATAAGGTTTAGCGAAAATTTACATAATAAGAATACTAATATATTAAAAGCATCAGGTCTGTTTAAGATGACTCATGTAGGATCTTCTTAACATAAACTTTTATCTGAGTACCTACGGATTCCTACATGTTAAGAATCATAAAAACCTGACCCGATGCGCTAACAATAGAGCGTGTAACCCAAAGGCCTCAACATTAAGTCTTCTGCAAAAAATATACTAATACTTATTTAGTTCTTAGAAATATTACACTAACTATATATAGCTTGCAATGTTCTAAGAGGAATTTCCGTTCTTCATACTCATAATCAAATCTTCTAAACGAAGATCTAGAAAAGTCATGCATTTCTAGAAACAGTGGCTGAGGAATTGATAGAAAAGAATAGAAGGATGCTCAAATGCAGGTTTATCATAACCATAATTCGTTTGTTTATTATATTTTAATGAAAATTATGGTTTCAATCCATAAAAGATTCAGAAACAGAAAAACTTAAAATGTGACCTGAAGGATAAATTTGTGAAAATATATACGAATTAAATTACATCGACATAGCAATTTATATTGCTAAGTATTAGCAATACTTTTCAAGTTACTCAAAAGATCGCATATTCTGTTGCTCTTCTCGATGCTGGATCCGCACCTCTACACACATTAGAAAAAAAAGAATTGGGAATTTTATTTTTATAGTGCTTCTACGATTCCTATTTTATCATTATTCTCAACAATCTATTACATATGCTCTACATAACTAATCTAATTACTTACTTGCTCTATATCTTTAATTACTTAATTTATTTGTTCATTTTTTTGTTCATATAAGAAGGCAAGAAATAATAAATAAAACACATTTAATTCATTCATTTACATCTATTAAATGAATCTGCTCTAGGAAAACTCAATAGAAAATTACAGATGAAACCTATTTCCATTTTAAAATAATAATGCTTATTACATAGAAGGTCTTGTTTTTTTTAAAATTGTATATATTAGTTTTTTAAATGAAATTTGTTGTAGATTTTCCTATTATTCATCTCATTCGTGAAATGATTCAATCGCCTCGTCAGACTTAAAGGAAAACAATAGGAGTAATTAATAATTATTGTGTTTGGTGTAGGAATTTTTACATTCATAAATTAAAATAGTCTGCCAGGTATAGCACAAGCTTCTAAGGTTATGTTAGATATAACTGCAAAAAAGCCGAAACAGGAATGTCTCCTGAATTATTTAGGTGTTTTTAAGACCTCCTAAGTAGTTATCACAAAGTTGTCTGTCTGTATGTGTGTATAATCATCGTATCTTTCAGTACATTTAAGCTAAAGAGTTGAAACTTTGTACACAGATCTTACAAACTTAAGGTTCAGCTATCATATCTAAAAAATATTTTGATGGCGTCATTAACCTGCAATAATGACAGCAAAAATTTGTGTCGATCGTTTTGAAATTTGGTACGCATGTATTATATATATGAGCAACATATGTACTAGTTTAACTCATTTTTATGGAATGACTAGAACAAGTTTTCTTAAATGAATTAAAATAATTCACTAGAGTTGAAATTTGGTACAAGTGTATCTTTTATAATGAATAAGTGTACTAAGTTTCGTTCTAATACGGCCAGTATATCTATGATTATTGTTGGATCCTAAAAGTTAAGCAGCATCAAGCGAGGTCAATGTCTGAATGGGCGACCACTAAGAATAAAACTAAAGTAATTGCTGTTAATTAGCGAGTCCGAAGTAGCGAGGATTAGCGAGTCCGAAGTAGCGAGAATGAGCGTAGCGAATCCAATGTGGTGAGTTCCGAGGTACACCGCACCGGATTTTTTTTATATTTAAGTTTTTACACTCAATATATAAATAAATGTTTCTCTATAAATTAGAAATAATGCCCTAAATAAAAAGCGCTAGAAACATCGTACTTTCAAAGTCAAGTTAGTTTTCTGATATCGTTGACTGCTAACAAACAATATTAAATTATATTTTTACAAAACCTTGAACTTGATTTTCATATCTTTTTAAATTGCTAAAATCAATTATTGTCTCTTTTGTTATCTATGCGTTGTTAAATTCAGTTATAAAGAGCAAAGAATAACCAGATCGTTATGTCATTTGTTAATTTGATCATATTGAACCGGTCACGCCTTATTATATTCTATATTTTCAAGGTTTCTTCTTTTATTTGAACTTTTGTTACATATTATAGTCCAATACTGACCTAGTTATAATAACTGATATAACGAGATAAGGCTAAAGTATATCATTACATTGGTCTGCATACCTGGTGTAAAAAGATTTTTGTACTTCTTAATTGGATGGGAAAAAAGTTTCTGGTCATCGGTCAAGAAGATAGTTTTTGGGACAATCCCTTCATCTGTAGTTCTCACCAATGACTAGTTAAGTAAACACCGCTAAAAGGTTGTCTAAGACACACCCAACTTAGTGCATGTCAGGTTGAATGAATGAAATATGGGTCTACGGCTGTCTCCATCGGCCAAACCTACGTCGACTAGTCGGCCTATATGGCTCCTACATCATTAAAATAACCTTTTCTATTATGTATTAGCTTACGACACTTTTTTATGCATTTAACAATTTCCTACTTTAATAGTACTCTTATTAATATTACAAGACGCTGGAATAAATTATTTTTCTATTTTAAAAGAATATCTGTACATCTCTAACACGAACAAAATAAAATCTTCAAACTAAATTTTATGGCATTTATTTTATTTTTAAGTAACTAGAGTAAACTTGTAATTATATTTACGTTTCTTGATCATGTTATTTTTGTTTCTTGATCATGTTATTTTTGTTTCTAGATCATGTTATTTTTGTTTCTTGATCATGTTATTTTTGTTTCTTGATCATGTTATTTTTGTTTCTTGATCATGTTATTTTTGACAGGTCATGTCATTAATTGTACAGTCACTAATCCAGCTTAAGTTCTACAACAGTTTTAATAATGATTTGATTATTATAATTTTATAAACAACTGTTTACATCTTCAGAAAATTGCAACACATTTTTTTAAAATAAATATTTGTTTCAGTTTTCTGAAGTAGTGGTTTATGAAATTATAATAAAATAATCCATTATTAAAACTATTCTAGAAATAAAGCTGGTTTGGTAAATATATAATTAATTAAGTTTTTTTAAC
The DNA here is from genome assembly GCA_018340805.1 of Microvelia longipes. Taxonomy (NCBI): domain Eukaryota; kingdom Metazoa; phylum Arthropoda; class Insecta; order Hemiptera; family Veliidae; genus Microvelia; species Microvelia longipes. The sequence continues at coordinate 22,090,429 of JACMZG010001911.1, forward strand.
CAATCACTCATTCCGAAAATCGGCACATGTTCTTAAGTTCATGTACTACTTATGAACATGAACTACTTCATAAGTACTACTTATGATAGATATCTGCACTACATATGATAGATATGTGCACTATACTTATGATAGATATCTGCACTATATATAATAGATATGTGCACTATACTTATGATAGATATCTGCACTACATACGATAGATATGTGCACTATACTTATGATAGATATCTGCACTACATATGATAGATATTTGCACTATACTTATGATAGCAATACATATGATAGATATGTGCTATACTTATGATAGATATCTGCACTACATATGATAGATATGTGCACTATACTTATGATAGATATCTGCACTACATATGATAGATATGTGCACTATACTTATGATAGATATCTGCAATACATATGATAGATATGTGCCTACATATGATAGATCTGCATACATATGATAGATATGTACATATGATAGTTATCTGCACTACATATGCAAAAATTATCGATAACTGTGTATCGAAGAAATACAATTTTTTCAATTTTTCCTTTATTAAAACTTTAAATAAATATATTTGCGCTTTGGAGGAATTAAAAGAGCGTTAGGCTCCTCTTCCCTCGCCCACAGGTGTTGTCAGGTGCTTACACGATTACGTTTTTCTTACAGTCATAGGCCATGGCACAAAAAGGACTGAGATCAAAATTTAATTCTACCTACCTAATGTAGCGTTGCTACACTATATTAGGTATGCAATATACTGCTGTACATTGCATACACCTCCTAAAGCAGGCCTGTCAATAGTAAAAAATCAATGTCTTAACAAAAAAACTACAACGATAAGCCTCACAACTAACTAATTACGGACATGATTATATAAGTAATACACCTGAGTTAGTAGAAGCAAAACTTCTTTAGAGACACAACGTTAAAATAATCGACCTTTCTATAACATTAAAATTAGCCTTGAATGTTTTCTAAAAAGAGTGCAGCGTCTCTTTGCTTCCATTTTATAAATTAGTTTGTAACAGTTCACCTTACTATTCGTTATTTAAGTATATTCTTTTTAGGTATAAGTTAAAGGAATCTAATCATATTGACTTAACGTCAATGTTTCCAATTGTTACATGATTATCAGCTTCAAGCTTTAACTTGTTAAGAAGGTCGAATAGTTTCCTCTTTTCGATGAAAAGCTTCAAAAACTCTCCTCATATCCTATCTAAGGAGAGAGAAAGAGTAAGTTGCACGGGGTTGCGTCAAACCGTGCCAGATCCAAGGGCAGATCAAACGTTACATACTCTCTAGCAAGGGAGTAAAAAATACTCCAAGACTCGAGTATTTTCCATTTATAACAATCGACTTGTACTAGATACGGTTTAAACTTACAATTAAACTACCTTGGACAGGTTTAAAACCAATATCCCCCGGTATAGTATCCACGCACGAACAGGACTCATTTATTTAGATAGATGAAAAATTAAGATATAATAAATATTACTTAACAAGAGCATTTAAAGGTAATAAGTGTGACATAGTGATGAAATGCGTAAAAACTACTTTTTATTGTAAATATTTTGTACTTGCCAAATTATTGTTTATAATGGGTAACTTTGTATGACTGTTCTTCATACTAAAGTTAAAGTAAAGGAACTACATCTTATAAGTACTCATAAAAAAGTATGACATCAGATACTTGATAGTAAATATATGATGTTGAAATCTGCTAACACCATTAATTTATATCTATCAGCATTCGTTTTGGTTTTTTCGATTAACATATATAAAATAATGTAAACAAGTCGCGTGCTGATAAATGACTACAACCCAGCTTTGTTCTATAAATTTTATTTATTTTATTATTACTCTTTACCTCAGGGAAAAATAGCATACTTTTCATCGCTGTGAATAACTTTTTTACCTCAGCTCCATTTACTGACTCGCTTTGCTCGCCAGTAAATATAGTCCCTTAGGTAAAAAAAAAATCATTTCATGGCCTCCTAGTATAATATACAATTTTCAGGCCGCGACCATGACATTGTTTGAATAAAACAAATAGTCTTAAAACGGTTTTTATTTAAAAAAAAGTCTCGTTCTGAAAATAGGTGACTTCCCATGAAGAAAGTTAACTTCATTCACATTATCTTCTGCTGTTTTACTTTTATTTACAGCTAACCAGATATAAATTACAGCGTCTAAAACAATATTTTTAAGTACATTTCTTATTTTATTCTCATCTTATATTTTTGTTAATTAAAAAAACGCATGTGAATAATAAAAATGCTTTTTATACATACTCCAAAGAACAGTTACTTACTCTTTAATCTTTTAAAGAATAATTGTTCAAAAAAGAATTTTTCGTAAGTAATTAAAAATCCTGTAATTTATTACCTGCAGTTAAGTTTTTTGCTGTTAGTTTTCAACAATTAAACCTTTATATAAATATCCAAAAACGTTGCTCAATAAAATTTGAAGAATGAGGAAAAGTAATAAAAAGGACAATTTTTTAAAGTTTAGTTAAACAGACAGAGGAAAAAAATGCAATTATTTTCTCAAGCAAGCTACATGTGTGTGTCTCATAAAAACGGTTAGTTCAAACTAGCTCAATAAAGTTAAGTTCAACTTTACCGTAAGTAACTAAACAAAAAAAGTTTTTATAGTTCGTCGATATTACCAAAATAATGAATTTTGACAAATATATTTAATTTAATTTAAATATATTTTCTAGACAAAGAAAAAACGGTTTAAAGAAACCGAATCGAGATAGTATGGCATAGTCTCTATATAAAAAATATTGGGGTGGGAGCTAAAGGCCCCCATGGTTTGGAATTAACCTCCCAAAAAAAATGCATTTTTATGTCTTCTAAAAAAACAACAATTATTAGTAGTGTAGTTTTTTTATTTAACATTGTATTTTAATTTAACATTAATTTAAAATAACAATTGTAGTTCAAATGCAAATCATTTGAACAACAATTATGTTATAGTAGTCTATAACATACTACTAGACTAGTAGACTAGACTAGACTACTAGTATAGTAGTCTCCTACTTTTAATAGGTTATATAGCAACCAAAGGTTACCAATCAACATAATCTACTTTTTTAGACTATTTTTACTTAAAAGTTAAATAGGAAGATAAGTAATATTGGCAAATAGTAATAACGAAACGTTAGTTAGATTAAATCTTCTTTAAAAGTAGAGTAGTATACACACACACACAAATATATATATACATATATATATATATAATATATATATATATATATATATATATATATATATATATATATATATATATATATATATATATTACCTAGAATCGCCTATGCTATATGGAGTGCATTATATACCTTTAAAGGACTCCATATTGTTTCTTAGCATAACAAGCATGAATGATGATGGCCAGAAGTGGTTGAAAGTCGGATCTCAAAAAACATTTGAACTGGAAGAGATTGGTTATTTGTTTATTACTATATAACGTAACATTCTAGACATATAGCTATATGACCATAAACGATGAAGACCAATGGTTACTTAAAAAAGGAGAAGCTAATGGTTATAGAAACTAAAAATCGAAAATGAATGGTAAACTGTAGACGGTGATAAATCCTAGGCTCTGAGCCACAAACTTATGACCAAGCGTGGAGGAGAGAAGTATATAAAAAAATTTCCAAAAGTCCCTTCCACATGAACCCAAGTTTCATAAATTCATTTTCCCTTTAGAAATTTGCTAGCTCAATGTTTACGGGAAGAGTTTTGTGTATACATCATAATTTAAAAGTGTATACAACAAAACATGAGCTATCTATACCTCCGAAGCAGTAAACATTACAATAGCTTTATAATTTAAACGAAGAAAATTATAGTTTAGTTTAGACACAACAAATAATTATTTAGTTTAGACGTGTGCCTTAATTATTTGTTTGTTCTTCTAATACTGTGTATTTGTTGAAAAATAATCTTCTAAAATTATCTATAATTCTCTTGTTATAGCGATAAACAGAACCCATTAAGGGTGCTTGGTTGACAAAAGACAATTAGAACTAAACTTCTAAATTAATACAAACATATTTATCCGTTCGAATGATAGCGTGTTAACAAGAATTGGGCTGGAACATTTCTTTTTTTTTGGTTAGGAACCCTTGAAACGGATTTTGGTCATGGTTCCGCCATGATGCCTATGCTATTAGTGAATTTTTTCCAAAGGGAATTCGTTAAAAGATACTCAGCTTTAAACCAGTCTTGCACATAAAGGCACATTAAAAAATAAAGTTAAAAAATACTTAACAGAGCTCTGACAATATTCATGAGTGAAAGTGTTTTTACAGGTAGAGTATTGGAATTAACTTAAATGATAAATACTTGTACAGGTAGCAGGTTCCATTCAATAAATATGACCATTTCTGTCATAACTTATGAAGTCGGTTCGTACCTGACGATTCGACCTGAATTTCATTAGTTAAACAAGTTTTAAGTTTACTTGAGTCAAGTTACTTTTGCAAATCGTATTATTATTATAATTTTAAATTATTATTATAATTATTAATATAGTTAATGCAATTAAACAAAATTGTGCTGAGTTAATCGAAAGTTAAATGCGTAATTTAGCGAATTTTTATCATTAAAATTTCGCTTATGAGGTTGTTGTTCAAGTTTGTTTGTTTATTGATTTATTTTACCACGCAGAATTAGGACCAAATGGTCTTCTCTTCCATTCAAGCTATGTAAAATTTTCTATATAATTGATAATGGGGCACTAATGAGACATTAAAAAAATTACTCCAGTTTACTTCATATTCTGCCGCTTCCGTGGCCGAGGTCGTTAAGGCGATAGTCATTACACTGACCTTTGACACCCACGGAGGTCTGGGGTTCGCATCCCAGGATACGCTTTCAGTTTATAGAAATTGTTGATTAGATAAATTATCACCAACTTTAGAATACACTTTGAGCGTAACGGTTGTCACTACCACCCGAGGTTGTTCCCGCAGGGGTTATCCCTGATGAGCCGCAAGGCTCTAAACGGGCATTATTATTATTATTACTTCATATTCTAACTATATTTCGTATCTGCTTTCGATACATATTCATGTTAAATTGACACTTTGAGATTGTAGGTGTAAAAACGGCTGAGAAGGAAATGGGGGAGACTGATTAATCAATGCCCCATCATCAATTATATAGTAATTAAGGAGACTAACACAAATTCTAATAAGAATAAAATTTTCTAAATTTCATAGTATCCATAGCTTCTAAAATTTTAAGATGAATTTATAATTATATTTATTGATATTAGAATTATAATTTCAGAATAAATGAAAGTCAGTTAAATAATTTTATTTTTCAGTTTAATGAAAGTTAAAATGCTTTATTTATTATACGTACCTTTTTAAAATTTAAACTAGAGTTTATAATTAGATCTATTGATATTATAATCATAATGTCAGAATCATTAGCGGCGCGTTTATCATGAAAGTGAAACGCATGCAAGTTATTATTTCCTGACATACGATGCATGTGGTCAGTTACCAACTTATACCTGTTGAGTAATGAAGTAATAAGAAAGTCAAGTGAACTTTGCGGTCGAGGGTATTACTTCTTTATAAGTATTAAGGAAAAATAATTTAAATGCAAATAATTTGGAAGCTGACTTTCCAAACTTTATATCGCATTGTAATTTAACAACAAAGGTACATCATACAGTGTAAGTATTTGTCGAAAATTACTGGTCTTTTTTGAAGGAGTAAAAGTTTTGTTTGTTTACATTATCAGTTGTATTGGTGATCTTTATTTTGTGAAAATTTATTTGGTAATCTTTATTAGTGTAATAACTTCATTGAGTATAATTATTTTTTTTCATTAGTAGATTTTAATAACTTAAAAATGCTCTGTGGGATGAAGAGCGAAATATTGTTTTAATGTAAGATCTCAATTTTCATTTTTGTCTCTTAAACGCCCTAACACATAACTTATAAATTTTGTTTGTTTAGTTAAAAGTGTCTTAGAAAAGAAACAAAAAAAATTGAAAAAGTTGAAGGAAAAAGTTTATTTGAAAGGCAGTAGCAAGTTTATTTACGTTTTTAAGATGTAAAAATCTGGGAGGTAAATTACCTATAATAACCTAATATACCTAAAACGTTATTAAGAGTGGATTTTGCTTTCACATCCTTTATAATTAAAGGAGAAGCATTGTAATGACGAAACATTTATCATCTACTTTTTTAATCAAATGTATACGTTTTAGCACCAACAGTTTTCAATATGTAAATATAATGCACGTGGAAACATGCAACGATGCAAACGGTGATAAAAGCTGGACTCTGACTCAAAGACTTGTAAAACTATATCAAATGCTCTAAGAAAAGTAAAACGATTACAGTATTAACAACACCAACTTCGTCTTTCCACCAATAAGCTTTAATTTAACTTTGAGCAGAGCCGGCTTTCGGCTATAATGCCATCTACAGTGCCTAAACAAGTAACAATCATAACTTAACAATATAACTTAATATAAATAACCTAACCTTAACACACTAAATAAAAGGTCCAAAAAATAAAATACAAAGTTAAAAATTTAAAATAAGATTAAAGCGAAAAGAATCCATAAATAAAAATATAAATAAATAAGTATATATATATAATAAATAAATAATATGATAATAAATAAAATAAATAAATAATAAATAAATAAAATAAATAAATAAATAAAATAATAAATAAATAAAATAAATATGATAAGATAATAACCAAATAAAATAATTAATAAATAAAATACATAGCCGGCTTTCGGCATTAGACTATGTTAGTCTAATGCCGATAATGACTTCACCAAGACGAAGTTGGTGTTGTTAATATTGTAGACCATTCCACGGCGCTCACTGAAGTTATAAAACAATTACATTTTGAAAAAAATACAATATAGCATATACATTGTATCCTACGGCCGCCAATTTATCTTTTTAAAAAAAATATAATCTTACTATATTATACCGTTTGATACTACAGAGGTTTGTAAAACATGTTTGACAAAATATAATTGTGCGAGATCAAAATGACATGCTACACCTGGGAACTGTTTTATCATTCGACATAATGTAAGAGACATTACATTATGTGTGGGATATTACATAATGTGTGGGACATTACATAATGTGTCAGACATTACATTATGTGTGGGAAATTACAATATGTGTGCGACATTACATTAGGTGTTCGACATTACATAAGGTGTGGGACATTGCATGTGTGAGAGCATTCTACTTTCTACTTACATTCCTAGATTCAGTCGCATAATTTCATTGTGTCGCAAAAAACATGTCAATTTATTAATTTTTAGAAATGATACAGAGAAGGCTAACTCCATATTTGGCAGCTTTGTTTTTATTTTTAATTTAAAACTTTATGATAAACTTAGCACCTATACATAAACATATTAGAAAGCTTGGCTTGATTGACAATGACAACTGACATTTTTAATTTTCATCTCTTAAAATATAATTATATACACAATTTCAATACCACATTTTTTTACAATTTTATTTACTAACTAGAAATATATCAAACATTTTAACCTCAGTTACCTTTATTTGGGTATTTATTTATTTACTTATTTAATACGTAAAATAGTCACATCTCAGTCTCATGGCTTTTCGACTGGACGACAGATATATTGCTTCCTTTCATTTTATTATCTTCTTATTATTTTATTAATTTTAATTAATTTTGCTATTAATTTATTATTAATATTTATTTTATTTATTTATACATTTCGTTTATTTATTTACTTACTTAATACGTTCTATTATCTTATTTATTTACTTTTCTTATAGTTGATTGTATTAAATGAAATAACAGTTTTTACTTTAATAGCAGTTTATTGTATTTTATGTTAGTATTTTTTTCCGTAAGCAATAATATTGTTAGAAATGTAATTAATAAAAATTACATTTGTACTTGACATAATTTTGCAATTATATTTTTAATACTTTATAAATTGATTTGTTAAATTTAGTAATAACTAGCTATTTAAAAATAAGCAGACAATCATGGAACGAGGCTTCCCTAACAATAGTAATAATAATGTCAGTTTAGAGCAGAACTTTGGGAGATTTTGCTCGTCAGAGATAACGCGAACTCCAGACCTCCGTGGTGTCAAAAATCAGGACGCGGGTCTACCAATACAGTCATCAATAAGGAGTCAAAAGAAGGTTTCTTTTATTATACATTATTTTGACAAAAGTCCAGACAAAAAAGGGAAGCAAATGCGATTTCTGTCAGACCAAGTATATACTTCATATTTTTCCATCAGAGAGTTGGCTCAAATTTTCCTATGGCCGCAGCCATCTTGTTTTACCCTTGTAAATGTAAAGAAACTATTCATTATTAGTTTAATTTTGCGAGTGATCTTTGTTTTTTCCCTTCAAATATTAACTGTTATTAGTAATTTAACACGTTTAATCTAAAATTGTTGAATATAATTAAAGCGATCGTAATTTTAAATTATATTTAAGGCAATACACTGTCGTCTGCATGTTCTTCAAAATCTTAATAAAAACATGTGATTTACCTTTACTAGAGTTTATCTTATTCTTTAACTAAATTGTTGTAACAATTATTTCACGTAATTTAATACAAAACATACATATAAAATACGAAAAAACGATAAAAAGTAAAACTCACCTAATGTTATCAGTGTTGCCAATACAATTAAATGAAAACAACGTAAATCCTAAAAGGTTTATGCGCTGCGCAGTTATTAGCTATTTTTATTTATGAGCAAGCTATCAGCTGATCACGCATGTCTGAATTATTTTACACAGGTTGGCAGTTGGCATAGGAATGTCCCTACTTGGTTTATATATTACTTTAGTGAAAGCTTATTTAACCCTGAGGACGCCTATGAGTTGCCGATGTTAATTACACCAAGGCAGTGGGATAAATCAGTTCACAATAGTTTTCTATTGAAATGATTTTATATTAATAGGATTCCAGGTGCCGGTTTTTGTTAACGAGCGGAAACGAGATCCAATGACGATTTTACAAACTACAAATAATTTAAAACCTCTTTTGTTTTTCAGATCCGTTTAAAGTAAATATGCTGAGCCTTAGGTCTAATACGTAAACATATGGTAAAGAGGGACATTATAACAATTAGTATTCACGTAACAAAACAAAGATCAGGTATCCAAGTAGAGAACAGGTGGGAGACAAAAAAAACTATTTCATCTTAACATACCATTCTCAAGGCATAGGGTCTGTTTTCACCTTTCACTCTCGATATTACCTTATGTAAGTAAACCCTTCATATCAAGTCTTTATCTACTCATTCATATGAGACCGAAGAACAATAAACCAGTTTAGTTCATCTTTATGTAATAAGCAGAGAAAGGTCCTTAAACTATGCATTTAATAAGAAAGTTTTTAGATTATAAATATTTATTTAACTATATAGTTTTATATAAACTTATTGAAAAGTTAAGTCATGAGATTATACTGTATTATTAGGACAATCCTCGTGTTACCTAACAGTCTTTTGAATTCTTTCCAATGTAGAGGCCCTGCACTGTCTAATCAAGCGTATTTTGCAAATAACCCCACGCTTTTCTTTGATTTGAGTCAAATTTAAAGGTAAAATTAATTTTGAAGCGTCCCGGATTTCAAATTTTGTTTCTTCCTAAAGTAAACAAGAATTTATTTACGGGATTTACCAGGGGTTTTCTAGATCACATCGTATCGAAAATTGTTTCAAAATGCATTTTTGCTGCTTTGGTATCGGCTGAGCAGACAAAAATTGCCAATCTTTATGGTAGGCTGGGATAATGAGCAAGGCTTTACCACCTAAAACTCGGATGATCAGGAGGCATATCCCTTTTTAGGGATTGGCTGCTCTGAAGGGATAAAGCATCTCCTCTAATAGTTGTAGCGTTTCGCTTTCGTTGACGAAACGAAAAAATGGATGTTATGATTAGCAGAGAATCTGTTTAATCAAAAGGAACTATCGAATAAAGATCTAAAAAGAATCTATCTAAAAATGTCTAACAAAGAATTTTGAGACTATAAAGAGAGTGAGTCAAGAAATTCTTATTCCTACCCTATCAAAAACATCTTGAGTGTTATTTTCTTTAATTTAATCTCGTGTTTAAAATTGTAACACGAATTCAGAATCAAAGAACCCCTCGGCCAAATTATTGAACCTAATGTTTGGATGAAAAGAGCAAGAAGCAAATTATAAACAAAACCAAAATGATTATTTTGGGCATATAATAAAGCAGTTCTGTATTTTGGTACTTAAAATTAGTTTCAAGGGTTACAGCGTTTAGGTTACTCCCAAATGGGAAACTCAAACTCAAAAAAATCCTTTATTGCCACAAATGAAATAAATAAAATTTACAATCATTAATTATACATATTAGACAAAAAAAATATATATAAATAAATTTACAATTATAATCGATACTGTCGTAAAAGGTTTGAAGGGCAATCTTTTGAGTTTGAGTTTGAAATGGGAAGATCTTGACGAGAATAATACACCCTCGATAAAGTGAATTAACACCATGCTAGTTACTTTCTTTACATATTGAAGGTGAAAATAACTAAATTTTTCCTAATGAAGTAACATAAACTTTAGATCAGGGCTTGTTCCTGTTCGTTGTATGCATTGTCTAAAACTTCTAACAGCATTTCTGAAAATACCAGCAGATAATCAGCTGGAAATGAAACATTATGTAGATTTATTATTCTCACAGACTACGCCCAGATCGTTTAGACGGTCGCACAACCCAGATCATATTGAATTGCCTACTATAAGATTACAAACCGCATAAGGTTACCATGCAGTTATTATGCTTATGCATAAAAACATTAATAATAAAAATAAGAGTGCATCCAAAACAATTTCTTATTTCATAACATGCACTTAATTTATAATTCTGCTATTTGTCTAACGAACAATACACGTCATTAGCTTAAACTATACAACAATAGAGTTGTCAAGACTAAATATTAAAAAGTGAAAAATATTAGTTGAAAACATCTGAAAGCTAACTGACCGTAGTAAAGGTGTTAAGTTTTACTGCAGGTTCAAATGAGTTACATACAGACTTGCGAAGGAGTAGACTGCAGAAGAGAACCCGTTATTGCGTTAAGACATTCAGACAGACGAGCACGTACACATTTCCTTTATGAGTTTTGACTCGCTGTGACTGGACAACTGTATAGAGAATCAACAAGTCCGTTTCTTCATATCAGTTACTTTGGGAGCTTTGTTCTTTTATACGATGGAAAGTGGTTCATACGAATACGACTGAACATCTGCTACAAAATACAGAAGTTTAAAACATTTCTAATACAATATGACCTCAATGTAGGTGTCTCTGTTTCGAGGGTTTACAGCCTAACATCAGTATCTGCTTATGGAATATTTAGGGCTTTATCCACTTATAAGGAATACTTTGAATTTTAGTGGTAAACTGTCAGGGCTAGCTTCCAGTTAACATGATAACACTAAGTTATTAATATAATAAATTTTAAATTATTAAATAATTAGCAGAAATTCAATCCCACGCAACTTTATAGCGATGCGAAGAGAACGCTATTATACTGAATACATTTTACATTTCAATAATGACCCCCTGGACCTCGTTTAATGAAAAAATATATTATTTGAGACCACCGAGTTCTGCAAACAATGTATAGTTAAAACAATATAATGTGCGAAAGACACCTAGAAATGTAAAAAGAGAAATGGTAAGCAACATCTGGGAACTATTCAATTATTTGAAATTCGTCATTACAAATGGGTCGACAAAACTCTGTTTGTTTACTTTTACCATATCAGGGCGCCCGAGCCCTGATGAGTAACAGTTAGTTCAATGATGGACAGTGTTGTACCTGTGCACTTCGATTGGCGAAGAAAATATATATGAACCAATGAAACCAAAATATGTATCTAAAAAACAAAACTATCTAAAATTATCATGGACCTTATATAGAAATGAATATATCTCTAACCCAACAATAATTATATAAAATGTAAGAGGCAAAAGTGGACCCAAAACAAAAACCATACGCCATAGCTTCACGCAATATAACTTTCTTGTAATAAGTGGTTCCCTGTAGGGCGTGTGCAAAACATGAACAGAACATTTTTTAAAGGTGATAAAATTTCCTATAAAACGGATAATAAAATTTGATGACTGCAACCAAAGTTATGACACTTGTTAAATGGCCAAACAAATGTTCAAAAAGTCAATATATTTTCAAAGAAATTCGCTGATTTTGCATAAATTAACCATTATTTTGTGTTTTTGAAAGAGCCATAACTTTGGTTGTAGTCATCCGATTTTGATGATAAAACACTCGTTTTATAGGTAATTTTATCAGCTTTAATAAATGGTCTTTTCATGTTTTGCAAACGACTTATAGGGAGCCGTTTTATAAAATTTTATAAAATTTCGATCATGCGCAATCATACAAAAGGCTCCACTCTAGATAGGCAGACTATGCTTTTCCTACATAATTTAAGGTATTTTTTTCAGAATAACTTGGTTTAAATTAGTATAAAATGAGTCACGTTTATTCAAGTCCGGCTCTTGCACTAGTAGTTTTTGGCTCATAACACACTATAGCTGCAATGTGACAAGCAAAATTATTATCTTAGGCACCTTTCTGTCGTACCTCTTCAGGATTTTGTTTGATAATTTAATTATTTAATTATGCCATAAATTAAGACAATCATGCCGCACGTCACAGGAATAAAAAATAAAATTTTATATGAATGGCTTTTTTAAGATGGTACCTGAACGTAGATCATAATAAAAACGACGAAGTTTTATCATTGTCATTCATTTTTACGTTTCCTTATTTATACCGTAGGTATATAAGAAAAGTATTGTGTTTGCAAAAAAATCCGAAACCGGGAAGAAACCAGAACTATCCGTTTCAGGTGTTTTTAAGGCCTCCTGTGTAGTTTTTGCAAAGTTGTCTGTCTGTTTGTGTGTGTGTGTGTGTGTGTGTCTGTTATCGTAGAGCCCAGTGTATTAATACTAGAAAGTTAAAACTTCGTAAAAAAATCAGTCTACTGCTGTACTTGTGCTATTCGAAAAATATTCTTTATGACGTCATTAACCCGCAATAATGACTGAGCGAAAATTACAAAAAAAATTTAAACGCGGGAAAATTATGCGATGAGATTTGGCACGTAAGTAGTCATGTATAAAAATAACATGTGTGACAAGTTTCAGTACAATTGTATACCTTTACTTATTAAACAAGTACACTAAGTTTCGTTTCAATACAAGTTTATCCATGTTTTTTGTTAGATCATATAAATTAAGCTGGAATGTGCGTGTATAGGGGACCGCTGAGTATGAAACGGATGCATTTACTACCATAAGACGAGCTAAGCGAGTCCAAAGACATGTTGCAGTATAAATTAGCCGCATTTTATATTCTGAGGACGAGCGAAGCGAGTCCGAAGCTGGGAGGATAAGTCTAGCAAATCCGATGTAATGAGGAAAACTTCCGAGGTACCTCGTGAACAATATTTAAATTTATATTATTATACTTTCTCAATGAATAATTCATTCTCACTACTTTTTTTTTCAGTTAAATGGTTTCGTTGCATACTAAAGGTTAGTAGGCTCTTTAGTAGGCTCAAAAACATCTATTTTCCTAGAATGGTTTTACTTAAAAGTTAAATACTCCAGTTAATAACACACACACACACACACACACACACACATATATATATATATATATATATATATATATATATATATATATATATATATTTCTTAAATTTGTGGGTGTGTATGTACATAGTATTTTTGTTAAACCATACATAGTAGTAGTAGTACGTACATGTGTAAAACGTTTTAGCTTGATTTAAATACATTCTAAAGATTTGTCACACATATTTTAAAAACAATAGGGTTTAAGACATTAACAAGGTTGATTTTTATATAAAATATCAAGGCAGCTGAGAGCCGCCTCTATATAAGCAGCTCTCAGCACCAGCTCTTGCTTTCACTTAGAAAAGACATAATAGTTGTACAGCATTTAATTAAAACTGATTGAGATACTGCCAGTTGCCACTTGGCATAGTTATTAGTCTCGTACACTTTGACACCTCGTCCTACATCTTCAATGACACATGAGAATGCTTTTTGTCAAAGTTATTATAAATAAATAAAATAAATAAATATTATGTGTTTCCTATCTGTATTTTTGCTGTAGTGTCAGTCATAAAGGAGAACATGCGTTTTAGATAACTTCAATACACAGGTTAATAAACTTTACGAGTGGAAATTTGACCCATACAAAATCCTTCTCGAAGTTATCTTGAGGCGTTTCTGAATTTTTTTTATCTAATCCTGATAAAAAATAACGTTTTTCTTTTACTTGTATTTGTGATGAATATTATCTTTTTGACCTTTTCAAGCCAATTTCTTATCATTTTATGGCCGTGTTAAGTTTTAAGATGGTACATATGAGTCACAAAATCATTGCACCCGTACCTAGATTGTTACATCGCTCTTTCGAGAAAAAACAATTGCTAAATCCTTTTTGTTTAAAAAAATTATTTTGTTTAAAGAACAGGATTTTATTTGGATCCTGTGTATCGTTGACGCCTAGGTTCTATGTTTATTATGCGTTCTCACTTTTGATAACGGTGATAACGGTATATACATATATATTATATATATATATATATAATATATATATATATATATATATATATATATATATATATAATATATATATATTATTTGTGTGTGTGTTATATTAACTTGAGTATTTAACTTTTTTTGAGCCTACTAACATTTAGTAGGCAACGAATCCATTTAACAGTAAAATTAATGTAGTAAGAATAAATTATTTATTGAGAAAGTATAATGATATAAAAGTTAAAAATCGGTTACGAGGTACCTCGGAATTTTTTCTCATTACATCAGATTTGCTACCCTCATCCTCCCAGCTTCGGACTTGCTTCGCTCGTCCACAGAATATACAATTCGGCAAATTTATACAGCAACATGTCTTTGAATTCGCTTCGCTCGTCCTATGATAGTAAATGCATCCTAAATCCTGCTTAATTTTTTATGATCCAACAAAGATTATGAATAAACTTGTCGTATTGAAACGAAACTTAGTGTACTTGTTTACTAAGTAAAGGTACACACTTGTACTAAATTTCAATCAATTAAATCATTTCCTATTTTTTTTACAATTTATTAAAAGACGTTCACACGTCATTCAATAAAAATGTAACTAATGCTGATAATAAGATGAAACTGGTCACATATGTTATTTTATACATGGCTACTTACGTGCCAAATCTCATCGCATAATTTTTCCGCGTTTTAAATTTTTTTGTAATTTTCGCTCAGTCATTATTGCGGGTTAATGACGTCAAAAAATATTATTCGAATAGCACAACTACAGCGGTAGACTGATTTTTGTACGAAGTTTTAACTCTCTAGCATAAATACACTGGGCGCAACGATAACAGACAGACACACACACATACAGACAGACAACTTTGTGAAAAACCTATTATCCTATTATTATCCTATTATTATCCTATTCGGTATTATCCTGAAACGGATAATACCGGTTTCATCCCGGTTTCGGATTTTTTTGAAAACACAATACTTTTCAATATACCTACAGTATATCGAGTCCCATACAAACGTCTAGGAACAAAAACTTACATATAATATGTACATATACGTACATACATACGCACAAATAAATATATATATATATATATATATATATATATATATATATATATATATATATATATATATATATATATTATATATATATATATTCTTAATCAGTAAGCTCGCCCCTTGCAGGAAATCCACCCCTGCCCTTACCGCCTTGATGACCTCATAAGCTCATCTTTAATTATACTTCGCTAAAAACAGCTAATTTTTAGGAAAATCAACTGCAGCGTCTATGGAGGCAATGGCCTATACGAAGTGATCGATGCGTTGGCACGTCAGATAACTTTTGCACAAAGCGAAGACGTTCAACTTCACGCATTAACTCATCTTAGCGATAAATTTATTCAATAATACACCTGCTACTACATTTCGTATATAGCACCTGTTAATTACAAAGATATATAAGATTTTTCACTATAAAAGGTTAATATGCAATTAAACCTATTATTTTCGGTCTAACATGCCATTATAAGTAGATTTGCGTACATTATCTGAAAATATAGGAAGAGAAAAGAATATTATCAGCTCTCAGCAAAACGATGCACTTTGTAGCAGCTTAAATGTTAAAAGCTGCGTAAAAGTTTTTACTTATTTCATCGGCTGATCGTCAACGACTAAATGCATTTGTAATAATTGAGTTATGAACCAAAAATTGGGAACTGGGGTACCTCAGACTTTCCTTCATTTATCTTAATTTTTATTTGGATTCACTACTCTCATGCTCACCTTATCCAGACTCTCTTCTTCAGAATATAAAAATGCCAAATTAATTTTGCAGTACGTCTCTTTGGACACGCTTCATTCGTCCTTATACAGTATACAAATACATCCATCCATATAAACATACATGTTTATATATATATATATATATATATATATATATTATACATATATTTATATATTATATCGGATAGTAAAGGGAATTAATTGTACTAGACTTTAGAAAATGGTTTTGGTTTTGGAACTATTAACAAGTCTAGTCCCTTAACCTGGTAGTTTTGTCGCCCTTTTTGTTAACTTTGAAAAAATAGATTAAAATATATCGTAATATTGCCTATCTTCGAAGTTGCATTGAATCATAAGAATAATATAAATGTATGTGTGTGTGTGCTTAAATGTGAAATTAACAGCCTGCTGACACTTGTGAATACAAGCAAGGGTCTCCCCTTATAAGGGGTATATATATATATATATATATATATATATATATATATATTATATATATATATATATATATATATATATATATATATATTATATATATATAATACATATATATAAGGTATAGAAGGTTACTATAGTTTTATTTCTGTGATTAATTGCGTTCGGTTGTTTGAAAATTCTGTTCAGTTAATCTAGATAATATTTAATTGTGAAATTATTAGTACTAATAATTAATTTAAAATAATTTTTACAAGTTCGCCCATGCTCTCACACTCATATGTATGTGTGTGTGTATAATAAAGTCTGCGGACCCAAAATCGTATACTTTTTACGATTTTGGCTACGGAGGCAAAAAGTACATACGTACAAACAAAAGATAAAATTTAATTAGAGGGATTTTATGACGAATATAAATTGTTATTGTGATGAACTTTGATTATTTATATATAATTTAAAGCAAGAAATTAATATGTATTTCCCCCACCAGTTTTTCTATACTTAGTTTCAGTTGTATTCCATTGCTATGAGAATAAACAAGTCAAAAAGTAAAGATTTTAATTTATTGAATACACCTCAATTATGGCGACGAGGATAGTAGGTAAATTACTTTGTGTAGTTAATAATTAGTGAAATTAAAATGTTCGTATTCGTAAAAAATTGTGGTTAGTGTTTATTAGTTTATGGAAGATAATAAGGACACTAAAGTATCTTGGATATATTCTTTACGTGAAGATTTACTTGTACTTTTAAGGCAGATTAATTTAGTAGACGTAGAGGAGAAAAGAAATGTGCAAGAATTACGATCGATTTTTGTAGAATTTGCACGTAAAAATCCGGAAAGTTATTGTGAAATAAAGCAGCATTATACGCCTATAAAGGAGCGAGAACGTTTAGCTCACATTGTTGCAGCTGGACTTGATATTGGTGGTACCAGCAGTGCAAATACAGATTCGAGTGAAAATAGTTCCAGTAGTAAAGAAAATTTGGATACTGAAAATAAGGTAAATTTAGTTAAATTAAATAAAAGAAAAATGTCTTCTACCGGAAAAGTACGTGTAGAATTTCATCTAAATCAAGATGACTGGGAAACTTTTATAGAAAGGTTAGAGTTACTATTTATTACTCAAGATATTGAAGCTGAGAAACAGGTTGCCGAGTTGCTCACGAGGATAAGTGCTGAAACATATAAGTTTGTTAGGGATATTTGTGCTCCTAGAAAGCCGAAAGACTTGTCTTACCAAGAATTGGTTGAACTTATAACGAATCATTTACAACCTAAGCCATCAGAGGCCATGGAAAGATGTATTTTTCATCGTGCCAGACAGTCTCATAGTGAATCAATGCTTGATTTTGTTGCTCGTTTAAAGAAAATGTCATTAAATTGCAATTTTCCGGACGTCAATTCAGCGTTGCGTGACCAGATTGTATGTGGAGTTCGTGATCGCGATACTCAGGTAGAACTGTTTCGTTCTGAAAATTTGACATATGATTCAGCTTTAAAAATTGCCACGGCTAGAGAAGCGGCTATTACTAATACTGAGCAGGCAAAAAAGTTGACTGTATTAAAAGATGTGACGGGAAAGTCAACAAGTTCGTCAACTGATGTTTATAAACTTCGATCGAATTTTAGTAAGTATTCGACACAACATGCAGATAAGGCAAACAGAAAAACAACTTATTCAGGCTTTTCTGACCGTAATCGAAATAAAAAACAAGAAGATCAGTCTCATCAAAACTCGAGTTCAAGCGAGGCCAGATGTTTTTGCTGTAATAAAAAGTTTCATTATGCTCGTAACTGTGTACATCGGTACAAAAGATGTACTTTTTGCAACGTTAAAGGTCATATAGCACCGGCATGCAAGAAAAAGTATGAACAACAACGTAGAGGAACGAGTCGAGGAGGAGTTCATCATAACCATCAGTCTGATGATGAAGACAACTCATCAAATTGTTCATCATCTCTTGACTTTTTTTCGTTAGATGTTAAAGGAGATAAAGAAGTATCAGAGTTTAATAACATATTAAAAATAGAGGCTGAACCAGCCAGAGTAAAAGTACAGATCAATGATCAATTAATTAGTGTGGAGATCGATACTGGTTCATTTGTTTGAATCATTAGTGAGGAAACCAAAAACAAATATTTTCCTAACTTATCTTTATTAAAGCCTGATATTTCTTTGTTCTCATACAATAAGGTAAAATTATTACCGGTTGGTATGTTGAAAAATTTGACTGTTAAATATAGCGGTAAAACTGATAATCTAACCTGTTATGTTATGTCAGGTAAGGGGCCTAATCTTTTAGGTAGGCAATGGTTAAAGGCATTTGGTATGTGGCCAATTGATTTTAACAATGTTTTCTTTAATAATGAAAAAGAAAATTCTCATGAACATTTTTTAAATGAAAGTAGGATAAAGTTTCCTTTGTTGTTTTCAGATGAGACAGGCAAATATGTTGGCAAAAAAATTAGTTTAACGTTTAAAGAAAATGTACAGCCTGTTCAATTAAAGCCTTATCATGTTCCATTTGCCTTAAAAGAAAAGGTGAAAAATGAAATAAATCGTTTAGTAGAAAATGGTAGTTTGGTACCTGTCAAAATAAGTAAATGGGCTACTCCAGTCATTCCAGTTTTAAAATCTAATGGTCAAGTAAGGTTATGTGGAAATTTTAAGCTTACAGTAAATCCATGTCTTGTAATAAAAAGACACCCTATTCCTTTAAAAGAGCATGTTTTTCAGTCTTTACAGGTTGGAAATAAATGGTCACAGATCGACCTTAAACATGCTTTCATGCAGTTTGAAATAGATGAGAAATCTAGGGATGCGTTGACAATAATAACAGAAAATGGTTTATATTCCTATACCAGGTTGCCAGAGGGCGTAGCCTCTAGCCCTGCTGAGTGTCAGGATATTTTAGACGAGATATTAGAGGGAATACCTCATACTAAAGTCTATATAGATAATATTTATTGTACAGGTACAAATGACGAAGAACATTTGGTTTAAGGCTAAATCCAAAAAAGTGTGAGTTTTTTAAAGAAAGTATAGAGATATTAGGTTTTTCTTTAGATAAAGAGGGCCTTAAACCTGCTAAGTCAAAAGTATTAGCTATTACTAACGCACCTCAGCCCACCAATATAAAGGAATTGAGATCCCTGCTGGGCTTAATTAACTTTTATGAATCTTTTTTACCTGACAGGTCTGTGAAATTGAAGCCCTTGTATGACTTGTCTACTGCTGATAAGTGGCTCTGGACCGAGGAGTGTTCTAAGTCTTTAAATTGGGTAAAAAAACAGTTGATATCAGATAATGTTTTAACTTTGTATGACCCTAATGAACAGCTTGTATTAGCTTGTGATGCGAGCTATTATGGTTTATCTTGTATATTATCTCATAAATTTTCTGACGGGTGCGAAAGACCAATAGCTTTTGCTTCAAAAATTATACCTAAAAGTGAACTACATAGGTCTATTCTTGATAAGGAGGCAGCAGCCATAGTTTTTGGGTTCAAAAAATTTTACCATTACATAGTAGGAAATAAAATAATTTTGAGGACAGATCATGAACCATTAAAATATATTTTTGGTCATGGTAAAAATTTATCTATTTTAATTCAAAATCGTTTACAAAGATGGTCATATTTTCTGTCTGGTTTTCAATATGACATAGAAATACTTAAAAGTAGAGATTATGGTAACTGCGATGCCTTATCAAGATTACCTATAAAAGACAATACTCCTGTTTTTGAATCTGAATACTCTGTAATTAATTACATTGAAGAAGGATTATCTTTTATAAATTTTAAAAATATTGCTAAAGATACAAGTAATGATCTAATACTAAAACAAGTAATTAAATACACGGAGCAAAGTTGGCCTAAGAATACAAATAATTTTTCTAAAGAATTACTTAACTTTTACAAGAAAAGGCATGAGTTATCAATTGATAATAATTGTTTATTTTGGGGCTTAAGAATAATAATCCCTTGTGCTTTAAGATCCATAGTTTTAAAGGAACTACATAGTTCTCACTTAGGCATAATAAAAATGAAACAAATAGCAAGATCTTACTTTTGGTGGCCTAATTTGGATCTTGAAATAGAAGAAGTAGCAAATACTTGTAAAGTTTGTATAAATCTTAGAAAAGAACCGACTAAGATCAGTCATATGCCTTGGCCAGTTTCGAGCAGAACTTGGTCGAGAGTTCATGCAGACTTTTTAGGACCATTTTATGGCAACATGTACTTGCTTGTCATTGATAGTTATAGTAAGTGGCCTGAAATAATTAATATGAAATCAAATACAACTTCAAAGAATACTATTTCTGCTTTCAAAAGTTTGTTTGCAAGACTTGGTCTGATAGATCATTTGGTGACAGACAACGGTCCACAGTTTTCTAGTGATTTATTTAAGCAATTTATGACAGCAAATGGAATTAAACACACGTTTAGTCCCATTCACCATCCAGCTACAAATGGTGCCGCTGAAAATTTTGTTGGCATATTTAAGGATAAAGTAAAGAAAATTGTAACTTCAGGTAAATCATTAGAACATGCTGTTAATATATTCTTGTCAGATTATAGATCTACTGCTCACTGTACTACAAATAGATCACCATTTTATCTTATGTATAACAGAGAAATGAAAACTAGATTTGATTTATTAAAATCTGAAAGCACAAGTAGTTGTATTGAAAAGAAACAATTTGATCAGAGCTTAAAAAGACATTCTAACCGTAATATTGATTTTAGTGTTGGTGATATGGTTTATGTTAAACACTATGGTAAAAATTCAGATAATAGAATTCAGGCTGAAATTATCAAACAGCTCTCTCCTGTAACTTTTCTAGTTAAATTAGCTGATAATACAGTGTGGAAGAGACACGCAGATCAAATAGTTAGTACTGCTCATACAACTGCTTTGCGCAGATCAGATCGATTAAAAAATAAAAACTCAAGTGTATAATATACAGTTCAGTTGAAATTTCCTTTTTATTATTTTCATTAGAAGTAATTTTATAATTTTTTTTGATTTAATTTAAAATTTCTCCATTTAGACTGTTAGACTTAATTTAAAAAAAAAAAAAAAAAAAAAAAAACTTTAATTTTTTTAAACTTTAACTGAAGGTTGGAATTTAAGTTTTAAGTTGAGTTTAAAAGGAGGGAAATGTGATGAACTTTGATTATTTATATATAATTTAAAGCAAGAAATTAATATGTATTTCCCCCACCAGTTTTTCTATACTTAGTTTCAGTTGTATTCCATTGCTATGAGAATAGACAAGTCAAAAAGTAAAGATTTTAATTTATTGAATACACCTCAGTTATATTAAAGTAATTGTTATCTTTAACAATTAAACAAATTCAATTCAACTAGTTTAAGAATCAATTGCATTTATTTTATAGGTTTAGATAATAGTTGTGTTCCCAAAAGTACGTGTTTTTTCCACAGGTACAAATAAATTTATGAAGTTATTTGAACATGAAATTTTTATTTCTTGCTATAAATCTTTGGCTAAAACTTAATACTTTTCTATGCGGAGAAAACTAAATAGAAAGCTAAACAATATTAAATATTTTTTTGTAACTTGAAGGAAAATTGAGGGAAATTAATACTACACTTTACTTCATTGTTGAAGCCTCTTTATGATCATTATTGAAGCCTCATGTTTCGTTCCAAACCCCGCCCCTCTTTTAATTCTTCGTTTCATTGTTGTACTTTTTTTGCAAACGTTTGTATAATAACCCAAAAATATGCACTAAAAATTAAAATAATAAAGATGGTTAGACCATTGTCGTGTAAAAATTGCAATTAAGAGTTTTTGGCGAGTAGCGTTGATTAGTTACGGTTACTATACAGATACCAGAAAAAGTGTTCGACGGCGTCTGATCAAAAACAAATTACCAGATAAACAAATTGGGCGATAAAACAACTTTCTAAGTAAGCTCCCTAAATAATAGAAACGTTCCCGAAAACTTTAAATAAGTATCATTAATTATAATCGCATAGGGCTCGAATTAGATTAATAGAGCCCAATTTTTCATTTAATGTTTAATTTGTAAACTAAGTCACAAATAATGTAAAATATTCTCGATATCCTTAGGCATATAACCTCCAAAATGAGTTAGTATATATTGCAAGCAAGGCATGAAATATTTTTTTTAAATTGTTATCAGTACTCCTAATCTTGTTGAATTTCAAAGTTTGTATTACATAACATTCATTCATTGGGGTGCTTCATCTACAATTTATTTAGTTGTAACAAATTAAACATATTTGTCCAGAGGGTAGAGTAGGCTTTTACAGCCAAGCAGTTAAGGGTTTTAAACGAATACCGCGTAAAGGTAAATGAGAATGAATCCAACATTTCGCCTCTACAGAACAGAAGGCATCTTAAAAGAAACTGGAATTTTTATAAGACACCAGAATAAGACAGTTTGCACTTAAGTAGTCTATTCTGGACATCGTGTACGTTCATACACGAAGTCAAATGTTCATCCATGAAGTCAAATGTTCATGTATGATGTCCTAACCCCTTAAAAGTCACATGATGCCTCCCAAAGATAACTTAAAAACGGCTATCTAAAAACCTTTTTATATTCATTTTATTTCTGACTTTAATCACCTTGTTTTACCATTATAAACAAGTTACAAAGATAACTTAAAAACGGCTATCTAAAAGAACAAATTTACAAAGCAATATCTAGAGTAGAGGTGGTAGAGGGTAGGTTATAACTTAGTCACACTACCATCAGCTTTAGATTAAAAGTGACAACGTCTAAAGTTTATTTTTAACTTAGGGATGTATCACATTAGTATATAACTAGCTATTTAATCAAGCAATAGAGGTAATACTTTCATATCCTCACCAAAATTAATTATCCACCAAATGTTTCAATTATTTTTAATGTTTAAACATTAGCCTTTTTAAAGGAACACTTGCCTAGCGTATAATAAGTTTGAAAATTATAGCTCGACAAGTTTATAAATAAAGTTTATAAATTTGAGTTGATATATAGAAAATGGTTTCTAATATCAAAATTAAATTTAGAAGATTCATTTGTATTTTAGAGAGCCACATTTTTTAGTCCAATACAAAATACAATACTTTCCCTATACAATCCTACCGCAGTAGGCGAAGAAAAGCAAAAATTAACCTTTTGAACTAAAAAAAACGTTCAAAAGTTGTTCGGATAGTTAACCGGTTAAAATAATAAATTTTATTGTCAATATTACTTTGTGCAACAAGTATCTCTTTACAATGCCGGGGAGAATATTTGATTACATGCGGTTATAAAGTCTCGTTATGCAATGAACCAGATCTTACTATGTTCAGACGTTTTATTTTAGATTATAAAAAGGCCTACATGTTGTAAATCCAGTAAGTTAGTGTAAGTGTGTCACACGGCCAGAGGGGGAGCTGCAGTCGACTTGTCTGTCAGTCACTTTCTACTCCTTGTATTGATTGTGCACTCAGCATTTCCATGTATTTAAATATACTTTTTGATAGCAAATCATACTATATATCATACTAAGTATATTTAGTTCTACAACTGCCTCCGTGGTAGAGGTCATTAAATCGTATGCATTAATCGGTCCTTGAGACTACGAAGATTTTGGGTATACGCACCACAGGTTGCGCTAACCTGGGTTAGTCCAAAGGTATAAGATTATTGTTCAAATAAATTGTCGACAATGATAAACAAAGATTGAACTATAAAGGATGGGAAGTTTTTTAAAAGAGGCCCTTTGCCGCTACGCAGCGTCGGCGCTAAGGGGCCGCTTGCGGCCACATAGTTGTTGTGCTTTATTAGTTGGTCATATAATTGGTTTATGTAAGTGGCATACTGCCACTATATAAGTGAATTTTCAAATGTATTAGTCCAAGTACGTGATTTGTTTACATTGTGTCAATCAATGACATAATGATTTGCTTGACATAAATATGTCAATCAATACAACCACAACTATTACTGATAATAACAAAAAACTTTGTATTTATAGTACATGTAGATAAAATTTCAGCCTAATCTAAACACATTATGAAGATCTGTGTTTTTTTTAAATTATTGTAGAGTATTTTTTTTAGGTTAATGACGTCTCACATAATTTATAAACAATAGGGTTCGGGATCTTACCAAGGTAAATTTTTGTACCAAGTTTCATTTCGATCCGAGAAAGTTTTCGAAAGTTATCGTGTCCCATAGAAACGACTAGTACATACATACATAAAAACAAGAGGCTTCGGCCTCTTTGCGCCACGCGGCGTCTGCGCAGGGGAGCCTCTACGTGGGCCCTTGCCTCTGCGGGCCATGAGGCCGCAAAGCCACGATCTTTACAAAAAAAATGTTAAAAATGTTGTTATAGACATAACAACATTATGTTTATTGACAAATGTAAACAAAGTATTTTCACTAATTCATTTGAAAATTCGCTTATATCGAGGCAGTATGCCACTTAAATAAATCAGCAATATAACGAAATGATAAAGTACAACAACTATGTGTCGGCTTAGTGACAAGGAGGCAGAAGGCCCCTTGTTTTTAGTTTTTTTTAAATTAGCTAAAAGGAAAATGTAATCCATTGATCTTTAATCTATTAGGAAATAACCAATTTTTTTCAAATATGAAATAGTAAAAAACTAGACATTTATTATACAAATGTTAGTAGCCGAATGATAAAATTTAATTGCCGAGATTTTATGACAAAGACAGTTGCTTTGTAGATGTAATTGTTATCTTTAACAATAAAATAAATCAATTATTTTACTTTAAGAAAAGAAAATATTTTATAGACTTAGATAATAGTTATGTCTACAAATTAAACGTGTTTTCTTCTAAATGCATTTTTCAATTTATTTTTACTTAGTGAATTTTAAATAGGAAGAGTAACTGGACTGTGGTATATAACAAAAGAGGAAGCAATTGCAAAAAACAGTAGTTTAATCAAAACAAATATTGGTGTATTTTAATCTTTGCACATACGCATAGGCAAAAGACATAAATAATTATTATATGGACTTATTTCGAGTGAAATGTTAATTAAAGATATGACAAATCGTCTGCCTCCGTAGAGCCCTGATCGTATTAACACTCAATTTCTGCACTTTATGGCCTAGGGTTCGCATAGTAGATGCAAACCACCTGAGGTAGTTTTCACAGAGTGAATACTCTGATGGACCGAAAGGCCCAAAAACGGGCATTCAATAACTTTTTTATTTATGAGTTCTTTTCGTTGATTCGTTTTAGTAAATTTTCTTTGAAAAAATGGATAATAAGACGGATGGCATGGAGTCCATAATCCGGAAAGATAACTGAAATCTGTTTAGTAGGTCACAAATAAATAGCTTTCGCAAAACTGTAAGCAAAATTCCAAAATTTAAAAAAAAATCGGTGAACATAAATTTTACAATATTTTGCCGATAAAAATTGCTTTCTTAATGTTTTTAAGGCAGTGAGTGGAATAAAACGGTCGGAGATCAAAATGACCAAAAAACACAATATTAGTTGTACGTGACATAGTCTTAATACTAGCTCTATTGGTTTTTACATCAAAGGAAATGCGCTGAAATATATTAAACGTTTTGCATAAGCTGTACTTCTATGAGTGCTCAAATAGTTGTTCAGAGATGATTTTGGTAGTATGAACACAGTTTTGTGGTAATACAAAAGTCTGGTTAAACTAAACTGGATTTTATGCCAATAGCTTTTATGCGCATTTCCTGTGAGTAATCCAGAATAATCGAAAAATAATTATTAGTGCTTAAAAACTTAAAAGGAGAAACGGCTTGTGGAGTCCAGGAAGGAATTTTACCGCCGTTTATATGTAACAATAATTATTTTTCCAATAAATTTATTGATTATTGTTAACAATAATACTGTATTTGACATATTGTTCATACTATAGTACGGCACACGGCTAAAACCAGTTGACAGCGCTGGAAAATAGTGTAGAGGAACCAATAAGATGGCCTGATTAGAAATTGAGATCGTGGTTTAACGTTCAGAACTAACCTCATGGGCATCCTCACATTATTTTCCTACGCTGTCAACTGATTTTAGCCGTGAGTCGTATTAGAGTTAATATGATTTGGCAGAACTTATTGGAGGTGTCACCCATTGGTGATACTACTTGGCGTGGTAATCGGAAACTAAATAATATCTGGAAATCTATAGCTTTCTAAATAAAAGCAATGGAATTATCGATAAGACTTTTATAATTTAAATGAAGATTAATTTGTTGATCGTTTTATTATCAGTATTACTCTACGACTGTGATGAGTTTGTTTTCTAATAAAATCTTTTAAACGCCTAAAAAAGCTGAAAAATATTTTAGAATTTATTTTACGTAATAACAGATTGAATTATGCGGATAGACTTTAAAACCGAGAAATAATGCATGAACCAGAGTTATAATAAATAAAGTAGCGTAAAATTCAGCTTAGCTAACCTAATTGTTTTGTTGATTTCAAAAAATATTAAAGATGTCACGGTAATATTTTTTTGTCGTAGGATAATCAGGTTGGCAATCTTAATTATTACAAATAGGCTTCACTGTACCTCACGCAAGCCATTAGCGAAGACGTACTTTAAAAAATAATCGTATAAAGACTGTGAAAAAAATAGGTACTTTATCAAAGATTGGTGTAATTTTTCATATTGCTGCAATATTGAGAGAACTGAAAGAAACCAGGCGTCTTTAGCCTTAAAGAGCTGATAAAATAAAATGATAAAGAATTTAGCAGGAGTGTGAAGGACTACGCTCATTTGTTATTCAGGGAAAGGTACCTAAATCTGATCTATTTAAGCTATTGAAAATGGTTGAAACTTAGTTTACTTTCTGTGTAAAGGGAATCTGCTCTTGAGAGCAGTTATGAGAGTTATGAAAACATAAAATGTGTTTTGAATTAAAGTGATGATTTTACTAGAATATTTTCTTTATCAAAAATTTCATCGTAACATTTTAATTGAAATAACAAGAAGTCTTCGGCCTCTTAAATGTTGCTCAGCCTCGGCGCTGGAGGCAACTTTGCAGCCCCCGCGCCTCCTTGTGGCTAATCGGAAGTTACCGTGTCCCATAGAAACGTCTAGGAGCAAAATCTAGTACATATATACATACGTATATAATATATATTATATATATATATATATATATGTGTGTGTGTGTGTGGTGTGTGTGTGTGTGTGTGTGTGTGTATAAACCTCAACAATGTATATATTAGTTTTTGATCAGTGAATCCCCTCTTTTTAAAAAATTCCACCTCCCCCTCTCCATGATCCTAACCTCATAAGCTCATTTCTCTTTGAAAATTCGCTAAACAATTTTAACTAATAAAAACGACTATTTTCTCTAAAATTGTGCATGCTACTGCATTAATAGATTTGATTATCTAATAAATTTTTATTACCTTGGATATTATTATTTTAACTTACATGCCAGGTTTAATGGTTGCTCAGAAAAATGTAACCGACAGTAAATTAATAAAGATAAAATTTAAGTACAATTCTTAATAACGGGATACAAAGCTTGATTTCGAAACTTAAAATTTAATTTCGACTTTAAGGTAAGCTCAGTTAAAACAGTGTTAAATAAACATTTTAAAAAGTTTATGTCAGTTTACTATCTTAACGATTCCAAGATGTAAAAGTTTTAAGACTTCTATCGATAAAGTGTTTTAAGTTGTATGATAGCTGCTTAATTACACGTTTTCTTAACTAGGCGAGGTCTGTGGGGGTTTAATGGAATATCACCAGGATACATAATCTTCTACCTTTTAAGTGAAAGGATATGAGTTTCAAAAAACTAACCGCTAAACCCCAAAATAATTTACTTTTACTCAAATTTTAATAGGTGGTCTATACCAAATTGGGATATTTAACCATTTAAATTTTTTGAAAAAAATGTATAGAGATAAATTCTTGATTCATTACAATTTAGAAAATGAATGAAAAGTTAGTACTATTATTTATGAAGAATTATTTACCTTTTTTTTGTCAAGGATATTTTCAAATATATAAAAGCAGTTATGAGCGAAATTTTATTTTGATTCTTACCATTGGCAATTTTACAAATGGGTAATGAGGTGGCTCGGAAGTGTGGCCAAAGCCGTTTCAGAGGTCCCTTATTACGAAAAATAGGTTTCGTGAAACTTTCTTTATATAAATGTGTCTGAGAGTAAGTATGCACTTCAAGCGGATTCTTGTAAACACGCTATCTCTCGAACGGATAAATATTTTTAAATCAAACTTGGCACAAAAACCAACCTTGGACAGGACACGAACTCCATAGGAAACCAGGTTCTTTTGACTCAAATTACAAGGCAGCACATTAAGGGTTTCAATTTTTAAATGCACAAAAGGTCCTGTTTCATGTTTATTCTTCTGCTTAATCAAATTAAGCAAGTTTGGAGTCGATATGACTACTCTAAGATACCAAAAAGTGGAAATAACACGTTATAACATCGAAAACCAAGATTATGGTAATAACATCGCGTTAGAGATTAATAACATAGAGTTATTAATTCTTTATTATCTACTAGCTCAGATTTAGAACACGAATTTTCTTCATACATAATTTTTATGTATGCTAAAAAAAACAATTCGTTGAAGCTCCAATAAAATTAAGCGTCAGTTCTATAGCATGAACAAATGGGAGCCACACACTGCTAATGATAATAAATTTTGAAAACCTCAAAAAAGAGGCCTTAGAACGCCTGAAGTGTTGGTGAATGAGATGTATATTAATATTTAAAAATAATAATAAAAATTGTATAGTGAAAGACATTATATTTACCGCAAGTTAAAGAAGCGATTTAAGAACCAACTACCGTTGATATTGCTATTACAACTGCAAGTTATCGACGGTAACTGATTGTTTAATTAACAAAATTATAAATTGGAACTAGTGGTTCTAAAAATAAACTCATTGCCATAGGTTTTTCGCGAATGATTTATTTCAATTTATTTAGAATGAGGAAGAGACTTTTGGGATAATCTAAAATAGTAAAAATAACCTTATTTATTTTTACTTGAAGAAAGCTGAAATGCTTATTTTAAGTTAAAATTTTCTGACATATAAATGATTCTATTATAAATGATATAAATAAATTCTGACCTTGTAACAAAATCTCTTCAGACCAAATCTGCCTTCCTATCCGAAAACCCCATACAAAATATTTTTGTTGAAAATGTGCATTTATGTCTATCTCACAAGTTTGTTGATAATTTTTGCATTTTTTTTGCAATTTTTACGATTTTGGTCGTCTTAGAGGTCTATCTCCATCTTAAATACCATACATCACAAAATCTTATAGATAGAGCTAATTAGTTGCAATTCAATAAGCAACAATGTCCTAACTAACAAATCAGAAGCGAAGATACCCTATCTAAAAGTAGGGTAGAATTCTTAATAAATAGAAAAATAAGAAAATATTTTTGAAATCATATAAACGAACCATAATTGAACAAATTATACTTCCCATTTAAACAACGTTTTCTTTGCCGTTCAACTTTAAGAAGTTTCACTCTGCTTAATGGAACTTAATAAGCTCTTTTAGATAATCTAAAATGCATTATTAAGATAAAGAAAAAATCTCTTATATCCCTAAATCATCAACTAATAATAAAGGTTTTATTTCATAAATCGTTGTATCTTATAAATATTTAAATAATAAAATTTAATTTTTCCCGAAGTTCAAATTATTTTCTCATTATACAAATTTCCTGTAAGTTTTACATTGTGTTAAGATTACACGGAATTATAAGAAGTATTCTTATATGAGGTTAAGAGGTGGTTGGCCATTATCCTCATCAAAAGAACTTGAGAACGATGATCTTGAAAAAAGATTTCATATGGAGTCCCAATGAGTTGAGGTAGTCGCTGAAAAAAATGTTTTTGTTCTCAAAGGTGCCACTAGAGATCATTGTTTGTTCTAGCCTTCTTATATTATGACCCCATCATGTTCCTTTTTTGTCAGGCCAATGATCCTTATTTGTCCGCCCTGGAGATATAAAGCCCTTGCTCCTCGTATTATGAAAGATTTAAAAAGAATTCTTCTTTAAAATAAGAATTTTTTGGCCATGAAATTCTTAATAAATAAAGAATATTAATTAAAATTGAATTTTGAAGTACAATATCCTTACTTGACAAATAAAAAACTTTAGTCATAGATTTAATTATGCAGGCAAGGAAATCTTATGTAACTTATAATAGAATAATAGGATGCAGGAAATAATTATTGTTTTCCTATGTCTGATATTTTTATAACTTAATTCTTTTGAGATGCAATCTCATGAAGAGATATTCAAATTGATTGGAATACTTACTGAGAACCTTACTGCAATATTATCTACTTACTATACAAATAATATAAGTCATGAATAACACAATGATTATAAAGATAAATATGATCTTATGATGTGAGAAACTTATTTCCTGTTTAGGAATAATTTATTAACTAAATATGCACAGAACACGCTATACAAGAGACTAATAAATATGGAATTTACCATAGTCAAAAAGTAAAATAAAGTCTTATCATTTAAAATAAAGTCAGTTTAAAGAAATCGAAACTGATAATAAGGAAATATTGAAATTAAATAGATAAATTCTTACATTATGTCATTTGAAAAGATGGTACACTACTACTAAGTTGGTACTTAAGACAGACTACAACCAACTTTACAACAAAACGACGTACGTTTTGAGAAATTACCCGCCAAATAACCCGTCACAAAGTTAACTAAAGATCACTGGTATTGTATTTTTCAAATTACTTACGGTGAACTAAATAAAACTGATATAGAGCCAATAAGACCAACCTGCAGGACCATCGAGAAACACTAACTATATAAAGCTCAAAATAACAAAAGAAAATAGGATTTTCAAAGACGTTAATTAAAGTAAAACCTTGCGTGAATAAATTAGTACGTTCACACACACTTTAGATCCGCGTATCGTATAGAGTACGATCTCTCAATACGGTAATTTAAGCTGTATGAACCATGCGGAGGGGATCCGATCGCATACGCTAGAACTAGGGAGATGGAATCTAAATGGATCCCCCGATACGCTGTCTTTTTGTGTGTGTACCTTAAGAGACGATCGTATTTAACGGATAACCTTCTCGTCGAACTTTTATTTTACTTCTATATAACCGTTTTTGATCAAGTAACTTTTGGAATATTATTTTTTTTAGTGTAACTAAAAAAAAAAAATTTGTTGGAAATTTGTTTAAATTTTTGTTGGAATGTGTGTGTATGTATGCGTATGTGATGAAAGTTTGCGTGTGTGTATGGTTGTATGACTGTGTTTCGGAGATGGCAGATGAAATTATTATTATTTATTTACTTACTTGTTTTATTTATGTTTATTTATTTGTTATTTATTTATTTTTTTTTAATTTTTATTTATAATTTTTTTGTTTTAAATTTTAATTAAATTATAGTTTCTAAAATAAATATTTGAGATAAACAACTAAGAAATACTTAAATTGTGAATCGCAGATTAATAAGTTAATTAAAATAGAGAATAAGCATTTGCATGCATGCACTATTAAAAAAAACACTCATTGAACGAACGTAAGTGAGTTCTTACATTTCAGAAGATTGGGACGGCGCGTATGTTTGTTTGTATGTTTGTATGTTTGTATGTTTGTGTGTTTGTGTGTTTGTTTGTACGTGTCGCGATAACTGCCGTAAAAATTGACCGATTTTAATAAAATTTTGTATACAGGTATAACTAATTATGTGTCAGAGCTGTATAGTTTTGGTAATATTCCGAAAAATATTTTCAAAAATGGCAGCCAAAATGGCGGACCGGATAAAAAAAATTTTTGAGCGAAAAAATCGTGTTGTATATCGTTTCAAAGCTCAAGCTGAGAGTAGAAAAAGAAAATATGTTACATGGTCAACATTTTAAAATTTTTTTGAATAATTTAAAAATGGCGGCTAAATAATGAACTCAAAAAATTTAAAATTAAAGGAATAACTCGAGTAATATATCGTTGTAAAGCTCTTGATTAGTAGAACAAAAAATGTTATATACTAAATTCCGAAAAATTCAACATGGCGGCCATAATTTAATATAATAATTAGTTTTTACTAATTTTATAAGAATTTACAAGATAAAGATCTATTGTAATATACTTTAGATACTTTTATACAACTAAAATTAACTATATGTCAGAGCTGTATAGTTTTTGGTAATATTCCGAAAAATATTTTCAAAATGGCGGCCAATATGGCGGACTGGATAAAAAATTTGTGAGCAAAAAATCGTGTTGTATATCGTTTAAAAGCTCTTAAAGAGTAGAAAAAGAAAATATATTTTTCATAGTCAACATTATAAATTTTTTTTAATAATTTAACAATGGCGGCTAAAATAATAAACTCAAAAAAATTAAAATTTAAAGCGAGCCTTTTTAACTATGTATTATTATAAAATACGCAATCAAGCGAGCGAAGCGAGCCTTCTTTTACTATTTATTATTATAAACATACGCAATCAAGCGAGCGAAGCGAGCCTTTTATACTATGCATTAATATTAATATAAGCAATCTAGCGAGCGAACAGCCTTCTTTACTATGTATTATTATTAAAATATACGCAATCTAGCGAGCGAAGCGAGCCTTTTTTACTTGCATCAATATAAATCTACGCAATCTAGCGAGCGAAGCGAGCCTTCTTTTACTATGCATGAATATAAATCTACGCAATCTAGCGAGCGAAGCGAGCCTTCTTTTACTATTATTATATAAAATATACGCAATCAAGCGAGCGAAGCGAGCCTTTTTACAATATATTTATTATAAATGTAGCAATCTAGCGAGCGAAGCGAGCCTATTTTAACTTTGAATTATTATAAATATAAGCAATCTAGCGAGCGAAGCGAGCCTTTTTTACTATGCATGAATATAAACATACGCAATCTAGCGAGCCTTTTTTTTAAATTGTATTATTATAAATATAGCAATCTAGCGAGCGAAGCGAGCCTTTTTTAACTTTGTATTATTATAAATATAAGCAATCTAGCGAGCGAAGCGAGCATTCTATTGTATCCATTAAAATATACGCAATTAGCGAGCCTTCTTTAGTATTATATAAATATACGCAATCTAGCGAGCAAGCGAGCCTTTTTTACAATATATTTTATTATAAATATAAGCAATCTAGCGAGCGAAGCGAGCCTTTTTTAGTATGCATTAATATAAATCTACGCAATGTAGCGAGCCTTTTTTACAATATATTTTAATATAAATATAAGCAAACTAGCGAGCGAAGCGAGCCTATTTTTAACTTTGTATTATTTGAAATATAAGCAATCTAGCGAGCGAAGCGAGCCTTTTTTACTATGTAAATGTTAAAGATATCTAAACTAGCAAGCGAAGCGAGCCTTTTTGAGTTTATACTGTAAAATAGTATAGCATCCGAATGCTTTGATAAACTCATTTCGCTTGCTTTAAATAAATATTTTTTATGTATTCTTTGACGTGAGTTCTTGATGCAACGCATTACTAGTAAATAGAACTTCCCACCACAGCTCAAGAGTCTCTCTGAATATTCTTAAGTGGTGGGTCTCTTTAATAATGATAAATTAATTGCCCTTTTTTTTTATATATTTGTACTAATGATTTTTGTAAAATATATATTTGTATTTATATTTATTAAATAAAGAATATTATTAAAAAAAAAAAAAACAAAAAAATAAAAAAAAAAAAAAAAAAACTTTATTATTACGCAAAGAAATCACAGTTTAATTGAACGAACGTAAGTGAGTTCTTACATTTCAGAAGATTGGGACGGCGCGTTTGTTTGTGTGTTTGTGTGTTTGTTTGTACGTGTCGCGATAACTGCCGTAAAAATTGACCGATTTTGATAAAATTTTGTATACAGGTAAAACTAATTATGTGTCAGAGCTGTATAGTTTTTGGTAATATTCCGAAAATATTTTCAAAATGGCAGCCAAAATGGCGGACCGGATAAAAAAAAATTTTGAGCGAAAAAATCGTGTTGTATCGTTTCAAAGCTCTTAAAGAGTAGAAAAGAAAATATATGTTTCATGGTCAAAATTTAAAATTTTTTGAAAAATTTAAAAATGGCGGCTAAAATAATGAACCCAAAAAATTTAAAATTGAAGGAATAACTCGAGTAATATATCGTTGTAAAGCTCTTGATTAGTAGAACAAAAATGTTATATACTAAATTCCGAAAAATTCAACATGGCGGCCATAATTTAATATAATAATTAGTTTTTACTAATTTTATAAGAATTTACAGATAAAGATCTATTGTAATATACTTAGATACTTTTATACAAATAAATTAACTATATGTCAGAGCTGTATAGTTTTTGGTAATATTCCGAAAAATATATTTAAAATGGCGGCCAATATGGCGGACCGGAAAAAAAATTTTTGAGCAAAAAATCGTGTTGTATATCGTTTAAAAGCTCTTAAAGAGTAGAAAAAGAAAATATATTTTTCATGGTCAACATTTCAAATTTTTTAATAATTTAAAAATGGCGGCTAAAATAATAAACTCAAAAAAATAAAATTTAAAGCGAGCCTTCTTTTACCATTTATTATTATAAATATACGCAAGCCTTTTTTAATATGCATTAAATTAAATATAAGCAATCTAGCGAGCGAAGCGAGCCTTTTTTAACGTTGTATTATACAAATATAAGCAATCTAGCGAGCGAAGCGAGCCTTTTTTACTATGCTTAATATAAATATAAGCAATCTAGCGAGCGAAGCGAGCCTTTTTTACAATATATTCATTATAAATATAGCAAACTAGCGAGCGAAGCGAGCCTATTTTTAACGTTGTATTATAACAAATATAAGCAATCTAGCGAGCGAAGCGAGCCTTTTTTACTATGCATTAATATTAAATATAAGCAATCTAGCGAGCGAAGCGAGCCTTTTTTACTATATTTATTTAAAATATAAGCAAACTAGCGAGCGAAGCGAGCCTATTTTTAACGTAGTATTATTATAAATATAAGCAATCTAGCGAGCGAAGCGAGCCTATTTTTAACGTTGTATTATTACGCAATCTAGCGAGCGAAGCGAGCCTTTTTACTATGTTATATTTAAATATAAGCAATCTAGCGAGCGAAGCGAGCCTTTTTTACAATATATTTTATTATAAATATAAGCAATCTAGCGAGCGAAGCGAGCCTTTTTAACGCAATCTAGCGAGCGAAGCGAGCCTTTTTTACTA
>JACMZG010001911.1:22126554-22141340 GCA_018340805.1 Microvelia longipes
TGGCGGCTAAAATAATAAACTCAAAAAAATAAAATTTAAAGCCAGCCTTCTTTTACCATTTATTATTATAAATATACGCGAGCCTTTTAGCGAATTTTCATAATGAAAATGACGCTTATGAGGTTGTTCGGATGACGGAAGTTGAGGGGGAGTGAGTGGAATCGGTTCCTATTGGCTTCCTGATAACAAAATATATGTCCGAAAAAAGTTTATATATATATATATATATATATATATATAATATATATATATATATATATATATATATATATATATATATATATATATATATATATATATATATATATATATATATATATATATATATATATATATATATATATATATATATATATATATATATATATATATATATATATGTATGTAAGAGTTTCTACCCTTTCGTATGGCGAACGATAACTCTCGAAGGCGTTCTCAAATTGAAACGAACTTTGCAAATCGCGAGATGTTGAGGAGGTTACGAGGCCTATTGTTTATAAAAACAATATGACGTCATCAACCAAAGTTATGACGTCATGAAAAAAAAAATTTTTTGAAACTTGATATGGCTTTAAAACAAAGTACTTCGTGTTTAGGTAGACGGCTAGCTGAATCGATTAAGACCAATTTCAGCTCAATCGAACCATCGCAAATGGCGCAATTGGTATACATATATATAATCTTGTATATATGTATACGTCTAGGTCAAAGACTCGTACGATATCTGTTGGGTTCAGTAGTGTTAGAGGGTGGGGATATAGTATAAAAGAGAGACCTCTACCTCTTGCTCCATCATGGTAAGCCTACTGTCCCAGAGACAGGGCAAAAATGGCTTCCACTGAACCACGCCGAGCTAAGCAGACCCGTAAAGAGGAAGAACATCGAAGTAGTCTTTATATGGTCGAAGTTATTCTAAAACGAATGCGACCAGTTTTAGCTCAATCGGACAATCCTAAGTGACGCAAACGGTATTTTTATTTTAAATAATCATGAATATATTTTTTTCAACATTAAGATTTTACTCAAATAAACAATTTGTTTACAAAAAAAAATTTGACATATTTCTTTAAATTCTATAAACAATCATAAATGTAAGTAAGAGTTGAAGTTGTCTTCATATGGTCGAAGTCATTCTAAAACCATTGCGACCGGTTTCAGCTCAATCAGACAATCTTTAGTGACGAAAACGGTATTTTATTTAAGAACAAAAATCATGATAATATATTTTTGTTTATAATGCTTCTTAATTTTAATATTATAGCATACTATTAATAAAAGGGTATTAATAAAATCTCAATTAGTAAAATCAAGTTTGTGAGAAAGCCTCTCAGGCTGTGAGGAGAGGCTGTGAAAATTCGCTAGATACATGGCAAAATGCCATGTAACAAGAACAATAATGAAACAACACATAATACAAAACAACAACAATGTGGCCGCAAAGTGGCCACAGGAAGGCCCCCGGGCCGCGAAGCGGCCCGGTAGGCCGACGCCGCGGAGCGGACGAGGCGCGAAGCGCCGAGGCCGCGCAGCGGCTACGGGCCGAAGGCCCGTATTTTAATATGCATTAATATTAAATATAAGCAATCTAGCGAGCGAAGCGAGCCTATTTTTAACGTTGCATTATAACAAATATAAGCAATCTAGCGAGCGAAGCGAGCCTTTTTTACTATGCATTACTCTTACTATGTTTACTCTTTGTATTCGCACAGTCACGATCCGTCTCTTGGGATCATAGATAAACAATATTAACATAGATGGCTCACTCAAAGATTAAAAAAAAAATATTTGATAGGATGCAGGAGGCTCAAGTAGTACAGTCTAGTAGTGACAGCGTGAAACTGTCACATATTTTTATTTCTGACATTTTATTTATTTATTTTTATTCAACCAAACAACGAGCTGTTGAGGGTAATCAAGTCTTTCCATCCGCTTTTCAGCGCTAGAATGATGAGGAGTCGATGGATGAGTGATCCTAAGAAAGCTCTATAAAAATTTCGTATGAATTGGTAAAAAGTAAAAAAAAAATAATTTCTCACTCTTACTTCACCCATTCTGTCGTCCCCCCTTGGATTTGAACCTCTAATGTCAGAGTTTCAATTGTTGTTTGTTTTCTTTACTTATCCGTTTGCGCCAACCCGAGATGTTATACTCAGATAGCAAATTTAAATGTTAAGTCTAAAAAACTAAGAATGAATTATTGTTATTTTTTTAAGAAAACGATGGTGCTGCTACGCGTGATGAGGCCCCCAAGTTTTATAAAACAAAAATACATCGCGAATACTACAGCATACCATAGATCTTTGTTTACTTTTATTTTATTTTACTAAACGATTGGCAACTGTTTGTTTTTTAAAAAAAATACTACAGCACAATCTAGAAGAGAATAAAGCAAATATATTTTTACTACTAGCGCTATTCAAGACTCTAGTGATGAGGCCCCCAACTTAAATCATAAACACAAACTTGTCAATTGAGTGTTCCTACACTCGAGAGTGAACCATCTATCTTAGGATTGTCTGATTGAGCTGAAACCGGTCGCAATCGTTTTAGAATGACTTCGACCATATAAAGACTACTTCGAGGTTCTTCCGCTTTACGGGCCTGCTTTGCTTGGCGTGGTTTAGTGGAAGCCATTTTTGCCCTGTCTCTCTGGGACAGCAGGCTTACCAGGATGGAGCAAGAGGTAGAGGTCCATCTTTTATACTATATCCCCATCCTCTAACACTACTAAACCCAACAGATATCGTACAAGTCTTTGACCTGAACGTATACATATATACAACATTATATATATATGTATACTGTTTGCGCCATTTGTGATGGTTCGATTGAGCTGAAATTGGTCTTAATCGATTCAGCTAGCCGTCTACCTAAACACGAAATACTTTGTTTTAAAGCCATATCAAGTTTCAAAAAATTTTTTTTTTCATGACGTCATAACTTTGATTGATGATGTCATAATGTTTTTATAAACAATAGGCCTCGTAAACTCCTCAACATCTCGCGATTTGCAAAGTTTCGTTTCAATTTGAGAACGCCTTCGAGAGTTATCGTTCGCCATACGAAAGGGTAGAAACTCTTACATACATATATATATATATACATATATATATGTATATATACATATATATATATAAACTTTTTTCGGACATATTTTTTTGTTATCAGGAAGCCAATAGGAACCGATTCCGCTCACTCCCACCCTCAACTTCCGTCATCCGAACAACCTCATAAGCGTCATTTTCATTATGAAAATTCGCTAAAAAGGCTCGCTTCTTCATTATGAAAATTCGCTAAAAACAACAATGTGGCCGCGAAGCGGCCACGTGGAGGCCCCGGGCCGCGTAGTGGCATGGTGGGCCGACGCCGCGGAGCGGACGAGGCGCGAAGCGCCGAGGCCGCGCAGCGGCTACGGGCCGAAGGCCCGTATTTTAACTTTGTATTATTATAAATATAAGCAATCTAGCGAGCGTAGCGAGCCTTTTTTACTATGTAAATGTTAAAGATACCTAAACTAGCAAGCGATGCGAGCCTTTTTGAGTTAATACTTTAAAATAGTATAGCATCCGAATGTTTTGATAAACTCATTTCGCTTGTTTTAAATTAATATTTTTTTTATGTATTCTTTGCCGTGAGTTCTTGATGCAACGCATTACTAGTTATTAAAGATTATTAGAACTTCTTATACTTACTTAAATTTATATTTCTAATGTAAATGCTTTAAAATAGAAAAGTATCAACTGAAGTCACTTACCTGTAACAAACAAAAAAAATCATTAGGCATCAATATCGAAGCTTAAATTAAAGATTTTTAAACAATAAGCATAAAATACTTTCGCATAATTTATTTTCATGTAAGTTTGCTGTTATGAAAAAGTTTTTATCTACTCACGGCAGCAAAATTAGCCATTACTGGACTGTTTTTAAGCTGCAAAATGTCATTTTACCTACACTGTCAAACAATACGGAAAATATTTTAACACAGTACGCAAAATGTTTCAAAACAGTACGCAAAATGTTTTGGTAATGAAAAAAGTACTAGGGAGTTATGGCTCATTTAAATAACATGGGGAACAAGTCCAAACTCCCTAGGCGGGAAAATGAATGAGCGGAGGTTATTATTTTACAAATTATTGCGTGAATTTCGGTATTGTTTTATTTTGTAAACTATGATTTATTCTAGCTTGTTTCTAGTACGTAACTTTCTTTATTCTTACTTAAAATTACGATATTATTATTAAATATTTAACATTTGCTTATCTAATAATATATAATGTTTTGGAAACAAATTGGCAACACTGATAATTTTGGCATTAAATTAAATTATTTACCAGCTGTTTATGAATCGACAGATTTTTAATGTTAAGTCGTCAGATTTTGTATTTCATGTTGTTATATTTAGTTTAAGTATATAAAGTTACAAAAATAGAACGTTATCAAAAACTAAATCTGTAAACTAAAGTTAAGTTACTAAAACATAATGAGTGAGAACAATAGTGAAGTGAATAAAGATACAAACATTGTTGATATTGACGAGTTATTGGACCACACTCCACCTGATATTGTCAGCGTTGCATCTACTTCAAAGCAGTCTTTACTGCCAGTAAAATCTCGCAGCAAGTATTTAAAACAATCTCTTGTGTATTTTTTCTGCCGTTAGTAGATAAAATAGTATATGCTACTATGCAGCAAAGGAAACATTGCAGACTCGTGCAATTAATTACCTGCCTCGGCTTACGCCTCTGCAGGTAATTCGCCATTTGCCAGCCTCGGCTTCGCCTCGTCTGTCAAATGGGTTAATTACCTGCCTCGGCTTACGCCTCTGCAGGTAATTTCCATAGCCCACCCTCGCCTTCGGCTCGGGGGCAAATTTATAAAACTCGTCTGCAAAATTCCATTTTGCTGCCTAGTAGCATAATATACTATAATACTGCCAACTTAAGATGAGTCCAAAACATCATACCTTGCCAACATTCTGCACTGGATTGAAAAACCGATAAGTATCAGTTGTGCAGGGTTTTAATTTTTCTCGCCTAATAACAGTAGGAAACGTATTGTATCACTCCCAAAAATCCGAAACCAAGATTTTATCATAATTATCCATTTGGAGCGCTTTTATGACGTCCTGAGAGGTTTTTATGCTGTTTTCTTTCTGTCAGAATGTGTGCGTATGTATGTGCCACGCATAACTCATCTAACGCAAATTTACCTCTCTCAATTGTTAATCGATCCACTTAATTTCATTCTGATACCTGTAGTAACCCTGAAAATTTGACCAATGACTTTGTAAGGTCGCGCCTATACAAGGTTTTGCCAGTTTTTCGACGTACAACAAATTGGCACATAGCGTAAAAATATTTACGCTATTTAAATTTATGAATTTTATAGTCTTTATGAATTTGGTGAAAATACTTATTTACTGGCGCGATACTAATAATTAATAAGAAGTGTTGGGTTTACATAAAAAATATAAGATTTTATTTTGCGATGTGTAGATGTATGTGTTAATTTTTCTTTGCAATATATATTTTTAAAAAAATCAAAATGAGTAGCTTTTGCAGAAATAATTTATAGTGTTACTTGAAAGTCTTTAAGCACATTTGAGGCTGCCACGGTATTCAAAATTTTTAAAGATTAAAAAGCGGGTCGCTAAAAACCCCATGTTTTTTATGATTTTTATTAATTCAAATAGAGAAGTCAAGACCGAATTTCCCTTTTTAGCCAATCTCCAAAAAAAATCGCTAATGGGATAGGCATCATGACAAGATTGGAACCTCAGAACATTACCAAAATCCGTTAGCAAATTTGTGGTTTGTTGTTGTTGTGGTTTGTGGTTGTTTTGATATCATTAACTCGGTTTGCCAAATCAGCTAAATTTTCAAAAAATCGGTAAAATTAAAGGTTATTATTTATTGAGCCTTTGAGTTGAATATCGTCTAAAGTCGTTATGAGCACTTAAAGCAAAAGTACCTGGGTTCCAATCCTAGTAAGGACAATATCTTTTATTTTTC
This sequence comes from Microvelia longipes, assembly GCA_018340805.1. Lineage (NCBI taxonomy): Eukaryota > Metazoa > Arthropoda > Insecta > Hemiptera > Veliidae > Microvelia > Microvelia longipes. The sequence continues at coordinate 22,132,566 of JACMZG010001911.1, forward strand.
CTCAATTATAACGTAGGTATATAGGAAAATTATTGTGTTTGCATAAAAATCCGAAACCGGGATGACACTGGAATTATCCGTTTCAGGTCTTTTTTCACCTACTGAGTAATTTTCTAAAAGTTGTCTGTTTGTGTGCGTGTGTGTCTGTTGTCATCGTAGCTCCCGGTGTATTTAAAGTTGAAACTTCATACAAAAATCAGTCTATAGGTGTAGTAGTTCAATTGGAAATATAATTTTTTATGACGCCATTAACCTGCAATAATGATTCAGCCAAAATTTCGAAAAATCATTAAACGCGGAAAAATGTTGTGATCAATTTGGCACACATGTTATGTATAAGATTTACATATGTGTCAAGTTTTATCTTATTATTAGCATTAGTTCAAATGTTATTAAATGACTTGTGTGCATTTTTTTAAAAATTGTAAAAAAATCCGAAAATGATCCGATTGCGTTGAAATTTATTACAAGTGTATACCATTACGCAATAAATAAGCACACTAAGTTTCGTTTCAATAAGACAAGTATATCTATGGTTTTTGTTGGTCAGTGTATGGTGACCGCTGGGAATAAAAAGGATGTATTTTCTATCTGAAGACGAGCGAAGCGAGTTCAAAGAGGTGATGCAGTATAAATTTAACGACTTGTATATTCTGAGGACAAGCGAAGCGTGTCCGAGGTATGGAGAATGAGTGTAGCGAATCTGATGTGTTGAGGAAAAGTTCCGAGGTACCCCGTACCCGATTTTTAATCGTTTTATTCCCATTATCTAAGTTTGTAACTAGAAAATTATTCTGGCGCGGTTGTTCGCATGCCGAGCGAATAATCTTTGGAATGAGTGATTCCGTGCTTAACAATCAATTTTTCTTGCTTAAGCTTTAGGTTTATGCTTGATAAATTGATCAGTTACTCAATTATCAAGTACTACTTTAAAGATAAACACTAACTGAGCTTTTAACTAGAGCAATTAATAGTGTACACTGCCCAATATAGAAGCATAGTTTTCTATAACCAACAGGATAGTTATGCGCATTTCATTTGAAACATAGAGAAAAAATGAGTAACGAATAGTGCTTGATAATTAAGTTATTGCTCAAGTTATAAAGCATGAACTGAAACCCTAAGCAAGAAATGAAGTCAAGCGCAGAAACATGCATTCCGAGGGAAATTCGCTCGACGTGCGGAGCATCGCGCCAGAATTTTATAAAATAGAAAAGGCTAGTTATAGACTTGGAAGCATGTTTTAAATTTATTAAATGCTATTTATTTTTTTTTTACTTCCTTATATTAACCAGTTACTTTGAATTTGACATTAAAAGAAAGCACTCTTGAAAATGAAAAGCAAGAGTTATTCATTTTAGCAAATTTTAACCAGGAAAATCAATTGGGGAGAAGTGGAAGGGAGGGTGTCAATTCCTTTACCGAATCGGACCCGTTTTTCTCGTTTTGTCTCTCATTTACCGGAAAGGAACCACTGAACTCTGTTTTTGGCTTTATCTGTGAAAAGTACATTAAAAACACCATTTATCCTCATGACATAATTAATAGTGACTCATTAACTTTCAATAACCGCAGCTAATCACTACTAATTATTTAAGCATTTTTTCAATCCAAAATGAAAGGACTTGGAATATGTTAAAGCTTTCACTTGATCTTATGCAACTTGTAAATAAACGCTGCGTCCTACGAGACTTCGCAAGAAGAAGTAAGAGGCGAAGTTTTGGTTTCTTTATCACAGACAATGTATAGACAATGTGAATGGGCCTTTAAGCTCGTTTGTAGAGTAATAGATAGAAACAGGTAAGTTTTAAAACTACTATTACCATTAACTACTAACTAATTTGTTCAAACTACTTATTGGTTGGTTTTCAATAAGTGGTTTGACGCATTCTCAAATTGATAAGTTTTAACAGTGAGTAATATTAGACTACTTTTTAAATTTAGAATTAGATCTAAAAAAATTAAAATTATGACTGCTTTTCAAATTTAGAATTGGATCTAAAAAATAAAATTATGACTGCTTCTCAAATTTAGAATTAGATCTACAAAAAATTAAAATTGTAAGTCCCAAATTAACTTCTGATATTGCACAACTCTCTTATCAATTGTAAGTTGAGCAATAAAAAATCTAAAATCGGACAGGTTGCTCGTTGGATTCAATAAGTTAATAGAACTGCAATACTTGTGATGTAACTTCTTTCTAACTTATCACAATGTGATACAGTCCCAGTCAATAAGACTTTCTACACTTCATAGACTTCTAAATAAGTGTTTATACGACATAATTGTGTATACGTACATATTGTATATACGCAATAATTGTGTATACGTACTAATTGTTATACGCACATAATTGTGTATACGTACATAATTGTGTATACGTATATAATTGTTTATACGTACATAATTGTGTATACGTACATAATTGTGTGTACGTACATAATTGTGTATACGTACATAATTGTGTATACGGACGTAATTGTGTATACGCACGTAAATTTGTATACATCAATTTTAGGTATACGTTGAAACTTGTAAATTATGAAAAATATCCAAAAGTTAAGCTAACGCCAATGTCGACAATATATTAAACTTATGAGAGGTAAATTATTACTTATTGGTAGTAGGATACTTTAATTTTTTAATACCTAATAGTATATTTAAAGTCATTTATACACAAGTAAGTAGTAAGGCAGTAAGTATATAAGTTACATTTTACAAAAACAATCCGTTAATAAATTTTAAAAATCGGGTACATGGTACCTCGGATATTTCCTCATTACATTGGATTCGATAAGTTCATCCTTAAATATTCAGAGGAATCTAAAAATAAAAATAATTAACACTGCGACTCGTCTTCGGACACGCATCGCTCGTCCTTAGACAGTAATTACATTTGTTTTATTTCAAGCGCTCACCCATCCAGTCACTAACTTCGCCCGATGCTGCTTAACTTTTAAGGTTCAACAAAACCGTAGATACCTACTCGACGTATGGAAACAAAGCTTAGAATACTTATTTATAATATAAAGGGATATACTTGTCCTAAATTTAAAAACTCAATAAGATAAATTTTTCGATTTTTACAATTTTTTAAAAAACGTATGCTAGTCATTCGATAAAAATTGCTACTAATGCTGAGAATGAGATGAAACAGCACACATCTTTGTCTAATGTATGAGACTAAAAGCGATTTAAATATTTTTCCACGCTTTATGAAATTTCGAAATTTTTGCTGAGTCATATTTTTTTTTATAACACAACTAGATCTAGAAGATTGATTTTATACCAAGTTTTAATTCTCTAGCATAAATAAGCAGCTCACAGACACACACATAAAGGCAGACAACTATGTGAAACCACTCTGAAAGGGATAATTCGGGAGAAATCCCGGTTTCGGATTTTTTTCCAAACACTATACTTTTCCTTTTTACCTACGGTATAAATGATGAAAAGTAAAAAATAATATAAATTGAGGAATACCTCGGAACTTTTCCTCGCCTTATCTTAGTCGCTTCGCTTATCTTCAGACAGTAAAAACATCCGTTTTGTTTTCAGCGAAAATATTTTTAGTGCAATTTTTATTACAAAAAAAATTACTTCTCTTATATATCTATGGTATAAATGAGGAAAGTTAAAATTGCAGAGGGAAAGGGGAACTATTCGCTCAAACCCTGGAAAATAGCCCCACTTAAAGCCATAGTGACTAACCCACTGGTTAAGATAGTTGCAGGGCACTGCAGGGGAAACAAGTGAAACATTTATGGGTCTAACCCAGATTCAAACCCTATCTGGAACAAACATTGCTCAGCTGTAATTACATAAAGCGAAGCACATTAAAGAAAATAGCGATTCTGGAACCATTTAAAGAATACAGCGATTCGGGAACCCTTTAAAGATGTAACCATTTGGTCACAACAAGCCCTCAAACAACAAACCCAAGCCATTTGATGTGCTTAAAATATTAATAGGTAAATATAGATATAAGTATAGTACGAACACGCAGGTAGGACTAACTGCTAGAGCTAGGAATATCTGGAATAGGGGTGGGAGTCATGGACGACGGTGGTAAGGTAGATTAGTGCATGGAAGTATAGAGAGGGATATGGGGGGTCTGTGATGCATGGTCACAGAGTTCCCCGGGGGGGGGGGGGTAAAGGAAATACTTATAAAAAACTTAAAAATACTTAATACTTGATAAAAAATTATTATCATTATTTTTTTTTTTTTTTTTTTTTTTTATATTTTGGACGATTTGAAATTTCTTGTTCTTAACTGAAAAACCTCTTAAACCTAAGTGAAGAAAGTAGTGAGCATTAATTGACATATATAATTATCAACTTTATCCTCTACTTATTCTGTCGAAAATGCTTTTAGTAAAGAAATTTTAATTCTTCTTGTATATTTTTAATTAATATAATAATTCTTTAATTATAATTATCTTATAACTAAGTTTTGTATTGAACTTACGTACCTAGACTAGACTTAAATAAGTTACTGAGACATTACAGGTTGTAACATTCTTTTGATCTAAAATAAAAAATGGGTCAAACTATTTGATGAACGATACCGAACCTTCTTACTCTGATGTCCCAAACCAAATAACAACAGCAACACACTCTACCTGAGCCAGAATCGAGCCAGCTCGAGGGGGCGGTTAAAGTTGCGTCTAATGGCGGGGCAACCCGATAAAGTTCGTCCCACATCAGTTCACTCAAAAGCCATCACCTCTAAACTATTCCTTTCTAATCTCAGAAAAACTTTGCAAACAATATCGAACTCACTTGATCCCACGGTCCAAACCAAATTACAACAACAACACACTCTGCCTGAGCCAGAATCGTGCCAGTTCGAGGGGGTGGTTAATGTTGTTTTCAAATGGCGGGCCAACTAGATAAAGTGTGTTCAATATAGCTTACTTAACAGAGTGTTGATTTTACCTAAATTAATTCATGCAAATAAAGATTAGTTTTTACGAAATACAATAATGTTTTTTTTTTTTTATTTTTATTTTTATTTTTTTTTTATTTATTTTTTATTTTTTTATTTTTTATTTTTTTTTTTAATTTTTATTTATTTATTTATTTTTTTTTATTTTTATTTTTATTTTTTTTTTTTTATATTTTTTTTTTTTTTTTTGAGATCTAAGTTTTGATAGCAAATCAAAATTCAAGTTTACTACACAGGTAAAACAACGTAAAAGGCGTGAAACAAACTGAACAGGCACAACTACAAACTAGGTGAGAGAAAAGAATATTTATGAGAGAGAGTGAGTGCTCAATTAATGGTCGCGTGTTAAAGTATGGGGACAACTTGGGATTAGGTTATGATGGATACATTTATCATTTAAAACTCTAATCAGAAACAAATCGTAGCTGAAGTTTGAATGACTGTAAGGCGCTATATTTACTCAAACCAGATACTGTAAATAAGTATAGGCAGAGACTAAAAGACAGGCGATAGTGGATGTAAAGGCGCTATCTCTAATTATTCTGATTCAATAATAGAGAAGCATTGCCGCTAGTAGATTTACATGGTACTGCTGACTGTTGATAAAAATTAGAGTTAACCTACCAGAGGTTAACAGCACCCACCTGACCATTCGACGACAAGTTTCAACTCAATTTTATACAGACGAAAAAAAATTAATAGGATTAGGGTTTTCAGGTTAATATGGTTGTTTGGATATAGGTTATTTTGATAGGAGTTGTCCCAATACGGAAACATTCATTCGCCGTAATCGAAACACAATGTTATGTAAATAACTGATTTTTTTACAGTTTAGATGTATAGGTATTGGTGTGAATCAGGTTTGTAGTTGGTTTCCTTTAAATTCAGAAGAAAAAAAAAATTTGAATAATTTACAAAACTATCTAAACTTAATCAAATTTTACGGAAAAAACAATCACAGAACTTTCAAATATTACGAATTAAATGAAATGTGAAAGTAAAACGTTATTTATCTAGAGTTAAATTTGTTCAAAGATTGATCTTTAAATTTATGAAATAATGGATTTCAAATAATAGATTAAAGGTGATAAATAACAGATAAAGCTTATAGAATTATTAGTTACTAATAAACTAAAGTTCAAATATATTTTATGCTAGCATTTAACTAGATATAAAAGCGTTACTCTATGAATTAACGTTAATTTATGAAAACTAATAATTAATACATGAATCTAAAAATCAAATTCATTAAAATATTGAACATTAAATGTTGTAGATATTTATAATAAATTAATGTTAAAATTTTGACTATATTTTACATAATACTTTATACTTACTACAATAATATTAATAATATTAGTTCATAATTAATAATATTAAAATTAACACTTACTAATTTACATAATACTTACTATATTTTATAATAATGTAGATAATAAAAGCGAAATTATTTTTGCATGAAAAAAACAATTAATAATTATGTTAAAATGAATATATTATAATCTCATTTTAAATTTACCAAAATTTACAATAATTGTATTTCATAAAGTGAATTGATAAAAAAATTAGCATGATAACCAAATAATTAATATTATAAGTTTCTTTATTTGATTACATCACGTTTTTTTTTTTTTTTTTTTTTTTTTTTTTTTTTTTTTTTAAATAAAGAGCCATTTAGGGTTTGAAAAATGGTAAAGAAAATACAAATCATTTGGCGGCGTAGTGGATCGCAATTTAATTGACAATCGACTTATCGACATCAATTGATTTGTATAAGTTAAGAAATGCTTAACATTGGTGGAAAAACAATTTGTCATAATTAGGGGAAATAAGGTTTTGTATTGAAAATTTTCTTTATACACACTCGTCAAGAAAATCTTAACCTTATTTATTAAAGCTTAGTCACGTCTGTGGTAATCAAATATTAACTATTTTTTCTTAAAATAAATATTAATTTAACAAACAGGTTACATGGTACCTTTGTTTTGTTAAGAAAAACAAAATTTTCTAATTTGAGTATACATACAATACAATTGCCTTGAAACGTTGGCAAACATAGTAATTGCGTACGTAATTTCAATAATCACATAAATAAAATAATTTAATTAAACGAAATATTAATAAAGAATTAATTGATTTAAAGTTAATGTATAGTTCTTACTAAACGTCTTAACCTAAAGGAAAATCTTAAGTTCTATTTGGTGGTAAACTAATTAAAATGCCTAAACAAAAATGGCGGTATATTTTATTATAATGTAACATATAGTCTAGATGAGACAATAAATAACTTAATGCTAGTTTTTATCTTTCATAAATAATACGCAGTGTATAATTCACACAGGTTTTGATCGAAAACGATCTTTGATACCTGAGTGTTACTGAATTTACAACAATGTAAATTATTTGAAATTAGATTTCTTTTTATAAATAATACGCTAATTTTTTACGAACTACAATCAACGTATTATAAAATGCAACAATTATTGCAAAGAGAATATTACCTAATCTAAAATAGTTTACCGATTTTTCTAAATGATTCAACAACCTAATTTAAATTATAGTTAAATAATAATATAATTTTCTTTTCTTTTATATTAAATATATCGTTGTAAATTTTGATATTAAACTTAATAATAAATGTCAGCCAGGCCTGGAAATTTTATTTCAAACTCAAACTAAGATAAATATTATAAGATAATATTAAGTAAACTTCGAAAATCTGTCACAGAATGTACAAGGCCTGCAATTGTTTCTTTGAGGTCGAACGCGAACAACCACAAACAAAAAATCACACCCTCGCAAACTACAACAAACTTAAGCAGTCTGAAAAATTATTGTTTTTGATAGAATGAAAATTAAGTTTGAATAAGTTTAATTTTGCATAATAATTATATAACGTGCATGTTATTTTTCAATATTTGTTATATTTATTTTTATTTTATTTAGGTTTAACAATTGAAAACTTTTCAGTTACTTAAGTAAATTATAAATTAACATTAAGAACAAGAAATTAGAAAACCTGCGTGTCGCAATTAAGAAATTCTACTATAGAAACATTAGACAAAAAAAAAACGCTTAAATTTAAAATTTTAATTCTACTAATAAATTTTCTTCACATAAAATTATTTCTTAATTTTTTTTAATTTAATTTTTACAAAAAAAATAAGTACTCAAGGTACATATATAATAATATTTTATTTATTTGTTATTTTTATTTTACTTTTATCAATATATTTCTCTAATTTTACTTTATCTTAGATTATAGGAAATAGAAAATTTTATTTTAATTTAGTTGAAATTTATTAAATTTGTATTTTTACATTAGGGTTAAAACAAAACAAGGGTTTAGGACAATAAGGAAGTAACATATTGAAAATAAGAACATAGATTACTAGAAATATGATTCATAAACATAATAAAAAAAATATCACAAATGGTTTGCTAGTTAAGGGCTTATCACTAAAAAGGGGAGGTTTTACTAAAATAAATTTTCAAATGAGAGATATGGGCAGATTCGATTATTTCTAACGAATTCGGATGAGACAATTGCGCTGTTACGGGCGTAGAAAATTTTCTTATACGATACGGGCCTTTATAAATAGGATTGAGTTTTTTGCTTATTTTCTTAGCTTTATTGCTTAACGTATGTTTTTGGAGTAATACTAATTGACCTACTTTGAAAGGATTTTCTATTCTATTTTTATTATATTGGCGAGCTCTTTGATTATGAGCTTTGTTTAAATTAGTAATAGCCTTTTCCCAAATAGCATGGGTTTCGGGCGTCGGATCCGTTCCCAATAAGGAATCTAAATCCCAGTTCATATC
>JACMZG010001911.1:22148932-22159227 GCA_018340805.1 Microvelia longipes
ACAGAGCCGAAGCGAATCTGAAGATATAATGTAGTGAAAAATTGGCTTCCAAAATCAACTTTTTTGAACTTGTTTAATGATCAATTTATACTAATGCTAATTTAATTTTTTAGTCACCCATCCAATAAGCGGATATTTTTCAAAAGGAATTTCACCAACAGTCAAATTACAAATAATCTAATGTTAGTGAGGTTAATTATCAACAATGTCAAAATTGCGTAACAGCATTTTATCGCTTTGTTGTTTAAATCAAAACTCTTATACACAAACACACACACACAAACATTTTATATATTTATATATATATATATATATATATATATATATATTATATATATATATATATATATATATATATATATATATATCAGTTGGACCTCTATATAACGAACTTAAAGGTTCAAGAGAAAAAAATCGTTATATAGAAAGTTCTTATAATATATGTATATATATATATATATATATATATATATATATATATATATATATAATATATATATATATATATATATAATATTATATATATATATATATATATATATTATGTGTTGTGTGAACGTCACTCATATACAAAGACATTAATGTTTTGATCAGGAATCCAATCAGAATCGATCCTCCTCTACTTTCGTTATCAACAACAAAAAACCTATTCTTTAATTTAATGGCACAAAGCATCTACTATAAAGTAATAAGTTCATCTACTAAGTATAACTGGTCCAAAAAGGAAAATAAATATAAAAAAATATTGACTTGTAATAAAAGAAAAACATTATGATGTTTACTTAAGTAGTAATCTAAAATTGGTTGGAGAGGTTAAATAATTTTGCTTAATTGGTAAATTTTATTGTCATATCATTTGCTTTGACAACTGCATAATCCTAACAGGAAGAACAATTTTGGTATTCCATTAAGTAGGTAGTAAAAAAATTCACAGATCTACCTTGATTTGGCTAAAATAACATACATAACAGAAACCAGAAAATCAACTCCACCTTATCCAGTTGTAACACTTATATAAAGTTTATAAGTTAACAGTTTTAAATATTCTATAATAATAACGATTAAAATATGGTAATTTTTAACTGCAAGAGGGTTTGACAAATTAATTCGTCGTCTACCAAAGAATTCCTAAAAAATAATGTCACTACTTCCTGCAGTACTTCACTATACACCTGTCGTAGAAATTAACTTTTTACTTTTCCTCATTTAGGTATATAAGAAAAGTATTGTGGTTGCAAAAACATCCGAAACCGGGATGAAAATGGAATTATCCGATTCAGGTGTTTTAATGGCCTAATGAGTGGTTTTTACAAAGTTGTCAGTCTGTATGCGTGTGTGTCTGTTATTTATCGTAGCTCCTAGTGTATTCTACTAAAGAGTTCAAACTTCGTACAAAAATCAGTCTACCACTGCAGTTGTGCGATCGGAAAATAATTTTTTATGACATCATCAATCCGCAATAATGACTCAGCAAAAATTTCGAAAAACGCGAAAAAACGATGCGATCGAATTGAGATTTGGCATGCATGTGGTTATGTATAAGACTAACATATGTTTTAAGTTTCATCTCATTAGCAGCATTAGTTTAATTTTTATCGAATGACTTGTGTAAGTTTTTTTTAAATTGCAAAAAACAGAAAATCATTGAGTTTAAATTTGGTACAAGGGTATACCTTACTAAATAAATAAATAATTGCACAGAGAAGCGAGTCCGAAAAACGTGTTGCAGTATAAACTTCTACAACATTATTACATTCTGTTACACAGTATTACATTCTGATAAGTTTACAATTTAAGTTAAGCAAACTTAACTGACTTGTACATTCTGAGAACGAGGGAACTTACAAATGTAGGTAACATTTCGGTTTTGGATTTAAGTGCAAACAATACTTTTTTCTAAATAAACCTATGGTATATATGAGGATAAGTAAAACTTAAGTAACCCTACGAGTCCACAGCTTTAAATATATTCTTGAAGGTTGTAGACAACGATTTTGAAAGTTTTATTCCTATGCCGCCCCGCCTCAAGGTGTACGTTCACGTTCGAGTCATATAAATAATAATAATATTTATTATAATTATTTGCTAAATGAAAACATTACTCAGAAACATTACAGCCATCTTGGAGCACGAGCACGACTCATTCGAAGATGTGCTTATAAAATAGAAGTATTTTGTAATATTTAATTTTTAATTTTGTAAAGCAGAATAAACATATTTTATTTTTTATTTATTACTATTACTTACAGCAGAGCCGATAAAGAAATAGATCAAAGACCATTAAAAATCCAGGCCGATTAAAAATCACTTTATAATTTCGATTTAAAACTAATTAAAACAATTGATACTCTCAAAAAAACATTAAAAGTACAATAAAAACTAGGAATAAAATAATTTGAACATTTTTAAACATAACAATTTGAAAAATCTAATTAAATAAAAGCATTGAAAAAGAATGAACAGGACAACATCTAAACATCACGAATTTCACGAGTTAACTGAATAAAAAATGTAAAAGCCAGATTTGAAACCGTCAAGACCTTAGAATAATACTATATATAGAAGGAGCACAGTGCCGTAAACACAATGTAATTCCACTGATAACACGAAAGCCGGTTGACTGGTGCAACTAAGTAATGCTGCCAACCTGACAACAAAACATTATTTTAAATATTTGTCATAAATATCTATTAAAGAAGAAAGATCGTTAAGAACAAATATAATAACTTAAAACACCTGCTGAGTATTTAATAAAACTGGTCTTAGATGGCAAAAGGGTGGCGGAATACAACAATCTACATTTAGTTGACGAGGACTACTTATTATATATAATTTTAATAAATACGTTAAACTACAATATAAAATGCTTTAAATATTGTAATGCACCGATATTTATATTAGTATTTTATGAATAATCAATCATTCACTAATTATAGAACATAATAATTCAGCAACCGGAAGTATTGCCAACTTTTTTTTTGAAAATTGTATATTTAGGATGGCAGCATTACTTAGTTGCATCAGTGAACCGACTTTCGTGTTATCAGTAGTGCTCCTTCTATATATAGTATTATTCTAAGGTCAAGACAAACAAAAACTGCCGTTTCTAAGAAAATCTGTACTGGACTTGTAAATAGTAAAACGTGATTGGTCTAATTTGGTTACCCATAATCCATTTCTTTACAACCCATCACATTAATTCCTTATACCATTTTTCGCGCTGCTAACTAAGAAGCTTCATTTTGGCGCATTCCTTATATATCATACGTTTTAAAAGTTCGATGATAGGTTGCAGCACCGTACAGTCCACATTTCATTTGGCGGTTTATTTTTAATTAAAATAAGGAAATAATGTAAACATTCGAGTGTTACAATTCAGAAAAGTGATTTTCTTAAGAAGTTCTTTTTTAAAAATTTCGGTAAAATATCTGTTTTTTTTGTTTTATAAGAATTTAGTTTATGAAAAATTAAGATTTACACATACTAATGCAAGAAATAAATAAAAATTTACTGTATGGGTAGATACTGTATTTTTATCTCTTTTGCTTTTTAATTTTATAGTAGAATAGAATCTTTTGCGCTATTGTTGATTCAAAACTTTGGTATTATTCTGCCAAATGACCAGACGTCCAGACTTAGTTCAAAAATTTGATGTGCAAAAATGATTTTATTGCTCTGGTTTGATAAGGCCCATATCTTATTAGGTAATGGCTCACGAGGATCATTCCGACCCCTTCATTGGGTCAACGCGTCAACGGAGGCGACTCTTTCGAATAGGGCCTCTCTAGTAATAATATCTCTATTGTTGTGAGTAAGAAGGTTTCATTATTGTTACCACTACAGATTTCTAAAAAATAAGATGTTTCAAGTTCTCTATGTATAGAGTAAGGTACCCTCCTCTATGGGCAACACACTAAAAGTGGGTGGTCTTGATTGATAGTAATAAAAAGGTCATAAATATATAGAGATTTTGACAAAAATGTAATCGTGTAAATATGTTTTCATTGTTATAAAACAAGGTTTTATGCATTTTAGATTAATTTTATGTTATTATATTGGTATAAGAAAATTTAAACGAAAACAGAGGGGTACTAGGTACCTATAAAATATCCTCATAATTTTGAGCTCACTTTACTTGTCCTATGAAAGTTATGGTGACTATAACTTAAGGTTGTATTACTTTGGTTCTCCTACTATTGACCTCAGAATTGAAAGTTAGCCCTACATCTAGAGTGTAATAACGTCAGTCTTGCTATACTCAATGCTACACTGGTTGGCTTCGCTTGTTATCAGAATTTAATGATTACCAAATGCCTAAAATAGCAATTCTTCGGTCTTGCTACGCTATGAAAATTACTTATTGTATGAAAACACCTGTGATTATACTTAGCAGCCTTATAAATAAATAAAGTTTGTCTTTCCACAGATGAATACTTATCGGGTTAGCAGCCTTGATTTTAAAAACGAGTATTTCAATAATTTTTTTTTAATAATAAGAGATTTAAATAAAGGCTAAACTGTAATCCTATGTATCTGATACCTGAACAATTAAAAAAATGTAGATTTAAATTTCTTATGCATATTCCTTTTATGTATATTGTATTGATCTTTACCTTCATAGAATTTAAAATAAGGTATTGTGCTGATCATTTGGCTACCTTAAGAATTATGTCTACTAGAATCATTAATCATTTATAGTGTTATTCTTTTTTTACAATGGTTTCTTTCATGTATATTTTATTCCCTATATCTAATTATTTTCAGATGCATGTAATGGGACAGTCAATGCTGCATTTGAAGACACTGAAGGTTTGAAAAGTAATGATATGAAAGATGGTAGTCAATCAGAAAATAAAACTCACCATGAAAACAATCACTCCACAAATGGAGATCTTAAAAGTCCAACTAAAGATGGCCTACCACCGGCTGAAGCTGTTAATTTAGAACTAGTAACTATGTCACCTTATACAAATAGTATACCAGTCAAGAAAGAATCAACTGAACTTGACATGACTGACCCATATGATGAGTATTTTGTACCTGTTAATCAACATAAGAAATATATTAGGTATGCTATTAAGTTTAAAACATAACTAGAAAATCAAATAAAAAATTTAGTTATAAGAAAATTTGTGCTAAAGAAGGAACATGATCAGTTTGTAATCCTTCATGAATCATGTGCAATATATTTGATTAAATATGTTACTTCTGTCTCATAATGTTTTTCATTGATTTATTTAGTTATATAATCATTATAATAATGCCCGTTTAGAACCATCCTGAATTACACCTTTGGGATCGACCGCTGCCGTCATGCTTTAAGTGTATTCTAAAGTTGGCGATGATTTAGAACAATTTTTTGTATAAACTGAGAGTGAACCTGGGATGGAACCCAAACCTCTATGGTTTCAAATGTCAATATTAATATTGATGCTCTTCCTTCCTCACTCCCTCCCCTCCCACAGATGTTGCCTTATTAGTAGTAAATTTTTTTATTCTTACAAGTATTCCTCCATTAAAAGATGGAAAGCTACTTTAAAACGATTCGTCTTGTCTTGGCGAAACATACTTGAAGTACATTCTGCTTCGTTGCCCTGATTTAAATTTAATTGGCAATTCTTATTTTATATACTCCAGGAGAAAGACTTGGTTACTGATAAAGAGAAATAAATATCCTTAAAGAATAACTTAAATGGTTATTTTTTATTTATTTTATATATCATAACTAAATGTGTATTTTGTGATTTATTTGCAGAGGAGAGAAACTTTATGTAACCCAAGATAAACGTGAAAATATGGAGGTAGTAAGAAAAAATGTTGCTGTGGAATAGTTGCTGTTTTAGTCTTAGGAGCCGCTGTTGCTATTTTAGTTGGTTAGTGTTACATAAAATTAAAAAAAATGTATGAAATTTGGGTTTTACTATTATGAAAAGCGTGATCATAAGCATTTTGAAATATTTAGTTTGAGGTCAATAAATCACTGCCAAGTCAATAACATATCTGGAGAGGGTCAGTACTATTGGTTTATAAAAGAAGCCAATTGACATATATTGGCTCATCCATGGAAACTGGAAAAATGGAAAACTCTTCACCTATACGGCAAGATACCAACTTCCCTCTTTAACTACCTTTGACATATTACTAGCGATGGCCCCTAAAAATAGCAATGAAAAATGGAGACACAAGTGTCTCAAGTTTTGTAACTTGACTTTTATGAACCTAGTATTAAGAAAGTAAAAAAAAAAAGTTTAAAAAAACTTGAAATGGTACATATAACAATTCCCTCATTACATTATCTTACCAAAATTAGATCTTTTTTTTTTTTGTAAATGTATACTGCCTAATGTATTGGTTTGTAAAGGCCCAAAGTTTACTTATAGAATTAAAATGTAACAATGCATTTTGATTCCATCATAACTTATTATTAATTTATTTCATGTTAAGCTGTATTACTAACTCAAGAAGGAGGAGGATTAACGATAGTGAAGGTAGAATATGATAAGGCAGGATTTGGTGGAAATATGATACCTACTCAGCCTCCTAGATCATCGTCATCCACACCCCTACTACTCAAAATGCCTCAAATTTATGTAAGTTATTATCCAACATTTTGCTTTCCTTTTTGGAAGCATTGTAAAGAGGAAAAATGTAGCGACCTTTTTAGAAATTTAGTGAATTTAGCGAATTTTCATTAGAATTTTGATTTTGATCTCATATTAAATTAAAGAAATTTCAATAATATTATGCTTTTAATATTTTTAATATTATTTCTTTATAATATTAATTTAATATTTAATCTAAAATCTAATTTATATATTTTATTATAAATGTATATGTATATATTAAATTTACAGGTTATATTTACTGCAAGTTAAAGAATTAACCGTCAATATCCCTACCAATAATTGGCATTTGTTGAGTGTTTTGCTGTCATAGTTTTTGCTTATTATTTTTGCAAAGGATTGAATTCCATTTATTATTGCTTGACTCTACATTATTATTTGAACCAAATGGTTGCTATGGAACAGGATACACATATCCACAAAGTAACATTGTTGTTAATTCATGAATTGTTTATGTACTTTGTACATATCAGTTCATTCAGTTGCAATTAATGAATTAATTGAAAAATAGTTGGCATTTGTTTTAAATTCCTTTGTATACAATATAATTATGTGTGAGAGACACTAGGAAATGTAACAAACAAAATGCAATGCTACATCTAGGAATTGTTCCATACTTGGACATTCGTCATCATTGACGGCTCAACATAATGTCTTGTCTCACTTTGTTTCGTTATGTCTAACTCATCAGGGTGCCGACAGAGCCTGAATTCAGTATTGAATTTTGCTTGTTACATTTCCTGGTGTCGCTTGCACAATTATATTGTGTCTACTATTCATGTTTTGCAAAACTGGGTAGTATCAAATGATATATTCTTTGTATATATTATTAATTTTCTCTTACTTTAAAAATATTAATAATTTTATCCATATTGTGCTGGATAACCTATCATGTTCCTAATCGCGTGATAGTACAAACTAATTATTCAAATTAACCCCTAATATATTGAGTAGTGTCATAAGTGTTCTCAAATTTGAGTCTGAGAATGACTTAATCCAATGTTATTAATAAGGAAATCTTAATTATTTTTAGTTATGTTTTCTTAAATACCTCTCAGATATCTTAAAAGTTCGTGTTTCTATACTTTTTGTCTGTCATAACCACTTATAAAATTCAATTGGAAAAATGTCTTTATTTTGTTACGAAAAATTATGATAATGTATGTTTAAAATTTTGTAATAGTTGACTAACAATTGAACTGAGCGTGGGTGTAGCTAAGTTCTTATGTTATAGTATCTACCAAAATTACCTCTTTGAAAAGAATGACTTCAATTCAGTGCTAATTTTAATAAAATGCAGATCTATCTTATTATTTTGCATTGTCTGTAAAGATAACAAGAGAAAATTAGAAGTTTATTAGAACCTTTTATGTACTGTTTATTTTTAAGTTGTTTTTTTTTTTGATTGGCCAATGATATTTTTTTAAGTTTATAATATGAATTTTGTTTAAAATTATTTAGGAGTTAATTATTAATGTTGCTCTAAAAATTTATTTTAAACCTAAATCTTGTATTACTGTATGCATGTAATATAGTAGACATGTATCATGTACTAAACAATATTACATTAGTGTTTCAAAAAATACAGGTAGCACACGGAAATCCATTAAGTGAATTCTATTTTAAATGAAATTAAATTCTAAATTATCCTCAAAGTGACAACACAATTTGCTTTAAAAACTATGAGTAAGCAATATTAGTTTTTTAAAGCTATCAAAAAACCTAATAGAATCTTCAATTGCTATGACAATATCCATAGATTTTTAAGAATAGAAATTGTTAATAATGAAAAATAGATATTTATAAAAATGATTATGATGAATTAAATGAAAATTATGATGCATAATCAACCCAAATGTGATATATTAGGCTCTGTTTCACAAATATAAATTTGTATACTTTTGTTAAATAGAACCTGTTAAAATAACAGCTTTATTATTTATTTATTTTAATCTTCTGCACACACTAATAGTTTTTACTAGATTGCTAGCTAGCTGATTCTCACTATTAATGATCCTAATTCTTAGGTATTTACTGTTTCAATAATATTTTTAGTGGACAACGTTCTGGAAGGAGAATTAACGATAGATAACAGGAATTCACTCCGGGCCTTTCGAACAGTAGTAGTCCTGGAGTTTACTAATGTTGCTTCATCATTAGAGAAGAGGTATTATGATTTACACCTTGACTTTAATTATATATATATTGAAATTATGTTTCAAAAAATTAAAGAATTAAATTATAATTAAACTAGTTTACATGTGCATGTAGAAATCACAAAGTTAATTCCACCACGTTAAGTTTGATTTTCACATGTTAATTAATTTTATATTTTAGGGCCTGTTTTATTATTTACTTTGCCTTTTCAAAGTTTGTCTTATCTTGTCCTCATTATACTCAATGAGGGAAGACTACATGATAAAGTGATTTACAGTAATAGTCCCTTGAAGTATCTTTCTGTAAAATTATCCTTTCTAATTATTTTGAAGGTTTTGATCATTAGAGCCTTTGCAATTAAAATATGTTTAAGATCTTTTCTTAAAACTTTCTACCACTCATATCATATTTCACTCATTTTGAAACTGCTTCAAACCAATTTGTTTTTAAATTATACCTTAAATGATGAAGAAAAAAAATAGTCTGCCTATCTGGAGTGGAGGCCTAGGTATGATTGCTCACACTCAAAATTTTAAAAAAAACTCACAAATTTTAGGTTCTAGAAATAAGTAGTTCTTGTTGATCATAAGCAATTCTTGATGATGACACTTTTTAAGCTAATAAGATTTTTAATAAATCGACTGTTAATCCATGAAAATTAGATAACTGCAACCAAGTGTTGGCAAAACCATCAAAAATTGGTGATTTTTTGCAGTCAGAGGATTTCTTTCAAACCATTTTTTGTCTTTGTTTTGAGCATTTTTTAGTAATTTTGGAAATATTATAACTTTGATTGTTATTATCCTATTTTGATGAATAAACACTTGATTTATTGGAAAGGTTTAAAAAATGGCCTCTTTACGTGGCCATTTTTGAACATTGATTCTTTAAGTCAAAAATGCTTCAACCAAGATTACATTTTTTATCTACAAAATTTAATAATAGATAGACCAGTTGATGGTCTAACATTACAATCCTGTTTAGTATATAAAGTTAATTTTTATTTATTATTTTCAGATAAAGAGAGCTCTGTTGACCATCAAAATTGCATTATGGTGCTTCTGAAATCTCAGTCAAAGTTATTGAATTAGGTAATTAGAATATAGTTATACTAAAGTTAAGGTTCTAGGTGAATGGCAAGAATCTTAAATTAAGGGTATGACTCATTAATTCAATTTGCCATTGAACAAAGTGACCCCGTTGATGATAAAAAAATAGAGAAGAACCCATCACAAAACATATGTCAAAAACAAATTGCACATGCTTACAATAATTACATTAACTGGGCATCTTAAATTTAGAGCAAAATTACCTTTCACAATAGTTTTCTTTTGAAAATTAATTACTTTATTTTTCTTGTCCCCACCTTGTGTTACCATATTTTTTTATTAAAAAAAATAAAGGTTGGTCATTTAAATGTTTATTGCCCTACCATCCTTTTTTCACAATTCCTCCATATTTTCAAAAATTTATTTTGCATATTTTTTTAATTTTCTTTTTTATTTCTACTATTAT
>JACMZG010001911.1:22160227-22305227 GCA_018340805.1 Microvelia longipes
TCTTCAATTATTATTTTAATTTTTTTTAATTTAATTTTTACAAAAAAAATAAGTACTCAAGGTACATATATAATAATTTTATTTATTTGTTTTATTTTACTTTATCAATATATTTCTCTAATTTTATACTTTATCTTAGATTATAGGAAATAGAAAAATTTTATTTTAATTTAGTTGAAATTATTAAATTTGTATTTTTACATTAGGGTTAAAAAAAACAAGGGTTTAGGACAATAAGGAAGTAACATATTGAAAATAAGAACATAGATTACTAGAAATATGATTCATAAACATAATAAAAAAATATCACAAATGGTTTGCTAGTTTAAGGGCTTATCCACTAAAAAGGGGAGGTTTTACTAAAATAAATTTTCAAATGAGAGATATGGGCAGATTCGATTATTTCTAACGAATTCGGATGAGACAATTGCGCTGTTACGGGCGTAGAAAATTTTCTTATACGATACGGGCCTTTATAAATAGGATTGAGTTTTTTGCTTATTTTCTTAGCTTTATTGCTTAACGTATGTTTTTGGAGTAATACTAATTGACCTACTTTGAAAGGATTTTCTATTCTATTTTTATTATATTGGCGAGCTCTTTGATTATGAGCTTTGTTTAAATTAGTAATAGCCTTTTCCCAAATAGCATGGGTTTCGGGCGTCGGATCCGTTCCCAATAAGGAATCTAAATCCCAGTTCATATCTAATGGATCGCCGGGATTGTAGCGAAATATTATTGAGTTAGGAGACATTTTAGTAGCTAGGTGTAAAGAAGCATTAAAATTTCTTTGAAAATATGGAGCATCGAGTCCCATAGGGCATGATTCTGACTGTGAAATATTCGCAAAGCGACCTTTATCTGTTTATTAACACGTTCGGCATGATTTGGTTGCGGATGGTATTTGCTCAACAAAACATGCTTACCTTGTGCCGAGCACATATCTTTGAAATTCTGAGATGTAAAATTTTTCGCTTGATCGGTAATAATATGTTTTGGAGATCCGAAGATAGATATAAGCGATTTTTCTATTATTTTAACTGTTGTTTTGGCACATATTGCGTGTGGGTACAAATAAGCTAAATTTTGAAAATCCATCAACCATATTTAAAATATATTTGTTTCCGTTGCTTGAAGCTGGTAACGGTCCTATATAATCAATAAACACTTTGTCAAACGGGAATTGGGGAGGGTTTGACGACATGAGTCCTAGCTTTGTATTTCGACTTTGTTTTGAAATTTGACATAAATGGCATTCTTTTACTAATTGAGTAATATCTTCTTTTAAATTTGGCCAGTAATATTTTTGTGATATTTTGTTGATGGTTTTAAATATACCAAGATGATTACCAAGAGGCGAGTCATGGTAATACTTAAATATAGCAGGAATTAATATCTTAGGTATATAAACTCGGTATTTGTTTTGATTAGGAGATTTATAGACAAGAATATTGGAACGTACAGAACAATTTTTATACTCGGGGAGATTTAAGTTGTTTTTAATAAAATTTATTTCTGGGTCATTACTTTGATGAGATTCAATATCTGCAAAAACTTGGGGTATATCCCAAAGAACAAGAGTCCGCGCGTGATTAATTTGGTCCGCTTTCTTATCACTGTTAAAATCTGATGTTCAGAAATATTATTTTCATAATTACTATTTTCATCTTTGGACTCAAACATACGGGATAAACAATCGGCTATCACATTTTCATGTGACCTGACATGTTTTGTGGTAAATTTTAAACTATTGAGCTGGGCGCTCCACCTAGCAAGTTTTGGATTTAAGCGAGCCCCTTTTAAAATGTAAGCTAGGGCAGAATTATCAGTTTCTAACAGGAAAGGTTGATGCTCTAAATATTCTCTGAATTTAGTAATAGCAAAATGTATCGCTAAGGCTTCTAGTTCGAAAATAGATTTATTTTTCTCATGTTTAGCTAGAATTCTGGATGCATAATACACTGGGAGTCTATTTCCAAACTCATCTTCTTGGCTTAAAACAGCAGCTAAACCAGACCCAGACGCATCGGTCGCTAAAATAAAGGGTTTTGAAAAATCGGGTAATTTTAAAACTGGGGAAGAAGCTAAGTTATTTTTTATTTGCTCAAAAGCCTTCTGCTCGACTTCGGTCCAAATAAACTCAACATTTTTCTTTTTAAGATTATAAAGGGGTGCTACTATTTCACTGAAATTATGTTGAAACTTGGAATAAAAATTAGCCATGCCTAGAAATCTAGACAATGTTTTACATTAGTGGGACTAGGGAAATCACAAATCGGCTTTACTCTATCCAAATTAATACTGATTTTTCCATTTTTAAAACATGACCCAATATTTCTATCTTTTGATGACAAATTTTTAATTTTTGGGGATTTACAGTCAAACCTGCTTGTTTTAATCGTTTTAATACTTCTTCTAAAATTTTATAATGTTTTTCTATGGTTTCAGTGTATATAATTAAATCGTCAAAATATGCAAATAAGCCTTTAAATTTAATATCATGAAAGATTATATCGATCAGTTTGGTCAGCATCTGCGCTGACATAACCCACCCTTGGGGCAAAACTTGGTACTCAAAAAGTCCTAGGGGGCAAGTGAAAGCAGTGAATTTCTTTGATCTTTCACTTAACTTGACTTGATAATATGCACTGGAAAGATCGATAGTTGAAATGTATTTCGCTGAACCTAAGTATTGGAAAGCTGTATCTAGGGAGGGGGTCGGTATATTTTGCTGAATAACTCTTTTATTAACTACTCGGAAGTCAGTTATTAGTCTCATTTTGGTACTATCTCGTTTAGGTATGACGAAACAAGGTGAAGAAATATTAGATGTAGACGGCCTTATGACGTCTTGCTCTAATAATTCATTTATTATTTTCTTTAACCCATCAAGTCGAGGGGGTGAAAGATGATAAACTTTGCCTTTAATTGGTGAATAATCTGTAAGCTCAATATCGTACTCTATAGGTCGGTTCTCCCAATTTTATTAGTTATAACACCTGAATATTTGTTTAAAATTTCTCTAAATTTAATTTTTCATTTTCAGTTAAATGTGATAAATCAATATGGTCAATATTATTGGACTCATTATTTTCTGACGCGCCACTTTCAGAAATTATATCATCTGTATTATTTATGGGTTCGCTTGATTGTTTTAAAGGTTGCAAATGGAAAGAAGTATTTTTATCAAAATTAAAATTTATGGTATGATTAAATCCGTTGATAATAATTCCGGCGTGTTCAATAAAATTTCGCCCTAGAATAATATCTACCGGTATGTTTCCGACATAAAACGGGAAATCCCAGGCATATTTATCTACTTTTATATGTATAATACTTTTCTCTTTGAATGTCATAACGGACCCATCTGCCAAAATAGTTTGGTAGTTGATAGATTCACGTTTTTTAACAGTATTTTTAAATTTCATCAATTGTTCTATAATGTCTTTAGAAACTAAGCTCTCGGTTGATCCCGTATCTAACAGACCTTTGAAACTCTTACCATCACATTTAATATTTACGTAATACGGTTCTGTGAATTTTGTTTCAGCATTAATTTTTTTTATATTAATAAAGGTGGAGGGCAGTTTATTATTTTTGGGGCGATTCCTACCCTTAATCGTCCCATTTAAGCGTTTAAAGCTTGATTATTATTTTCGGTGTTGGGATTTGATTGTTGTAATGATGAGCGTTGTGGATTGCGTTGTTGAGTATTATAATTTTGGAATTTATTATTTTGTTGTCTTTGGTTATATTGGTGTTGGTTATGATTTTGTTGAACATAATTAGTTTGACTATTTTGCATGTTTCTATTATATCTGTAATTTTGTTGAGGATTATAATTATGTCTTTGCATGTTATATTGTGAGTTGTTATTATTATTATGTTGTCTGTTATATTGTGGTCTATATTTTGTTGTGATCTGTTTGCATTATGATTAGGGTTATATTGTTGTGTATAGTTTTGTTGTGAATGATCTCTTTGCGTGTAATTTTGTTGTTGTGTGTTGTTTATCTGTGTATAATTTTGTTTAGCAGAATTGAAATAAGTTTGTTGTCTTCTATTATGTTCTTGGTTACTTTGTGTATTCTTATATTTTTGGTAGTATTCTTTTTCGGTTTTTGAAATTTCTTCAGCATATTTAGAAGTTTGGTATAATTCTATATAATTGCGAGGTTGGGGATAGTTTGCTAAGGCTCTTCTAGTTTGAGGATTTATATTTTGCATAATAATAGATATTACTTCATTCTCGGGTATTTCTGGTTCTAAAATGCTAAGTTTATCTTTTATATCTTTTGTAAATTCTACCATGGTTTCACTCGGCTTTTGGACTCTATAAACAAAATCTGATTTAATTTTTCGTAACATTCTTGGAGGTAAAAGATCGCTTTTAATAAATTTTATTAAGTTTGTCCAATTATTGTTTTGAATGCCTTGAGTCCATAAGGTTCTCAAAAATGAGGCTGTGTATGGAATGATTCTGTGAATAACTGCTGATTCTGCGATTAATTGCAAATTAATAATTTCAGTGATTTGAACCAAAAAATTAATTAATTTTTCAGGTTCCTGACCAGTACAAATCGGTAATCTATTAACACAACTATCTATAATTTTATAGTTTTCTTTGGTGTAGTTAGATAAATTCGTATTTGAGTTAGTATGAGCGTTTCTTAGTTGAGAATTAAATTGAAATGAATCATTTTGATAATTTGGATTTAAATAAGGGTTTCCAAGGCTATGGTTATTCATCATTTGTTGAGACGAACTTATATTTTGTTGAACTCTCAAGTCGTTATTCTGTGGAAGATATTGGTTGTAATTTTGTATTAAATTGGAATTGAGGGGTATGTTTTGATCCAACGAAAAACTGGCATTTTGTTCCAAATTTGGATTGATATTATTTTGCATGTTAGGAAAAATATTATTTTGTGGATTTTGTAAATAATTATTTTGTAAATTAAAATGAGAATTATTGTGTAAACTTGGAATTGAATTATTTTGTAAATTAGGTGGTGAATTATTTTGTATATTAGGTGATGAATTATTTGTAAGTTAGGTAGTGCATTTTGTAAGTTATAGGACACATTGTTTGGTTGTACATTTTTATTTATATGTTGTACCATATTTGAATTAAAGTTTTGTTGCATGTTAGGATTAATATTTTGGTGCATATATGAATTGAAATTTTGTGGTACACATTGGGTTAAGTTTTGATGAATGTCTGGGTTTATATTTTGCGGCATATTTGAATTTAAATTTTGTGATCCACATTGATTTATGCTTTGTTGTATGTTGGGATTTGTATTTTGGTGCATATATGAATTGAAATTTTGTGGTACGCATTGGGTTAAGTTTTGTGGCATATTTAAATTTAATTTTGGAGCAGATGGCTCCGTAAAGAGGTACGACATTTGATTTTGGTTAAAATTAACAATACTTCTGTCATTTGCTTTGGCGATTACATTTTTCTCACTATTATGGCCAATTGTGCTATGTGAATTGGGTACTAATTCTGAAGAAGCGTTTGGAAATGACGCCGGGATTAAATTTTGACTTAAATTGGTCAAGTTAAAATTACAAGCATTAGGAATAGAGTTCTGATTTTCGCTGGGTTTAGTATTCGTGTCTAAACCCTTGAATTTTTATTTAATTTTGTCCTATCATTGTCGCAAGTATTAGATATTAAGAGATGATTTGAATTAGTATTGACGTTTGTCGTTGATTCTGAATTAAAATTAGATGTGTTTGGCATTAAATTTTGGTTACAATGTGACATAAAATCTTGATTGAATGCACTCGTATTATTTTTTTGTAAACTCGAATTTTCATTAAAATGAAGGAAGTTTGCATTAGAATTAGGGATCGTATTAACACTTAAATTAGGTACGTTACTTATGTTAGAAGAAGATATCATATCGACATTTAAACTAGGCATATTTTCATTAACATTACTTATCGCATTAACATGTATATCAGACATGTTGGTCGCATTAAACGTAGTTATAGAATTTTCATTTAAATTAGGCATACTTCGAGATCTACCACCGTACGCAGAGATAGAATTTAAATGGTGGTTATAATTCAACATCGAGTTTTGACTTAAATTTAATAAATGGTTATCAAAATTTCGTTTCCTTGTGGTAATGTTTGGATGATTTATTATTGATGGGGAAACTTGTGAACAATTTCCTATGGTTTCAGTAGATCTGTCTATTGACTTGGATAGAAAAGTTCTCAATAATTTTCTATAATGTTCGAGTTTTGCCCTGTATGGGCTGGAATGCCAAAAGCAATACATTGATCGTAAGCATCATTTTTATTCAAGTTTAATATCCAAAATTTATTTTTTGGATACGATAAAAGTGTATACACCATGTTTAAATAAATTAAATTTTAATAAATTAGATTTTTGTGAATTAGCCTCTCCAAACATTCCTCAAAGCAATGAAATTTAAGTGTAGAAAAAATTATTAAATTAAATGAAATAAATAAGTAAAAAAATAATTGATACTCCCTGGTCAATTTTTTGAGGTGAGTAGCCACGTTGCCCGATCGCGAGTCACGGATGCGCGTTATTTAGGTAAAAAAAATTTTTCGGCGAGCTCTACTTGGTGTTCATACATAAATTGTTGTAGATAGATTCTTTAAAATAAAATTATTGTACCCATATTGGTTATAATAATTGCATTAAAAAAATTATTAGATATTATTAAAGTTAGATATATTAGATATTATAAAATTAAAATTATTAGAATTATTAAAGTATTAGATATTATAGATTAAAAAAAAATAACTTATAGATTTTGTGCAATCAAAATGGCTTGATACTTAAAACTTTAATTTCTTTTTTTCCAGCATGATATTTAAAATTTTGAGGGGAACATTTTGTATTAATTAGACGAAATGTTAATAAATATAAAGAAACGAATCAAACCACGCTGCTACCATTTTGTAACCATTTGGTCACAACAAGCCCTCAAACTAACAAACCCAAGCCATTTTGATGTGCTTAAATAATTAATAGGTAATATATAGATATAAGTATAGTACGAACACGCAGGTAGGACTAACTGCTAGAGCTAGGAATTATCTGGAATAGGGGTGGGAGTCATGGACGACGGTGGTAAGGTAGATTAGTGCATGGAAGTATAGAGGAGGGATATGGGGGGTCTGTGATGCATGGTCACAAAGAATTCTTTTAAAATTTCAGGTAAATTAACGAACATCAAGCTGAACAGATTGTAAAACACCACCCAAAAAGTCACCAAGGAATGGACTCCGTTTCTAAAAGGCAAATTTGATTCACTTCGAATCATTACGAAGATCCAAACCAAATTCGCCCGGCTTGAAGATCGACGTTCTAGTATTTCTCCCAATTTGATAGTCTAAGACGAAAGTTGGAATTTACCTTGCTTACGAAGTACAACAACTTGATTTTGATTTATTGTAAGTGAGGAGAGTTGGAGTAGAGTGACTCAAAGCACTGTGACCGACTTTCCTATGCGAAAACCACGCGTATGAAACTGTACTTGTAAAATCATAAATACCAATGTAAAAGATTAACTTAATTAAGTATTAACTTAATTAAGTTAGATATCTTAAGGCTGGAAGATCTTGGCTCTTACAAATTGGATTAACCTCTCCAGATTTCATCTAGATGTGCGCCAAATATGCATTTCAACGATTTAACATAAAAATTATCAGGAATATATCTTTAACAAATGTGACATTGAACCATTAGATTTTAGCGGATAGATAGTAGATAATACGAATGCATAATGAGATTTCTTTCCACTAAATTGCTCTTGACTTTGTTTTGTACATTTATTATAATAATACCTTGTAGATTTAATTTACCGGTTTAAAGTGTATATTCATATGAGAACATAATTAAGGAACTATCAAATCCGGAAATGGCGAAGCATGCAAAATATTAAGCCTTCTAAAATATACATAATAATATAACAAGTGATTTAACGTAATGAGAGTTACTTTTTAGGGGATTGTCAGTGGCGTGGCGCTCACAAAGCACTGTATATATATAATATATATATATATATATATTATATATATATATATATATATAATATATATATATATATATATATATTTGTGTGTGTGTTATGGTCCAAAGCAGCAAGCTTATTTGTATTGTAAAAGCTTTTAAAATAGTATTTGTTGCAGGACAAAGTAGAATTGTGTTGTGACATATGATTAATTTTGCCAGTTCTCTAATATTCGTTTCTTTTTTAACTTGTTTACTGTTCAAAGATCTAAAATGAGTTAATTCTCGAGATATAGCATGTTAAAGCATAGCCAGATTAATTGTATTCATTCAAAATTACCCTTAAAACATAATATGTGATCTAAGGCAGAGTTGGTCTTATCTTCTTGCAAAGCCAGATCATTTTAAAAATGAACTTAATCTTTTTGAATTTTTCAGCAGATACCTTATCTTGTAATGGTATTCTATTCAGAAGGTACTGGTGAGTCATGCAAGTTTTTTTAAAGGGGAAGAACCCTTAAAGCGTGAAATGCAATGGTCTGTAAGGTAGATAGGAGACCTGAGACCTAAAGCCAGGTTAGCAAGGAACAAGCCAGAGGGCATAGTCTCTAACTCAGGTAAGAGGTCTACAGGTATCCCCTCTTCACAAAGCCACTATATCCCCCACCCACGTAAACTCTACGGTCCCGTCAGTCAGTCTTACACCTGTCCCGTAGTCGCGAACTATACACCGCTATTTTAGCCCTAAATCCCCACCTCAGTGCAATAATCAAATTTTTACTATACTTTAAACAAAAATTTAAAACGATTTGAAATTTCGGGCATCGTATCCCGGAGTTTTGATATTTCAAATCGAGTGTTAATTTTTTTTCGGGTGTATTATTGTATCGATTGATTTTATTTGGATCTCATTTACCAAGGAGCGGCAAATTTCTCACCTGGTGGTAAGTCAATACTCAATTTCTTTCTTACGTTAAGTATGAATAATAATTCAAAGTATGAATAATTCAAAAGTGTCGAGCTAAATGTTCTTATTTAGCACCTATTTGATTTAGAACATCGGTACTTACCAACTTAATTATACTTAAACAACTTAATTTAATAGTCATGATTGCTAAGTATACTTATATTTATAAAATGTGGATTGATTTATATTCTAAAATCATGAATGTTAAATATGCTATTATCAGAAAATATAAGTACAAAACATAACATGATTAAAAAGGTGGATTGTGGTGGCAGCATAAATAGTGTTGGAAGACTAAGAAGAGATTTTAAAATGAAACAACAAAACAAGATCAAATAGTCCAAGAGCCAGGCCTAAAAAATGTGACTCATTTAGAACTACTTTAAACCAAATTTTTCTGAAAATATACCTTTAATTATGAAAGAAAATCATATTCTGTCTATTAGGGCTCCAGAGTGGAGCTCTTCATATGAATGCGCTCTCTCAAACATTAGAAAATCGCACAAATTCCAGTTTTCTTGTAATAAGTGGTTCCCTGTAGGTCGTGTGCAAAACATTTCGTTGAGTTTTTTCGTCAAAATCAGATAAATACAACTAAAGTTATGACATTTGTTAAATGGCCAACAAATGCACAAAAAGCCAATATTTTTCCAAAGAAATTTACTGACTTTGCATAAATTAACCATTTTTTCAGTGTTTTTGAAAGAGCCATAACTTTAGTTGCAGTCATCCGATTTTGATGATTAAACAATCGTTTTACAGAAAATTGTATCACCTTTAAAAATGTTCTTTTCATGTTTTGCATCCGACCCACAGGGAACCACTTATTAAAAAAAATAAAAAATGTGCTATTTTATATAATTTTGAGCTCCACTCGGAACCACTCAAATATGAAGGGCTCCACTCGGGGTAAGCAGACTATCTTTTTTCTTCATAATTTAAGGTATATTTTCAGAAATATTTGGTTTGAAGTTGTACAAAATGAGACAGATTTTTTCAGGTCCCCGGCTCTTGGACTCAAATATTTTTATAAATTTTACTTCTAAAGAAATAGACCTTTTAACGTTTAGTACAATCCCAAGCCTGCAATATTCAGTTTAAGGCTCTAATAAACCCTGAAGTAAACAACAACAAAATTACAACCACAGGATGCATTAAATGAATAAAAACATAATTTACAGATAAAATAAGAAAATATCAAACAAATCGGTTACGGTGTATCTCGGAGCTTTTTCTCGCCTTACCGGATTTGCTACACTCATCCTCACCCCTTTATACTTCCTTCGCTCGTCCTCAGACTGTAAAAAAAGTTTTATTCCCAGCGGTCAGCTCACTTACTGATCTCGCTTGATACTCCTAAACACTTGTGATCCAATAAGAACCGTAGGTATGCTTGTTTTATTTCAATAAACCTTTAGTAGAAACTTTGCCATTAGAGTTCTAATGGCAAAGTTTAACTCAATTTGATTTTTCAATTTTTAAAGATTTTTTCTTTAAAAACGCGTGAACGTCTTTCGATAACAAATGAACTAATGCATATAATGATATAAAACCATATTAATTATTTTAAAAAATAATCTATTCTTGAATACAAATAATTTAGTATTTTCAGACAATACAAGGATAACTCGAGTAACTTTTTAGTTAATTTACAACGCAATGTTAATTTGGATTTAAAAAAAACTTTAGACACCTGGAAGAAGTAAATTCTAAAATATTAGAGTAATGTGTATTTTTTAAAAAGGGGAATTTCTAGAATGCTTGTTTACTTGTACTTTTTAACGAATTTTTACACTAATAAAATAATCTGAGAGTGTAAGGACTCTCACAAGCGTGATATTACCAAAGTAGCATGAGATTTATCTGTGCAGAAGCCGGTTCATCGTCCTACCTAACCTGTCTTCGTGTTTATAATATGCAAACGAGATGATAGATGTAACAGGAAAAACATACAGACCTGCATTTAGAATAAAGTACTATTAAATAACTAAAAAGATTTAATACACTTTTGTTTAAGGGTTAGTAAATGAAAAGAGAATATAACAAAGAGTACAAGGTATAATAATTATAATATAATGAAAAAAAATAATAGTATAGTAAATACTGAATAAAATATTAAATACAAATGATAATATGGCATATACTGTATTAAATATTAGATAAAACTGATAATATAAAAAATACTGAATAAAATATTAGATAAAACTGATAATATAGTATTCACTGTATAAAATATCAGATAAAACTGATAATATAGTAAATACTAAATAAAATATTAAATACAACTGAAAATATAATATAGTAAATACTGTATAACATGTGAGATAAATCTGATAATATATTAAACATTGTATTAAATATTAGATAAAACTGATAATATAGTAAATACTTTTTTAAATATTAGATAAAACCGATAGTATAGTAAAAAGCCTTTTAAATGTTAGATTAAACTGATAATATAGTAAATACTTTTTTTAATTTTAGATGAAACAGAGAATATAGTAATACTGCATATGTATACTGCATATATATACTGCATATGTATACTGCATATATATATACTGCATATATATACTGCATATATATAGTATACTGCATAAAATATAGGTGAAAAAAAGTTTCCGAGTAATTACAATAATTAGTAGTCATACTTAAAATGATACCACGACTATTAGTACGTATTTTTGTCCGTTTCCGGAGTCTTTACCATGCTGAGTTGTCTGTAATAATCAATGCTTTAAAATGTTAATGCTAGTGGGTTGAAACATGGTTGGTTGATTAATATTTTATATCTAGTTTATATTTATAACCTGATTAACCCTTTTTAATTACTCAGAAACATTTCAATAAACATGGAAACTTAGTTAGTATACAATACTTTCAATAAACATATATGTACTAAGTCAAGTAGTATACAATACTCCTTGGTGCATCTTTAAAAGACCAACAACAAATGTGTTGAAAATATTTTTATTTCTTCATCAGTAGTATTTCATACTTAATCAAACTACATGAGCATTTATCATAGAAATAATCGTTATAATAAGGATAATTACCATAATTTGTTATTTAACTTGAAATTACTTGAGGACCAACTTAGTACAACAACGACTTGAAATGCGAATGTCTTTTAGTCACAAACAAATTCACATAGTTACATTTCAGTACTATGTGCGTTATCACCGGTAATAAATTAAGGTAATAATTAATAACATTGATACATATTAAGTGGTATACAAAATTTTGAATCTGTTATCCGGCTATCTAACTTTAGATCGACGCCTTCATCAAAATTGAAAGGTATCCCTATACTTATAATGTGGGACTACATGACTTCACAAATACATAAATTTACACAGTATATTGACAAGGTAGACTCCAGGTGCACAGTAAATATAGAATACAATTTATGAACATTTCATCATGATAACTTGAATTATATGTAATAAAATTGCAAGGAACTTGCAATTTTGATTGCTAACACAGATATTACAACGGCCTTGCTTGCCTGATTACATGGTTCACGCCCTTTCAGACAGACAACACCTCTATTCCTTTCAATTGGTGCAATCTGTATTTAATTAATGTTATTATAACTATTTATTTATGCAATATCCAACTACATTTACGGGGAATAATTAATTTATGCGAATATTTATTAGAGACAGTATTCTTTAAGATATTTATTAGTTAAATTTATTAGAATATTGAATAATTAATTTTTAATAACAATTTTAATGAAGTTTAAGATCTTTCGGGGTGACAGCGTTGGTTAAAAAAAATTAATGATCCTGACGTTTTTTTTTAACACTCACGACATCTTCAGTGGCGTAGAACATCGCTGTGTTCTTTCGAGGCTATACACTTTGAACTGCACCAGATGAGACATTCAGTGTATATTGCTCTCAATATCACGATGATCTTCGCCTATGAAGATATTCCATTGGTAACTGTACATCGGGAACTACAATTATGTTGTCAATGAAGTTGAGACCGGAACCTTTTGAACACTATTGTCTTGTGCCTAACAGGACCTATTTCTAGTCTAGCACTAAATTTGAAAATGGTAATATGAAACAATATATTTTTATTTTTTTACTTATATTTTCTTTCTAACTAGAAGTGGCAAACTTTTACGGTAAATTCTTCAATATCCAACATAATATATATTTCACTTTTCATACGTCATATCCATCTCTTTATATTTCGCACAAACCTTTCTTTTATAACGTGACAAGTCAAAGAAATTTAAAGATAATTTATCTCTATACTTTCCAAAGTTTTAAACTTCTCGAAAACATCATTTCGTCTCTAATTTGATACTTGTCTATAGAAACACACATGTACAAAAGAAAGTTTGCACTTACTAAAATATTTGTAAGAATTTATAAAAAAAAATTCACGCCTGTCGTAAGTTGCAAGCTCGACGATTAAGCAACGATAAAAACCTTTAAAAACGTGATGCTACGATTATCGATAACAATCGTGCATATAAGATAACAAATGTAAACTCCTAAATCAAAAGTAAACTTTAACAAAAAAAATTAATTATTTGACTAATGCAACATTATTCAAAAATTGTAAAATTTTTAACTTTAAATTTTACAAAAGATTGTAACTTTTTTGGACAACCATGGAATTTTATATTTTTTAGAGTAAGATAAAATTATTTGAAAACGGTAAAATTAGCTTATAAAATTAGAGTTTATTGAAATGGGGGGGCCTCTACTTATATATATATATATATATATATATATATATATATATATATATATATATATTATGTGTGTGTGTGTGTGTAACACGATATTTTGTTCCTAGACGTTTTTATGGGACTCGATAACTTTCGAACGCTTTTTCGTATTTGAATTAAACTTAGCGCCAGAATAGACCTCGTAAATGTCCAGAACCCTATTTTTATTTTGGATATATTTCTTTTACTAAATCTATATAAATAAAATTGTAAATTTTTAAGTATTATCTGGAAAAGAAATTGAAATACTAAAGGGGTAAGTAAAAATTGCTAAACACTAAAGAGGAGCTTGAAACTAAAATTACTTCTTGTGGCGTATGTTATACATGTAGTTTATTTCTTTCAGATACTTCATAGTTTCTTTTTATTGCTATTATTAGGTGTTTAAATAATTTAGAACAAAACTATTTGATCTCATGATCACGCTTTTCTCGATCATGAACTACATCGATTAATTTTCAACTGTGATATTTCACCTTTCACGGTTTAGAGTAGAAAGAAAAACGGTTTTATAAAAATAAGATCAAATAAAACTGACATGGTCTAAAACCCTATAATAGGATAGTTGAGGATGAATTACCTGATTTACAGGGTGTGACCCCGAGTGACCTAGCCTTCCAGCGACAGGTACCTCAGTCAGGAAATAGACAACAAAACACAGGTAGATATTTTAAAAAAATACAGGTACTAAACGTGTTTAAGGTTTTAATCTAGGACAACAAAGCAGAAAGATGGACAAAAAACTATAACAGATTAAATTCCTTTTGAAAGTTTTTGTGCTAGGGTACTTAAAGTAGTTAAAACCTTTCTTTTCCTTTTTAAGTTTGTAAACAAAATAACTGAAATCAGCCAAATATTAACAGTTAAAAGCTTCAAGAAGAAAAAACCCTGGAAGTAAAATCCCTGACATTACTATTTTTTAATCAATTTTCAATAATAGTAGGAAGAAAAATATCAATTTAGGAAGGGCGATTATGAATTAAAAGAAAAAAGAAAACAAAATAGGTTGAAATATATACAAAGTAATAAAATTAGTTTTACAAACTTCGTTTTTTTCTGTAGCTCGTTGTAAATTTTTTATTTATCTATGTTTTATTAAAAGCGTATATAATTTACCTTTTGGTAGCAATATATATATATATATATATATATATATATATATTATATATATATATATATATATATATATATATTATATATATAATATATATATATATATATATATATAATATATATATATATATATATATATATATTATATTATTTATATTATGATTTGCATATTATCAGAGCAGTTGTTTTACTCGTCTCCAATTCTCCATCTATTTTAGTTAAAAAGTGTTATGATTAAGACTTAAATGTTTTAAGATAAAGTATTATACAAATTTAAAAATGTTGTGTTAGTGGTAGGGAGCTTCTTTGTCATGATTTGAGTTAAGGCAAGACATAAATGTTCAAATCATTAGATGTTTTGACAGAGATTTTGTAGTGTATATTAAAGATGGTTAACAATGAATAAACACACTTAAGTTTAAAAATATTTTATAGTCAAACCACACAAAGTACATAAAAAGAAAACTGACAGGTTTTTAACTATAAAAAATTCTGGCGGTGGTCCGCATGTCGGGTGAATTTCCTTTGGATGCGTGTTTCCGTGCCTTTTACATTATATAAGTTTACAACTACTAAATAAATAATTCCGGCGCGGTGGTCCGCTGTCGGGCGAATTTCATTTAGAATGCGTGTTTCCGTGCTAAACAACCCATATCTTGCTTATGCAAGAACCATGCCCATTGAGTGGTTCCGGTTCATGCTGTCAAGCACTGCTCGTAACTCATTTTGTCTGTATTTTCCAAAGGAAATGCGCATAATTATCTAGTTGGTTGTACAAAACTATGCCTCTAAAATTAAAAGTACGCACTATTATTTGCACTAGTTTGAAGCTTAGTTACTTATCTTTAAGCTTAGTCAGTTATCTTTAAAGGTTTTAGCGCATTTCCTTTGGAAAATACAGACAAAATGAGTTACGAGCAGTGCTTGACAGCATGAACCGGAACCACGCAATGGGCATGGTTCTTGCATAAGCAAGATATGGGTTGTTTAGCACGGAAACACGCATTCTAAATGAAATTCGCCCGACAGCGGACCACCGCGCCGGAATTATTTATTTAGTAGTTGTAAACTTATATAATGTAAAAGGCACGGAAACACGCATCCAAAGGAAATTCGCCCGACATGCGGACCACCGCGCCAGAATTATTTTCTAGTTGTAAACTTATATTAGGTAAAAAAACGGTAAAAAATTATTGTCCCTACTAGGATTTGAACCCAGGAACTCTGGGTTTGAGTGCTCGCATCCAAAGGAAATTCGCCCGACATGCGGATCACCGCGCCAGTATTATTTTCTAGTTGTAAACTTTTATTAAGTTAAAAAAAACGATAAAAAATTATCGACCCTTCCAGGATGTGAACCCAGGTATCCTGAGTTTGAGTGGTCGTATTGACTCCGGACCACTGCCATTCAACTCAGAGGCCCAAAAAACATTGAAAACGACACCCTACTCGAAATTTATTTTTTATCGACCTAAATTTTGGTTTTTGGTAATTTACAATGGTTTTTTCGATTTTTAGGTCACTTAGAGTGGTCGTATCGACTTCGGACCGATTTCATTCGATTCAGCGTCTCAGAAAACATAACTATTGACCTTTTTCGCGGCAAAAAATATTAACCCTGAATTTTGCCGATTGTTAATGACAATTAACAAGCAAACCGGGTTAATGACGTCACAAAAACCTGGTTTTCAATAGGGTTCGTGTCCTCCCGAAGGTTGATTTTTGTACCAAGTTTGATTAAAAAATATTAATCCGTTCGAAAGATAGCGTGTTTACAAGAAAGTGTCTAGAAATACATATGTATATATTATATATATATATATATATAATATATATATATATATATATATATATATATATATATATATATATATATATATATATATATATAATATATATATATATATATATATATATATATATATATATATATATATATATATATATATTATATAAAGTCTCGCAAAACTTATTTTTTCGTCATTAGGGACCTCTGAAACGGATTTGTGTCGTGGTCCGAGGTTCAAATTCCGCCATGACGCCTATCCCATTAGGCGAATTTCCAAAGGAAATTCGCTAAAAGTCAACTAATTAGTCATCGTCAGAGTACATTTATTAACTCTGACACACGTAAATGTATTTTGACGAACATAAATGTTCGTCAATATTATTTATACAAAGTATATTTTAGAATGGAAAATACATCCCCTTCTTAGTCTAAAAATTTTCTTTGATTTCCCGACCCTAATAATTAATAGGACACCTGATTTAAAACATTAATTCTCTACATTCTTTACATATCCCTTTTCAATTGCTACATACTTTTAAAGAAGAAGAAATAACAGTAATAAAACGGAAGGATGGGTTGTGAAGGAATGCATAAGGTCCTGAACCTCGCAATATACATTCTGAAACGAAATCGCGTCTTAAAATACAAGTAGATCAGAAGAATCATGTCAAAGATGACCCCAAAACATTTGATTATCTATATCATATTGTGAAAGTACTTTTGTACTTAATAAGTAATAGTAAATAACTTAATTAAGAACAAAGTATTATTATAATCTTTTTGGAATTACAATCGTGCTTTCAATTATAGGATACAAATCTTCTAAATCTATTTTAAAATAATTTAGTCAAATTATACCATTATTAGTTTAATCTCATAACTGATAAAATATAATAGAGATATGCAAATAAAGTCACTATTAAATTAAAGTTGATTTCAGAGGAATAAGAGAAAAATAGTATTCAATAAAGTAGAAAGGAAATAAGATCTAACAACAGATAAGAAAAATCTCTTGTCATTTCTCTGTTAATCAAATTATTGGATATATTCACTAATTGAACTGGTATAATTTAATTTCCTTAGGCACAGAGGTTTTTGATAAAATAATAAAGTTCTCTAATTAAATTTACAATAAAGGTAGCAAAATTGATTAGTTTTGCTATTAGTTTGTGATAAGTAATTATAGACTGGTGCATTCCGTTATTACATCAAAATTAAATCAAAGCTTACAAGCTATGTTTAAAATTTAACTTTCTAGTTTATTTGTAAAAATAAAACAAAAAAAGCTGTCAATCATAAAACGAGGCTCTTCTATATAGGCTTAAAAATGATAGGTGCATTTAATATTGCCGTTCATGATATGGCTTCATAACCTTAGTATTCATACAAATACCTCGAGAAATGTGCTAGCGACTTCAATGTAGTCAAAAAAACTACACATCATCAAAAAACAATTTTTTAAAGTTTAATAAGACGCTAATTTAATACCTTGCCTAGAATATCCTAAGAATAATCCTAAGATCTGATCAGTTCTTTCTCTCATAAGACTAAGTTTTTTCTAATTTCATTAAAATTGGATTAGCTGTTTGAGATGTAGCGCGATTACAAGAAATGTTTACACTTATACATTTATAACTTACTGACATACATACAAAGACAAACTTTTTTTTTATTTTTGTGATATGCAGGAGCTGAAACGTCGACATTTATTAATACAAGTGTGTTGTTTTTTGCCAATTCATGGTTCCTATTGCTTTAAGGATGTAGGGAAGCAATCAGCAGTTTGGAAAAGCCACATTTATGTAAATACGATACGTAAATAAGTATAATACGATACGTGAAAATAGGAAAACCACATTTATGTAAATACGATACGTAAATAAGTTTAATATGATACGTGAAAATGGGAAACACATTTATGTAATACGATCGTAATAAGTAATATGATACGTGAAAATGGGAAAACCACATTTATGTAAATACGATGCGTAAATAAGTATAATATGATACGTGAAAATGGGAAAACCACATCATATGATACGTAATGGGTATGTAAATACGATTCGTAAATAAGTAAAATACGAGACGCTCTGTGGTGTGTTATTATACTTATTTAACTGTACTAGCTAGTCTCGGGGCACGTTGGGGTCAATAATTTCAATAATTTATTGAATGTAATCACTTTAAAAAATCTGGCTGCAATTAATTTCCCTCTTATTAGACTTAAAATTTCTATTAATTTCCATCCCGTGCTATTCTTAGCACTACAACAATTGTGGTCGCAACGAAGATAATTCACGGAAATCTAGTATCTATACCGAATTGGGTATTAAATAGAAATGCTATATGGAGCAGTAATGGTCGTGATTACTTCATTAGAAAATACAAGCAATATTAATCGTATAAGTTACATTTTTAATTGTTGTAATTACTTGGTGCAGTTTAATAACGGCGTGGTGAGGTGAGGGTTAATTTTAAATTGAAGAACTCACTTTCTCACTTTTAGTAAAATAATTAATATATTAAAATAATAAAATATACAAAATATGTGCATAAGATTATAAAAGAAAACACAACAATACGAATAAATTCAGCAAATAAAACCAGGAAATATATGTTTTTCATGAAATCACTCAAGAGGAAATTGATTACTCAATTTGTTCTACCAATTAACCTTGATTATAAATAAATAATTCAGTCATCACTCTAATTAATCGGCTTATTTGGCATTTTTATTTATTAGTTATTATTGCTACAGTAATAAAACACAGGATGATTTGTTTACAACCTTCCATCTGATACGGTTTGATAAGTAGGTGGAATTTATTCATTCCCTGTTACAGGCGTTAAGTCAAGCAAAAAATATTATAAAATATTAAAAATAATCGTAATTTAACAAGATGATGAGATTGTGAAAAGATATACAATTTCAAAATTGACTAACATGCAATCCTAGGTAGACTCGGGATGCAGAATGCTATTTCTTAATTGTCGCACTCACGCCTTTCTTGGAGACAAAGTATATTATAGCATTGGGAGAATAATTTCATAATAATTCTCTTTAGATCATTTGTGATTATAAAAAATATATTAACTATCTTAATATTATTTTATTGAACTGGTTACTAAACTCGTATAGTAAGTGAAACAAATTTTTACTATCAGAAAGTAGATAAAATGACAGGCAAAATTTAAATTAGATAAATATGATTCATAAATTAAATGCATAATTAATAAAATGATATGCAGTTGAATTAAAAATTATAGGTTTTGGTATAAAACCTATGTGTAAGTCACGTAAGTAAAATCAAAGTAATATGTTTAATATTTTAAATGAATAATAAATTAAGTAATATGCACTAAAATAAATAAAAAGTATAACTTATGGTATAAAACCTATATGTAAGTCACTTACGTAAAATAAAGTCACATAAATTAAATCAATATATTTCATAAATTTAATGTATAATAAATTAAATTATGTGCAATTAAATTAAGAAGTACAATTTTTGGTACATAACCTATATGTAAGTCACATACGTAAAATAAAGTCACATAAAATAAATTAATATATATCATAAAATAAATGCATTATAAATTAAATTATATGCAATTAAATTAAAAAGTATAATTTTTGGTACAGAACCTGTTGGTTAGTCATGCAGTTTTGTATACTAACGTCCACCTAAAAGTTTTTATTTATTTGAATACAATTTATTAAATATTATCTAACTAAAAATCCATATTTATTTAGTGCATTTGTTTTACTGCTATTTCATAACTGTTATAAATAGATTTATATAATTAAGTAAACAAATCAAATTTTTTGTTAAATAAACCATAGCTCATCAGATATTTATAATATTAATGATTATAATATGTAAATTTATTCAATTGCGTATTTTGAAATCATACTATTTTTTTAAAGATTTATTTTAGCATATTGTAAAAACTATTTGAGTGTGCTCTAAGGGTGTACTGACGCTATGTTTTTCGTATTCCTTATAGTGCACCGTTATTATTTGACTTAGAGACCTTAAATTTTCTAAAGGCGTATTATTTATTATATAGTATGATACACAGCTAAAATCAGTGGACAGCGCGAAAAAATATTGTTAAGGAACCAATAAGATTGGCTTGATTTGAAATTGAGGGCGTAGTTTAACATCCAGGACTAACCTTATTGGTTCCCTCGCATTATTTTCTCACGCTGTCAACTAATTTTAGCCGTGTGTCGTACTGAAGAAAATAAAATCGAGCGGTCACTTAGAATGTTTTATTATACCTAGAAAAGATTAAAAAGTCATAAGCAATAACATTTAGCTAAGAACCACTAAGCAAATAGCCAAAATAAATGCTACAAAATTATTGTAAAATATAATAAAGATATAAAAACTAATTAGGAGTTTACTTTTAGCAAATATTTAAAAAAAATGATCTTATGAGGTAGGGGCCATAAAGGGAGGTAGGGGTGGGAAGTTGATTTTGGTACAAAAATTGACCTTGGTAATGCCCCGAACCCTATTATCTATGAAATATGTGTGACGTCATTAACCTACAATAATAACCCTACAAACATTTAATAAAAATCACAAATCATCAACAAGTGTTTAGATTGGGCTGAAAATTTTTATATGTGTTTACTATGAATGTTTAACAAACGTACGAAGTTATTTCGTTATTAGTATTCATTTCTCTTTTATTGATTGACATATATAACATAATCGAAACAAATCGCGTTTTTTAACTAATACATTTGGAAATTTGTTTATATCGTGGCAGTATGCCACTTATATAAACTAGTAATATGACGATCTGATATAGGACAACAACCATGTGGCCGCGAAGCGGCTCCAGCGTCGACGCCGCGTACCGGCCAAGAGGTCGATGTCCTATTGTTTTCATATTTGCCGAAAATATATAAAAACAAGTTTCAAACAAACTTTTAAATAGTTTAATTTTCATTATCAAAAAATTGTAGTTATTGAAAATACAAGCACATAAATGATACATTATGTTGGAATCAACGTCAAGTAATGGCAAACTAATTACTAGTATTGACTCGTACAATCCCTATGGGAAACGACCTTTTCTTATTCTCATCAAGTTAAACTATCTATTATTCTAACTACGGTTCTTGTAATTGTAATTTGTTCTTTTATCATAAATAATTCTAATATGAAGGATCTCGATTATATTTATAAGTAAATTAAAGCATAATAAAATTTTTATTTCATTAAATCAGGTTATAGGTAGGATTAATTTTTATATTTTAATTAACAGATTATATCTTTTAAATGAATAAAGATAAATTTTATGATGTATTTTTTTGGACAAAATAACAGCAGAGAAGGTCGGAATGAATTGATTATTATTTATGATCGTAATTAAAAGACAAATGAAGAAGATTTAAAAAAAATATTTATAAGGATTTTATCTTAAAAAAATATGTGTACTCTGTAGGCTATTAGTTACAAAAAATTAAAACTTTATATAAACATCAATCGAATTGCATTTAAAAGCATTATAAAAGAGCTGTAAAATTACAGAAAATATGTGAAAAAAAAGATAGAAAATTGCTGTAAAGAACTTAACAATTGCGAAATAGGAAAAAACAAAGTATAAAATACATATCTTCTTTTGTATGTCTTGAAAGAGCATTCTGTACATCCTATCTAATAACTGAATAATAATGTCCATACGTATTAATAAATAAGGTGTGATATCTTACTCATAGTACAATTATGTAAGTATTGCTAACCATATATAGCAATGAAACCAGATCTGCACTGAACAAATTTTGCTATAAATAAAATATGGCTCCGGTTTACACAGAATAAATATAGTATACTTTTGCCAATAAAGAACTTGTTTAAAAAACATTAAAGTTAAACTAAACTTAGAGAGGCTTAACCTCCTTAGTATTGTTACATGATACCTAACAAATTAAAAAAAGTAAAGTAACTAACAGTATTGATAAGTTCACGAATTGTTGTATAACTTGAAATTAATCGTGTCATCCAAAAAATTTAATTTCGTGATGCTTATTTTTGACTTTTTTTTAAACCCTTTCTTTTATTACAGATTAGTAAAAAAAAATAAAGTTCTTCGTTTCAAAAAGTAATTTATTAAAAAAATTAGGTATTAGGTGTTTTTAATTTTTTTATACAATTTCGGACTTGCTTCAATTGACTTCAGAAAGTCATGAATACAGCCTAGCTTCGGCCTCGGTATACAATGGTAATCTTA
Source organism: Microvelia longipes (assembly GCA_018340805.1). Classification (NCBI taxonomy): domain Eukaryota; kingdom Metazoa; phylum Arthropoda; class Insecta; order Hemiptera; family Veliidae; genus Microvelia; species Microvelia longipes. The sequence goes on from JACMZG010001911.1 coordinate 22,183,104, forward strand.
TAAGTCTAGGGTGTTATAATCTCGGATTTGCTTTGCTCGTCCTTAAAATTTCATGATTCTTTAAGCTTAAGTTGGTTTGTCAAACTCTTTACGCTCAACCTTAAAATAAAACGAAGAGACCAAGTCAAGAGTGCTATGACTTCGGATTCGCTTCGCTAGTTATGAGAATGTCAAAATAACCTGAAGCCGGTAGATGGTGTTACTTCGGTCTCGTTAAGCTTTACCATAAAACTACTATTGAAGTAGGCAACTCAATTTCTAGAGTGATAACTTATGGACCTTAAGTTATTACACCGTAATGGACCATTAAAAGCTTAGCAAAGTAATACATTAAGCTATTCAATTAAAAAAATATGATTAAATGATAAATTTTAGAGGATCGATTTACCACGGAGAGAGGTATATTTTAGTACAATTTCAACTTGATTAGTCGTTTTCGATTTTTCACGAATTTTGAAAAATCAAAACAACACTTCAACGGTAATCTATGTTTTAATGGTCCTAGGTAAGAAAAATTAAAAACATAACAATTAATAAAACAACAACTTGAATCACCATGATGTTTAATAAAAAAAAACACGAGAATTAAAAACAAATCATATATTTCAGCAACAATAGAATAAAAAAATATATCTAAAAATATATATTAACTGACCGGTTTCGACTTAACGTCATCGTCAGAGCTGTTTACAAACTGTCTACAGACAGCTCTGATGACGACGTAAAGTCGAAACCGGTTAGTTATAATATTTGTTTTATACTATTGTGGTTGACAATATATTTTTTTTTAATTCATGTTTTTTTTATTATCTCATAGTGAGTCTATACCACAAAATCTTCGTCAAAACAACTGTGATTTAAACAACTGTGATTTAAACAACTTGAATGTCAAATGGTTAATAGATGACATCAACACATTTTATTATCTCAATTAAAGTAAATATGAATCAAATAAATCAACATAACAATCCGTAAATAATCCTAAATTTAACATAAAAGATAAAAACAATAAATAATTGACTTAAATATTTGTGTTAATATTCATTAACAATAATAATATTACATAATAATTCAATATTCCTGCGATTCATCACTTTTTTAGATTATATCATTATTAAATTTACAGCACGTGTCTAACGGTCTCTTTGACACATATTTCTCGATCCTCAGCAAGAATAAGTAAAAAACAATTCGAAGCCACTTTTACGCTGTAAACTAATTAACATAGTGGCACCTGTTGTAGTTATGTAACTTGACGAATGTCGTTTTCCTTCTTAAATATTATTTATAGATATTCAAAACATCCTTGAAATAGTCGTAATAGTATTATTTTGAATGGTATTATTATTTTTAATATTTTTGTTTTAAAAATATTTAAATTCATTAGTAAGGTCGTTTCCTAGTCGACCTCACGTAGAGGTTATTAAGTTCCTAATCATACTACAATCTTATAATTACTCCATGTCTATGATGTTATACGAATATTATTTATAAGAAATTATTACAATTGTTAAAACTTAGTAAATCAAGCACTTATAATGTATTAATTTTAACCTTCAACTCATTTTTATGGTTTCCTAAAACCGGTAAAGTGTACTGCGTAAAATTTTATTTCTTTTAAAAAAAATGTATTTTTACGAAATTTTGAAAACTTTTAAGACTCAGAAAAATACGTTGGCGTGACCTTAACAATATTATTCTTCTGGCAACACAACTGAGGCGTGAGTCTTATTTTTGACCCAAGTGTCATCTCTCTGAGCTATAGGGTGAATACAGTACTAATTCTTTGCAGTTAAGAATTAACTTAACTGTTCGTAGGTAAGAAAACATAAAAAAATCTTAACATCCATACCTTATTGTTTGTATGTTTGCAATGTTTGCCTAATCAACACCTTCAAATTATATTGAGTTATTAATGCTTGGATGGGAAGACAAATGCAGGCAAATAGGGCACGTAGTTGGGCCCTTATTGCCAGCCTTGAATTCTACACCAACTCTACCAAGAATGTCTTGGAAAGGTTGATAAATTGGAGGATATCTCTCCAACTAAGTGAAGGAAGCTCCTCTTGATACGCTGAATATGCGAGTACAAAGAGATATACGGGCCTCACACTTTGCAAGCATGTGAAAGACTGTCTCATAATGCCCAGAGGACAGTTAGCCTCTGAGTTCATGCCTAAAGCATCATTTAAGAATGATTATTTAATCTACAGTGATCGGTCCGTATCGAACAATCTCTAAAAAAATTATTGGATGAGACATGAGTTTTCTATTTCAGCTTGCAACATATATACCTGAACATTTGTTTTAACATGGGACTGTATTATGAAAAACTATTACTGGTAGATAATTTTTTTTTGGATGAAACTCTTAAAGAATAACAAAAATTAAAAGAAACATCGACGCATTGAAAATTATGATGTATATAATCTTTAATTAAGTAATTATTTTACTCAGAGAAGAAAGGTCAAATTTTCCTTTATTATTGTATACCATGTAAATACACAAATTGCATTCAATATTTTTGTAACTCAAATTTGTAGAAACTATGTTCGTAACAAATTAAAATTATGTCTTTAATCTCTAATTAAGTAATTATTTTACTAAGAGAAGAAAGGTCATATTAATGATGACTCTCACGTGTTTGACAGTGAAAATATTTCACACTTAGTTTTCTAAAAAAAAAACACTTGTACCGAGGAAAAGTTACAAATAAACGTGAAACCGCGTCCTTTGAACTTTTAAAAAACTTGCTGAAATTTAAATCTCATTGCGTTAACGTTTCTCTCAAATACTTTCCCTATTTCAAGGAGGAACAACAATACTTTCATTTGGTATGAGAAAGATTTATTAAGTGTTGACGAAACAACTTTATTTAATCGAAAAATAGAAGGCAATCTTTGATTATAAATTACAAAACGTTTAAAAAACCGCAGACAGAAAGAAGTATTTAATTAAAGACGACAAAACATTAAAGTTGCTGACGACGTAAAAAGTTTCACGATGTGACACTTTCACATATTATTGCCTAAAGACTATTAAATTTTAGGTCTTGTTATTGTTTTCAAGCATCGAATTTCAGTTTATAACTGTAGTAAAGTGCATAGAAAACAAGTCTGTAGAAGTCTAGCTCGTGAAGTCACCAAGGACATCTACTAGCCACTCCCATGCAATTCTTTTCTCTTGCTTACAGATTTAGTTTGAACTCTATATGCCTTTCTCATGTACTTGTGTGAAATTTCTTAGAGGGCACGATTAGAAGCTGGGGCAGTTACCTTTTTAGTTACCCTAAATTTGTTACACATAAAGTAATAATACATTAAATACTTGTTTCATTTTAATATTTTATTAGTTGAATCACTTAATATTTTGTATCTATTTTGTGCTTGTCATTCCTGAAACGTAATTGACCAAAAAATTAAAACGAACTAACTTTTTTTTCTTATTTCATAAGCATTCGTTCTTTGTTCTTACACCATTCAAGATGCTCAATACCAAAAAATATTACATTATTTAGAGGCTCATTTGATTAATAATGCTTGTTTCATAAAGGTTTTTTGAGTAGTGAACAGGATAGCTTTTAGTGGTGAACAAAACCAAGATTTTATGCCAGAAAACAATTGTATTTCACTTTCACAAAAGCCGAAGTAATTTAAAAAAAAACTAACAAATGTAGAAAATCATAGCGAAATAGAAGCACTTAAAACAAAAATTACGTGTCCGGAACAAGTTCTTAAAAGACTACTTCTAACACGTCGCATCGCTTTAAATCTTTCAGCACAGAACAATATCTCTAGTTCAGTAATAACTTTCAGGAAAACATTTTTAGCAAATTTTTGAAAAATATCTCACATTTCCTCACGTATACCGTAGTTTTTATTGCATTATTTTAAAATAAATCACATTAACACATGTACATCATATATTTTTACCAGTGTTAATTGATTGAAAATGTAAAAAAAAATCAGTGATGATAATATTTTCAAAATATTTGTTTATTTTTTTGCCCAAATTTTTAATACTTATTACCTATAATTGTTATTATACTTTTAGAATTCATATTTATCATTTCTTAACTTATTATATTTAAAGAAATAACTAGTGAACTTAAAATATAATTTATCATACTAATTAATATAAAATCTCTTGTATGATCATTACTTCTATAATGTTTTATCGTTTGACTATTAAGCATTTAACTGACATTTTATAAGTGCTTCTAGTACTTTACATGCGAAAATAAGTTCAGTACAAGGTATCAATATAGAGGTTAAATAAAATTATTTTTAATGTCACAGCTATAGTCAGTTATAAAGCTTAGATTTATAAAACTTGCTAAATAATAAATCCTTGCCACAACGAACAACTACACTTCTAATAATGGTATGAGTAATTAAAAGTTTAACAGAGAGAGTTTTTCATTTCTTGTTTCTTTTTAATTACTTGATACGCCGCTAATAAGCAAAAATAAAAAGAGATTATTCCAAGAGTGAAGAGGAGAATCATCTAATACTAATACAGGATTCATTGTCCAACTTAATTTTTGCGTCCTGTCTTTGCTTAAAAAAATACCTAAAAATTTTAGATACATAACAATAACTAATTAATATCGTAATTATTAAAGAAATTATTATTTATATTAGGACTGCAGTCATCATTAATCCTAATTGTATATATATTATATAGAATATCAGCCGAAGCAATTTACTCCTATATAAATTATTAAAGCTTTTTCATATAAAACCATAACTCACAATAACTTTTGGACAAAAAAGCATAACTATATTTATAACATTAGGATATAAAAAATGATGGTATGGGCGTTAAAGTTTGACCAATTTTTTTATATCCTAATGATATATGGTCAAACTTTAACGCCCATACCATCAATGAGCAATTTTTTTTGTTATAAAATATTGCACTATTTATTTCAACCGCAGAAATGCATAGTTCCATTTTAAAGCTGAGCATAAATTAAAGACACGTGACATTACTCGTGCTCAATATTACTAATAAAACAGCTATCTAGCCTTGCTCTGCAGGACATACTTTACGAGCTGTTCTTTAATTACACTTTTAATAATAAATTCCACCATTTCAATAAATAGTTTTATTATGATACAAACAAGGTCATATCAGTGAAAGGTATTGGTCAGGGACGAATTTATTATTTTAGTTGTATTTTTCTGAATAAGAGTGCAATTAAATTTATTAATAACTTCTAAAGAAATAAAGACAACGTTTTATTTTATCGACGTTATGCAGTGTTGCAAAATATAAATTGTTAAATATTTTTCATTAAAGGAACATGTTATTTTATACTAAAGAATTTTCTAAATCAAACCTAGTTAAAAGTGATGTAATTTAATTAAACTTTTTACTAACGATTTTAAATCCATAAACACTGTGTAACTAAAACAAGTGTGGTAATGGATTTGTATTAAATCAGATAAATAAAATAAATAAAAACGTCAAGATTAAAACGTACGCGGAGTTCTTCTTATGAAGCATTTTTATTCTTTCTTCATTAGCAACTAGCTAGAGAAGATAGTTCATAATATTTTTACAGACTAAATATTTTCTTTTACTGCAACACATATTACTTCACATTACAATAAAAATAATTTTCGATCCGTACTAACTAGATAATAGTATATTATGCTACTAGGCTGTGAAGAATGTTTTTCCTTAACCGAGGCAATTATATTCCTTGTCGAGCGATGCGAGAAAAACATTTAAGAAAAAATAACATACTTTGACGTCAATTTTTTCAGAGGTCGAAATAAAAGAAAAATAAATAAAACAATTTTGTGTATACTTAGAACTTAACTATTTTATTAGTAATAAAACACAATTAAATGATGATGACCTTTAAATGAGCCAACCTATTTTTAACGTTGTTAAGCTGGATGGTTTGATTATGAGGCTCAATTAATAACTATCTTTTTAACTGTTTACTTTGTCTCCCTAGGATGTATTTTTTTACCTCCTAGGAGGTTAAAAATTGATTCAATATAGAGAAAGTTAACTATACTTTTTAAGTTCTCGTAATTAAAAAAAATGGTTTTAGCTGTGTTTACTATTTTAGGTATCGTTTAAGTTTTAAAGTTACTATTTCACAGTCTATACCTCTGAAAAAAATTAGTAGCTACTTAGTAAACCTAAGGATAATTTAGTAATTCTAAAATATTACATCGGGGTCATTGTCAAGATCTCAATTAAAACTAACCTATATATTATCTTACAATATATCACGCTTATGACTTAAATAGCCTGAAGCTTAAAATATGAAAATATCAAGGATATATCAGTTCTGTTAGGCTCAGATTACTTCACAATGACCCCAGACAGTGAGTAAACGAAAGTAAGACTGTTCGAGAGGACCTTTCATGCAAGGCTGAGCAAGGTAGCATTTCACGCGGCTGTTGGTCGCCTCGGTGTGTTGTTACAAGACCGATTAATGTGACACTAAACAATACTGTTGAATCGGTTAATTTGTTAATGCAGATTAATATGCATTCGGAAGTATTCAATAAATGCTATATAAATGTAAAAAGATTAAAGTTGTCAACTTGTGACATTTAAATTCACTTCAGCACACTAAATAATGTAACATAAAAAATCTATTTTATGGTCATTACTTCTTTAATTTTTTCTTAAAGACTGAAGGAATCAAAAGAGCAGAACTATATATGCTTAACTATAAAATTATAAAAACAATAAAAACCTATTAAAACTATAAATATACTTAAAATGTTACTAGTAAATGCTTAAAGGTAGTGCAAAAGATACAACGTTAAGATAAAATCAAGACATAAATAACTAGTTTAGAATATAAAAGACTATACTCAACATATTTTGCGGTAAAATCATGCAGTTTTTAGTGATCGGCGCTATCCATGTAGGAATCGAACAAAATGTCATAGAAAACACTGAATTTTCAGTTTATTTTAAAATTTTCCGAGCTTAGCTTACTTATTTGTGTAAAATAAAAGTAAATAAGTGTAAAGGAAATAATGTTTGATATTACAAATAAATTGTAATTTCTTAAATGATTTACCTTTCATTTGTAGTAAAAACCTTAATAATGCCAGATTAAACTCTGAAAGGAACGCGTCATACTGGTATCATCTCTTTAACGTTACTTTAACTAGAGAAATTAATTTTGGCCGAGTTTGTATTAGTACGTTTCCGCCACTAATTGTTAAAGGAACCAATAATAGGCAACAAAGAGCCTACAGATCTAGTGCATTCCATCAGCCCTACATGGAAGATGGAATAATATATTAGACTATCAAAAATAATTATTAGAATGACATGGAGGGTTAGTAAAATAATGGAGGATTATTTACTAACTAGACTGATATGATAGAGGATTACTAGTATAATGATCAAGAAGACAGATTACTAGATATGAACTAAAAGAAGGTTACAAAAACAGTACTAATAGGTAATTACTAGACTAATATGATAGAGGATTACTAGTCTAATGGTCAAGAAGGTTACAAAAACAGTACTAATAGGTAATTACTAGACTAATATGATAGAGGATTACTAGTCTAATGGTCAAGAAGGTTACAAAAACAGTACTAATAGGTAATTACTAGACTAATATGATAGAGGATTACTAGTCTAATGGTCAAGAAGGTTACAAAAACAGTACTGATAGGAAATTATTCCGGGTTTAATTTCTTAAGGTTCATAAGACCGAAAGTAAAAGACTGTAGATCAAAATACCGAAAGACAAAATTCAGTCCTAGGTTCAAAATGTACATATTCTTATTTTAAATGCATTCAAATTTGTATTCTTATTTCTAGTAAAAAACATTACTATGTTTTTTGCTTAAGATTTAAGATATTGTTTTAAATTACTTTGATTAGTATCAAAGTAATTTAAAACAATATCGTCAAAGGACAACAGATAAATAAGTCAAACTATTGCCAAAAACTGAACCAAGGTGTTTTATTAATAGCTAATTGAATTCGAAAGTTGATTTTCTAAACTATCTAAATTCGATCTATTAATTATAAGTCTCTTAAAAAAAACTATTGACCAAAAAAAATCTATTTCATTAATATTTATATCACAACAAACGAATTTTTACAAGGCATCACATGTTGTTTTTACAAGGCACACACATTTTTACAAGGCATCATTGTTGAATTCTTTTTAGGTTACTAAGTAATGGTTTCTATCAATTGACCAATAAAGTTGTTAGAAAAATGTTTTCGACAGCAAATAAAATTAATTCAAAACACGATTGCGTTCGAACTGAAAAAAAGAATTTTAAAATGTCACTCGTCCAAAATTCTTTTTCTTGTTTAACCAATCTTTGAATTTTAATCAAGTTTGATTAAAGTAATTAAACGACCTTCAAAACAATCGATTTATTTATTTTATTACATCTTCTTTTCTTAGAATATTTTATTCTTTTAATTTATATAATTCGTATCTTTTGTCTAAAGAATTTTCTTCACTCTCGTTGAATACTAAAATATTTCAAGCAGAAAAAACCGGACGTTAATAAGATCTTAGCCTTGACACTGACTAGTAATTACAGTAGCAACAACCGCTTCAATCAAATTACGAACACATATTTATGGCCATCAATAAAATGAAATTAAAATATAACAACTTAAAATAATTTGTTTAAACACATCAAACGCAATATTTACTTAGGAAAACTGCAATCATCGTATCGATACCATTTTAATTGAATAATTGTATAACGTACTTTTATTATTTTTTAAAAAAACACTTTAGTGGGTTTTTATTGTTTTTTGCCAGCGTTACTTATTTTAATTACTAGATCTTAAATTAGATTTAAGATCGAATTCGTCCCTGACAGCACCCTCTTTAAGCTAAAAAAGCTCGCAATAAAATAAGTCAATAAGACCAATACTTAAGACCGCCACTGCTTTAACTCGATTCTTGTAGAATTTAAATCAGTTATACCATTAAACAATAAATTAATGCTGAAGATAATATTACCTATAAAAATAATGGAATTTTTGTATTCAAAGTATAAAGTTAGCTATTATAGGGTTTTCTTAAGAATTTAATTATAAATTTATAAAGTACTTAATTCTGAGGGTAACTGTAACTGTTCTTTTATTAATCTAGATGGAAGAATATCAGCGAATATAATTATACTAAGATCTAAATCTAAAAATTCATTTTACACATATGAATATAATGATGAATTTAAGTAAAAGGCTTAAGACTTGAGTAGTGTAATAGTTAGCACGTTCGATTGTGACTCAGACAGTTTGGGTTCGATCCCGGTCGGGGCCTCTCGGCTTTTCATGTTAAGGGGATGGGGGATGAAAATACTTTCTCATGCCGTTAAGCCGGTGGTTCCGAGCCCGAAGCGTTGTTAGGTACTCGTAAAAGATCCCTAACCCTAAATGAACCTGGGTTTTGGCAAAATTTAGGACCCTCATTAGTATATATATATATATATAATATATATATATATATATATATATATATATATATATATATATATATATATATATTATATTTGAGCAGGAAAGCTTGGTCTGGCAGTGGGGCTCGTGTTGTTTCGAGTGAAAGCTGGAGATACTTGCAGTAAAGTCACGCCTGCACTCTGACTCATAAAGTTTATCACTATATTCTATTTAAGGGAGTTAGCAAAAAGGGCCCAACAACGTGGCATACTTGTTGTTGATTTATCACCTCTCCCTAGTTACTAGGGAGTGGTAACTCACCTCTACACTTGTTGTCACTAAGTGTAAGGCTTTATATAAAACTGTTACCATTATTAAGAGCATTAAGAATGTATGCATTTACTTATTTTGTTTTGTTAGAGTATTACTAGAGTATTTACTACATGGGGAAGAGTATAGACAATAACAATCATTATTATATCTTGAGAGGTAATAATTTTAAAAAGCAAAAAATATTTAGTTACCTTTAGAAAGTTATATGTCAAATAATAAACTACTGATTTAGCGAGATCATGGATTAAAAATTTAATTTTTGTACATTTTTTGTACATAAATTTTTAACCAATAAAAAAGATCTATATGAAGGTTTTTTTGTCAAGACAATAAAATTAACTAAATTTTGTACTTAAATAATATAAACTTGCTTCGCAAAATAATAATGCAAAAGGTCAACTACTTGGAGTGAAACAAGTATACTTTGGGGTCGTGGAAAGAAGAATCCTCTCAAACCAAGTCGTGGGACTTAACTGAAAATAAAGATCATAAAAAACCCTCGCTTACAGATCTTTTTTTATAACTTAAGTTTAATTTCGTACTTTAAAAATACACCATAAAGCTAAGGAATCAATAATTTCCGTTATGTTTCCAAACATTTTGAATTTTTCTCTTCATTTCAGATTTTTTAAATTGTAAGAAAAAAATAGGTAACTCCAATAAAATTTTAAGTAGAAACAATATCATATTGAAAGTTATAAATATTTTTCGAAATATTTTGATATTTAAATGGCTGACAGGTTTTTAAGTTATGTCTAGTTGTCTTAAACTTCACGATGTTTCATGATTACTTGAGTGTTTTATCAAATTTAATTTTTATCTAAGAGTCGTGAAGTTATTTTTTCATCATGAAAATTTATGCTAATAATTTTATTATCATTTACGAATTTAGTTTTGTTACTGTAGGTCTAATTTCCTTATATAATTGATAACAATAAAATTGAGGTAAAATTAAGTACTATCTAAATCTATTTGGGTTGATAATGGAATATGATCTAAATTTAAAAAAAAATTACATTCATTTTTAAAATAATTAATAATAAACTTAATTATTGTATTAAAAAGATAATTTTTTGTATTAAAAGAGATTAAAAAAAAATCAGGTACGGGGTATCTCGGAAATTTTCCTCACACATCGAATTCGCTAGCTTTAGACTCGCTTCGCTCTTCCTCAGAATATACAATGCCGCGTGCCAAATCCTAATCCTATCCCATCATTTTCTGCTTTTTATGATTTTTTCAAACTCTTTCTGAGTCATTATCAAAGGTTTTAATGACGTCATAAAAAATATTTTCTGAATAGCACAACTATAGCAGTAGAGTGATTTTTGTACAAAGTTTCAACCCTTAGCATAAATACACTAGGAGGCTACGATGATAACAGACAAACACACACACATACAGGCAGACAACTTTGCAAAAACCACTCAGGAGGCCTAAAAAACAGGTTAAATCCGGTGACTTCCCGGTTTTGGATTTTCGCGAACACAATACTTTCTCTAAAAGATTGAGGAAAAGTAATGATGCCAAGAAAATGGCCACGTCCAACATGTTTTAGCTCCTACATGCATTAGATGCAGGTTATTAACAAAAAGATTAGGTCATAATACAATTGAAGCCTTAAAATGTAGGTTATGGTCGTCAAAATTAATCATCTGTTCCTAAACAATGTCAAAGGTGAAACCACTAATAAATGTGACAAATTAGCTCAATTCTCACTTTCATACGGGTTTTTTGATAACGAAACTTGATAAGATTTGTCGTTGTCAACAAACTGCGAAAGTGTGACATCAGGTGAGAAGTAAAAGCAAGTTAAAGCATAAGAAAAATACTAGCTTTTTATTGGCAAAGTTATGCGGGTTAAGTAGCATAATCAACCAGTTAGCATTTCATTGATTACTTTGCAGACCTTTACTTACATTTCCCAGCCACAATAATAATAGTTCTATTCAGATAGGCCACATGGTCACCACATATTACTACTTTATTTAAGTGGCCTACTGCCTAGATATAAGCGAATTTTTAAATACATTAGTTAAAAAACGTGATTTGTTTAAATTAAGTTATATTTGTCCATCGATAAAACCGTAACTAAAGCTGATAATAAAATGTTTCTCCATATATTTGTTAACCATACATAGCAGTACAAGTGAATAAAATTTCAACCCGATCCAAGCACTTTTTGAAGTTTTGTGATGTTTTGAAATTTTTGCTGAATCATTTTTGAGAGTGGCGTCACACTTATTTAATAAAAAATTCTGGCGCGGTGGTCCGCATGTCGGCGAATTCCTTTGGATGCGTGTTTCCGTGCTTTTTTTACATTTAATAAGTTTTCAACTACTAATAAATAATTCCGGCGCGGTGGTCCGCTGTCGGGCGAATTTCATTTATTATGCGTGTTTCCGTGCTAAACAATCCATTTCTTGCTTATGCAAGAACCATGCCCATTGCGTGGTTCCGGTTCATGCTTTAGAACCTAAGCAGTTACTCAATTGTCAAGCACTGCTCGTAACTCATTTTGTCTGTATTTTCCAAAGGAAATGCGCATAATTATCCAGTTGGTTGTACAAAACTATGCCTCTAAAATTAGAAGTACGCACTATTATTTGCACTAGTTTAAAGCTTAGTTACTTATCTTTAAGCTTAGTCAGTTATCTTTAAAGGTTTTAGCGCATTTCCTTTGGAAAATACAGACAAAATGAGTTACGAGCAGTGCTTGACAATTGAGTAACTGCTTAGGTTCTAAAGCATGAACCGGAACCACGCAATGGGCATGGTTCTTGCATAAGCAAGAAATGGTTGTTTAGCACGGAAACACGCATCTAAATGAAATTCGCCCGACAGCGGACCACCGCGCCGGAATTATTTATTTAGTAGTTAAACTTATATAATGTAAAAAGCACGGAAACACGCATCCAAAGGAAATTCGCCCGACATGCGGACCACCGCGCCAGAATTATTTTCTAGTTGTAAACTTATATTAGGTAAAAAAACAATAAAAATTATTGTCCCTACTAGGATTTGAACCCAGGTACTCTGGGTTTGAGTGCACGCATCCAAAGGAAATTCGCCCGACATGCGGACCACGCGCCAGAATTATTTTCTAGTTGTAAACTTATATTTAGTAAAAAAAAAAACGATAAAAAATTATCGACCCTTCCAGGATGTGAACCCAGGTACCCTGAGTTTGAGTGGTCGTATTGACTCCGGACCACTGCCATTCAACTCAGAGGCCCAAAAAACATTGAAAACGACACCCTACTCGAAATTTAATTTTCAACGACCGTAATGTTGGTTTTCTATATTTTTTGTGGTTTTTTCGACTTTTTTGGTAACTTAAAGTGGTCGTATCGTCTTCGGACCGGTTTCATTCGATTCAACGCCCAAAATTACATAGAAAACGACACCCTACTCGAAATTTATTTTTTATCGACCTAAATTTTGGTTTTTGGTAATTTACCATGGTTTTTTCGATTTTTAGGTCACTTAGAGTGGTCGTATCGACTTCGGACCGGTTTCATTCGATTCAGCGTCTCAAAAAACATTGACCTTTTTCGCGCAAAAAATATTAACCCTGAATTTTGCTGATTTTTTGAAAATTCGCTGACTCAGCAAACCGGGTTAATGACGTCACAAAAACCTGGTTTTCAATAGGGTTCGTGTCCTCCGAAGGTTGATTTTTGTACCAAGTTTGGTTAAAAAATATTAATCCGTTCGAAAGATAGAGTGTTACAAGAAAGTGTCTAGAAATACATATATATATATATATATATATATATATATATATAATATATATATAATATATATTATATATATATATATATATATATATATATATATAATATATATATATATATATATATATATATATATATATACATATATATTATATATATATATATATATATATATATATATATATATATATATATATATATATATAATTATATATATATATATATATATATATATATAAAGTCTCGCGAAATTTTTTTTTTCGTCATTAGGGACCTCTGAAACGGATTTGTGTCATGGTCCGAGGTTCGAATTCCGCCATGACGCCTATCCCATTAGCGAATTTTTTCCCAAAGGAAATTCGCTAAAATATGATTCGGAAAATTTTATGGGAAGTTTTAGGATCCGAAAAAGCCTTCAAAAGTCATCGTGTCCCTTAGAAACGACTAGGAACGAAAATCTCGTACATAAATACTTACAAACATTTATATATTCTTGATTAGCGAGTCCCCCTCTTCAAAAAATAAAGGTAATACCGTTATGTAATGTACAATGAATGAAAAAACAATTGTAAAAATTCAATAAAAGACATTTTTTAACAGAAAAATTATTGAACTAAAACCTAATAGTACAAAATGGTGTAACAACACACTTGAATTAAACAAGAATTTCTTTTGTGTTAAACTAGACCAATAAAAATAGATTGCACAACTTGGTTTTTTGAGACAAAAAATACGGTATTGCATTACAAAATTAAGCGTGGAAAGTGAACGTGAACGAAGCTGCATAAAAGAGATAATGCACATATTATACACTAACTCATTTCTAGGATTAAATAAAATACATTAGATATATGTCATTCAATAAAATGCAATTGCAAAATACATAACATTATTACTAACGGCTTTACTATACAATCTATAAGATATTAACTTGTTAACTATTCACAAGTTGAATTTCTTGATTGCAATTAGTTTTATTTTATTTATTTATTTATTTTTTTGCTGCACATTATTTAGGACGCACTCAAGCGATACAATGTATCCGATTTAGTTTGTTATATATTTTTTCCTACATAGTAAATAAATAAATAGCAGGTTTTAGGGTGAAATTATTTTAATGTTTTTTGTGTGCATTGTTGTTTGTTTTATACAAGAGAATATTTATACGGTGTGTATTTATAAGCAAATATGCAACTAATTTGTTTAGATACGGTGGCGGAAAATAAGAAAAAATGACAATATATGCATATCATATAGTAGTGGTGATATAATATTTTTTTAGGAAATCTAGAATTGTTCTTTTTAAAAATAATACATAAATAAAATAAATAAATACTTCTAAATATTAAAAAAAAAATGCTTTCTCTCCTTTTAAGAGGTTGGGAAGCAAAATAAAGTACACATAAATAGCATATAATAGCAAAATGCAACAAGGGATGGATTAATGTTACCCAACTAAAATTATTTCTCTCATAGCTAAAGGAGGAAACTGCATTAGCTCCCGAGCTCGACAAGCCGAGTTAAATAATTCCAGAGCTTTCCACCCCTGGTGCAATAAATTTGAACTACAACTAATGCAAATTAATACTAAAAAATATTTATGTAATTAAGCTTATATTTACTAAAAGCTGAGACTTTCAGAAAGTAAGATTTAAAATAATTAGTAATAACAATATTTAATGCACTTTAATTATTATTTAAGTATGAATATAAATATACAAATATAAAAGTACGTTCCTCGGAGGAGTGGGTTAAGATTATGGTTTGGTTAAACAAATAGAAGTATGACACGATACCCGTTTTGTTTCCCCTATTTAACCAATGTAAATTTCAGTCTGTAATTTGTCGGCCACGATTTGCTCCCACTGACAATCGGTAGGAAGGGAATGACACATAAAACGGCAATCAATGAGACAATAAAGAACTTGAAAGGATTAGGTTCACAAGAATTGTTGAAAAGTAGCCACTGCCACTGCCACTGGCTCTGCTACTATTAGCAACAAAAATTAAAATTTGAAAAATTAGTTAATACATTTTGCTACTTAGCCCCTGCTGCCAGAGCAGGACCTATCACGAGCTTTATAACTGTTAAATTTTTTATAGTATTTTATATAGACAACTTCCGTAGCCAGCAATTAGCCAATTACAAACATGCCATTTCTTTATATCCTAAAAACCAAATTGGACGCTTTTAGCTCAAGATTCATGAAAATAGTAAAATACAGACGTTTTTACTCGTTATAAATAAAGAGTATTTTATATTTTACTTTTTTTAGATAAAGGTCGTTGTACCATCCACACAGAACCGCTAACTTTAAGGAGTTATAAAAAATTACACCGCTTCTAACCTCCAATTAAGTATTTAAATATTTTTAATCCTTGATTTGGTCGTGACAAAATTAAGGCGAAATATATTAATAATTTTTTACAACAAATCTTGCTTTTATGGTGTGTTTATGTAATTATTTATTTACATAACTGGACCGGGTATTTATGTAAATAGTATTTACAGGACAAAATATTATAGGAAGGAAGTAAAAACAAAATACTTTTGGGCGATATTGATACTTACTTAAAAAAAGAAGGACTTCCAATTTATGACGTATTACTATATATATGACGTATATTTTATATTTTTTAATTTTTTCCTTGTGTAGTAATTTTCTTGTCGCAATATACATAAAGATTTTAATAATTTCTTTTCCAGGTCTAAAGATTAAATTTAAACAAATCTTTTACTATATCGTTTGATACTACCGAGTTTTGCAAAACATGAATAGTTGACGCAATATAAGTGTGCGAGAGATGTATTTAATTGAAGTGAGTTCAGGCTCTGTCGGCGCCCTGATGAGTTAGACGTAACGAAACAGAGTGGGACATGACATTATGTCAAGTCATCAATGATGTCGAATGATGGAACAGTTCCCAGATGTAGCATTGCATTTTGCTTGTTATATTTTTTAGGTGTCCACAATTATATGGTGTCAAATCTTTTACTAACTTGAGTCATAACTTAGAGAATAAGATACAGATTCAAAAGAAGTTACCGCTGAAATTAAGAGTCCGTTTCTTATTTCTTCCTTCAATTAAGGGGACAAATATATAAGATTTTAAATGACACATTATAAAAATATTATTAAATGTGTACTATAGTATAAGTGGAAAGTACAGTACAAAATACACCCTATTGACTAGGGCTCTAAATAAGTGGATACTTACTAGTAGTAGCCCATTACTAGGGAGTACCAAGATAATAAGGAGTTTTCCGCTCCCAATGATCTTATCTCATAACATCACACAGAACATAAAATTCTTATCAAATAAAAAATTCAAACCTAACATCTATGAGCCTGATATGATGAGCATTCAGGCTAAAGCCAGGTTTTTCATTAGTTAAAAATATCGGGTACAGGACGAGGTACCTCGCGACTTTTCCTTCAGATTCGCTTCGCTCGCCCTCAAACAGTAAATAATGTGTTTTATACCTAGCGGTCACCCATCTAGCCACTGGCCTCGCTCGCTGCTGCTTCACTTTTATGATCCCACAAAAACCGTAGATATACCTGCCGTATTGGAACCAAACTTAGTAGACTTACTTATTTCATAAACAGATATACTTGCACTAAATTTCAACTTGATTGGTTTATTTTCCGATTTTTACAATTATTTAAAAAACATGTACTAGATATTTAATTAAAATTTAACAAATAGCTATATAATGAGAAGAAACGTGACACTTATGTTGGTCTTATATGACTACATGCGTGATAAATCTCAAATTGATCCCAACGTGATTGGTTCAATCACGTTATTTGTTTTGGTTATTTTTTTGGGTGTGAGGTGGTTCCTCCTCACCCAAAAAAATAACCAAATTTCTCACCAAAATAAATAAATAAATAAAATAAAAATAAAGATGCACACATCACCCCAAATCCATAAACAAAATATCTCCGGCTCCGCTTACACAAAATAAATACTGCATACTTTTGCCAAAAAAGAACTAGTTTAAAAAAATTAATGATTTTTGCTAAGTCATTATTGCAATTTGATGACGCTTTAAAAACATTTTCCGGACAGCGCAACTAGAACTATAAATTGCTTTTTAAACAAGGTGTTAACTCTCTAGGATAAATACAATGGAAGATACAATGATAACAGACACACACACATGCAGATAACTATGTGAAAACCACGTAAGAGGTATTAAAATCACCTAAAACCAAAAATTCATGTGACATTCCGGTTTTGCATTGTTTTGCAAAAACATTACTTTTCCTATATACCTACTTTAAAAATGAGGATCGATATATCTAAGTTAAATTATCAATAGAGAGACAGACTTGTTCTATATAACTCTAGACATTAAGCCAATAAATATCAAAAGAGATTAAACAAGTTCTAGCACATGTTTATTTTACATACACGCCAGATGCACATTATAATGTTAAACGCTACGTCTGTATTATTTCCTAACAAATCTATACAATTTTTAATTCGTGTCATGTCTATTCAAGTTTATTTGCTCTACTTAATTGAATGCGTGGGTCGAGTAACAAAACAAGTTTTCCTACCAAACTATCCTTTAATACTTTATCTTTAACAATCGTTGCGAAATACATTTTTCTTTTCAATAAAACCAAATTAAATTATAGAAAAGTAGAACACTTAAGTTTAATACATATTTGACTAAAGCCGGAAGCATGAACGAACAAGGAGAATAGTAAAACATTTTTCTTAAATTATTTACCGAACGGTTCATACAAATGCTACTATAACTGTTTATTTAAGATAGTAAACTAAAAAATTTGTTCTTTTCTAATTCAAATGAACGTTAGACTACAAATAGAACAATGATAGGACGCACTTTATTTGAAATAGATCATGTTTGTTGGTTCGTCTATTGTCTATTAATTTTTGACTCTTTTCTTTATTCATATTTAATAAAATGAAATAAGGAAATTAGTTTGCTTCCTGTTTCCTCTCTATTTTTTTAAATACTACGTATAATCAACTAATTACTAGTGATAAGTTGTTTAGTACAGTGAGGTATATAAAGAAATATATTTTTTAATAAATTGCCATATTCAAATTTATAAGTATTCATTAAGAATTAAATTTATATGGAGTATTATCAGTATATATTTTATGTACTTATTTAGAAGCATAAAAAGGAGCGTATACAACAGATATACATTACATACTTCTTCTGGTAAAATATGACGCAAAGAATAAGTAAAATGGAAATAAGTATTTTATTAATCCAAAAAAAAATAATTGCACTAATGGTAAATGAAACATTTAATCCTGTGATAAGCATCAACTAAAAATAATTAATAATAAAAATATAAATTAAATAATATAAAATAATAAAATATAGTATAATAATATAAATAATAAAGTAAAATATAATTATAAAAAAAATTAAAATACAAGTATAAAATAATAATAAAGAAAATTCAATAAATAATAAAAATAATAACAAATAAATAAAATTAAATAAAAAAATAAATAAAATGATGATAGTAAGAGTAAGTGACTGGGACAAAATGATTTCTTAGAAAGAAGTAATAGGATTTATTGAAAGCCAGTTTTACACTTTCCAAGCTAGCCTAATGTAATTCTTTTAGATAAGTAACCGCACAAGGCTAAAATAAAAATAGCATCAGCTTATAACTAAAGAAACAAAAAAGTCCAAAATAAGAAGTAAGTTATGAGAAGAATAGAATCAAAGTATAAATAAACTTTTTTTAAGGCAAATTCTTTAGGTTCTTCAGAAACTGAAGCCTGGGGTCACGAAGAAGAACCAAGTCTTCAATTATCTCATTCTTCTCCTACACACTTCTAACCTGTTTTCCCATCTAAATTCGAACTTACAAAGTTATCTATAATCTTTACTAATTAAAGCTCTCTTTTGAGCTTCTGGGCATATTTTTTTCCATCCTTTTATTACTAAAAGGTTGACCACCTTGTACAACGGCTTAAAGGAAATTCAAACCTGTTATTGGAAGGTAATTCACTTTCAATATTTTGTTAAGTAAATAACTCGTTAGTTATAAGTTGTAAAATCAAAATGAATCTTAGAAATTGTGTAGCAAGTTTTTTTTATCTAATTTGACTCATTGACAAATAGTAAAAAAAATAATAAATTTTAATTAGAGATTATTTTAACTTTCTATTGAATGAGGAGAATCGTTCACACAGAGAATTGTTACATATATTTAATTAAATGTCAATTAAAATAAATGATGAGATGTACTTGTCTTATTTCTTATTTCTTAAAAACCATACATATTTTTTTTTTATTCATTAGTTATTAAATTGCTAACATTAGTAATCATTTTAAAAACATTAATGAATAAGAACTAAGAATATATAATATACAATTAGTATCGTAAAATCTTACAGTAGAAATATTTTCAATAATTAATAAATTAGTGACTAAATTATTAATAATATGTGATATGATATCAAAATAACAAAAAATATCAACTCATTAATATTAATAAAAATCATAAGAAAATTAAAGTGATATTTTTAAGGTAGCTCCTTGGCAGTAAAATAGTAGTGATCGAATTGTTGAATAATAATTGTAATGATAGCAGCAAAAAAGAAAAACAATATCAAAAATATTAATTATTTGATATAAATATATCATTACTGAAAAAAAATTGTAAAATTATTTTAATGAGTTTCTAAAACAGTAAGGGCTTTGCGAAGGAGATCATGATTATGTAAAAATAAAATATTTTAAACAACACTATGATAAGTAGAACACAAAAATGTTTATGACTAGATGGCAAAAGGGAAAATGCATCTTGATACTTTTTTTTGGCCCCGTTGTTAACTAATACCAAGATGACTTTGTTAAAGTTACTGTTATTGTAAACAAAGGTACCTTATGGTAGTCATAGAAAAGTTTGAAATCGTGAACACAACTTGATTAAAAATTGTATTTAAGAACGAAAAGTATCATCACGAACACCGTGATACTGAATTAAAACGTATCAGATCCCTATTTTATTATTCAGTATTAAAGACTATTACTAACTTTACAGTTGCTTCCTGATATTTGCAATTTCATTACTAAGTATGAAATTAATATAAATGATGTGACATCTATTATAATTACGATACCTTACCTAAAAATCGGGTACGGGGTATATCGGAAATTTACCTCATCACATCGGATTCGCTACGCTCGCTCATACCTCCTGCTTCGGACTCGCATCGCTCGTCCTCAGAATATACCATTCTCCAAAATTATTGAATTATCTGATTTTTTTTAAATTTTTTTAAAAAACGTGCACAAGTCATTTGATAAAAACTGAACTAATGCTGATATTGAGATGAAACTTAGCACATATGTTACTCTTATGTATATCTACATGCGTGCCTAATTTCATTATAATTTCGGATAATAACGGTTTCATCCCGGTTTTGGATTTTTTTTGCAAACACAACACTTTTCCTATATATAGGAATAAATGAGGAAACAAAATTAATATACTTTGTTAACTTTATGTTTTCAAACATAGTGGTAAAAAAATTGTTACAAAAAATAAATTGTTTGGAAGCTATGGTTAATTTCTTTTTAATTACAACTTTTTAACAAATTTTAAGAGCTACTAAAAAAGATTCCGAATGCGATCGAAAAATCTTTAATACCTACAGAATATTTAAGAACAACAAAGTACAAACAGAATTCCCCTTTACCTACTCTGTATTCTTAACAAGGGTTGGTACGAAAGCTAAAATCGAGGAAAAAAGCAGTTACCAAAATATTTTTATAAATTCCGCTCAATTTTTTATAAAATAGATAAGTGTTTGAATTAAGCATACTGTAGAACCTGATTTTCAAAACCTTTTTTGGAGGTTTAAATAAAATAATTATAGCTTAGGTTATTGACTTGAGCAACATAAACTAATTTAAATATTGCAAATACATAGACAGCTAATTTTGGCTTTAAAATATAAACTAGTTTGTTTAGTCGACACAGTTTTTTTTGGTTATTTCCGAAATACTAAATATATTCAATCAATAAGCTAAACTTGTTATGCAAGTCTGGTTTTTATAGTTTAGTTCGTATGTTAGAATAAATTTAGCCGAAATATTTGGAGTGAAGTTTGACTTATTTAATACTTGACTTAGGCGTGGCAAGGACATCGACTCGACTAACGTCGCGTCATGCTATGAGAACAAGTCCTCACTTCTAGTACCCTTTCAGGGGCACCGCACCTTAGCGTGACCCTTGACTCACAAATTTTCGCAACCGATTGCGGCTCGATTTAAAAAAACTAATATAAAACTGCAGTGGTAGGTGAGGGAAATTAAAAAGTTGATTCTTGTACTTAATCTAAGCCCTTTAATCTTATTAAATGTAAAATAAAGATTGCAAGACAATGAATAATACACTATAGTATATAGACATCAAATGGAAAACCGATACATAATGTAGGTTTAAAATTTTAAATGAATTAAATCATTAAAATTTTGATTAAGTGCGAATCCAGTGATTCAGATTCCTATAGTAAATTAGCAAATCGGCGATGTCTTCATCCCGCAACAATACAGGGTATGTACGGTCATAAGATAGTATTAAAGATCAATACTTGAGTTTGCCTTATACTTACGTTATTAAAAAATAATAAGTCTTGCTCAATCTCAAATATTCCTTAATTTAAGACCCCACTTCATATCGGACGTAAGAGTTAAAAATTATCTGATTAACTGCAGTCGCTATCAGTAGCTTAAGACCACTATGCTTGAAAAATAGATTTATAAATTTCGAGTTAAACAATTCACGTAAAATGAGTTATTGAGTTAAGTAATTTACATGTATTAATTAAAAGCCTCATATAAACGCCTTAGGTATAAGGTGTAAACAATTAAACGGCTCGAGAAAAATTAGGCTTGGTATTTTTAGTATATTTAATAAATTAATTACCTCTTTTACTTCCATTAATTCTGACGTGGAGCATAATATTAATTCTCTTATTCAAATTTAGTAACCTAAAACAGGACAAAAAGAAAGTGATTTAATTCATAATAATTTTAAATAAATTGAGATGGCGAGTAAATTAATAAAAGGAATAGCAAAGAATCAGAGTCAGCACCCACTTTTGAATACTCTACAATGACAGAGCCAGCTTCCTTATTGTCCTTTGTAAGTTAGCACTGATGATGGTTTTTTATAACTGAAAACTGGGTCTGGCATTATCAAGTATTCTAAAGTGGAGGGGCTTTTTCTCTCAATTCTTATTATTAATAATTTCACTTTAAGACATCTTCAACCTTTCGTCAGATGATTGTAAAAAACAAATGTTCTTAATCATAACTATAAGCGCTTTGACCACCTCAATTTACCAGGTAGAGAACTTAATTGTTAAGAAACGATTAAGTTTACTATATTGTTCGTAGTAAACTGACACGCGTGTAACAAGTCAAACACTATGACTGCTTGTTACAAAGAACATACTTAAATCAAGAAATGCCATTATTTTTATTAATAAGCATTATTTTGAAATAATAAGAAGTATTCTTCGCAAACGTTTCGTGAATATTAAGTTCTGCCTACATAAAACTTAGCTGTACCAGTTCAGTCACCTCCATTAAATATTTTTTAATAAACCCATCTTGACCTTATATAACAATATGTTAAAAAATTAGAAATTCTTGAGTCGAAAAAATAACATATTTTTAATAATATACCGTATTATAAAACAATACCACCTTGACGAAGAGTTTAGTGAATCAGAAATTCTTTAAGAGACAGTTTTGTAGGAACAAAATCGCCTACCATAATATTATAAAAGCATTTACTGAAAGTTAAACCCACCTACGGTTATGTGTGAAAGACTTTTCACTTGAGTTAAATCCGAATTTTACTCAGTTAAATAAAAACATATGTTTTTATATTTTTGAACAAAAAGAAAGTCAAAAATATTCCTAATCATGGGAAAAGTCAATACAACTTCATCGCTTTGAAATGAATCGACACTTTATTGTTTTATTATTTTCTGATAATTATAATATAATTAACAATAATATAATACAAAAACACCGACAATAATTTGATTATCACTTTCTGTTGTTAAGAATAATACATTTCTGGAAACCAGACAATAATGTAATACATTACTATCCTTTTGTAATGCTTAGTATATGTAGGCATCCTAGTATAGTAAAGTAGTATAATCCTATTAAATTACATTTAAATCCTATAGTATTTTAGTGTAATCCTTTGGTGGCCTATTATTGGATGATGCGACATTATATCAATGTAATCAATCCAATAGCGACCTATTGCTATCCCATACAGGCCTATTACTGTAATTATATGTATTGTTCAATAAAGCTATAATTTCATATATATTAGTTTTGTAATCCTAATTAAAAAATTAAAATTTCTGTACAATTTAATCAGAAAACTAAACCAGCTTTACACCATGAACGACCAACGTCAGCTTCTGGGTATTAAAACAAATAGGATGTTTAACTGATACTTTAACTTTTCAGTAACTTTAAGAATCTAAAAATTTAGGTTAAACCTATTTTTCTATTACGAGGACTTAAAAAAGTATTTTAATTACACCTACTACACTGTATTGGAAAAATCTTTTACCTACTAGGAGTTTAAAGACTTTTACATTTCATGGAGATGAAGTAAACCATTTAAATAATTAGATACCCCAAGTACCAAAAAATCAGTATAGCGCTGCAATCATGCTAAACGACATTAAAAAATGTAAAACTCAGTTGGTTATTTTAAAAATATTTTAATAAACAATTTATTTTATTGCTTTTGGTTATTAATAAAACAGTAAAATACTAAATAAACGTAAACATGTTTTACCCACCACACATAAATTTAATGGCCTATAAGGAATCAGTTGAAGATAGCAATGTCAATAAAAGAATAAAAAAAAATATTTTTAAAAAACTCGTCTTTTGTTTTCATTTTAATCTACCGCTGCAAAAATAACATATGTTATATGACAGAAGTGTTTTTGCTTAACCTTGGCAATATTTCCTAATAATAATTGTCTTGGTTAAGGAAAAAAATTACTTCACTGCCTAGTAGCGTAATATACAACTATTTTTAATTTAAGCTCATGCATATAATAATATTGAAATAATTTTTATGACAATAATTCAATTAATCAAATGAGCATATTAGAGAGACATTATTAATCAAGAGAGCGTATCAGTTTGACATGTTACAATAAAAAATATATAATAAGCAAAATATGCTTCAGATATACACTAAATTCTATTTGAATAATACTTTCACAAAGAATCTATAAAAGATATTTAAAGAATAAATTAAAAATGTAGTTACTGTATCATTTACTCACAAATATTGTTTTCAAGAAAATAAACATTAAGGTAAAATAAAGATTGCTCAAAAACAAAAATGTGCAAAAAATTGCTCAATGTGCAAAAACACAATGATCTAGATCTAGAGCTTTACGAAGAATTTACTGCATTCAAAGAGTCTCTTTATAATAATTTGTAAGGGATATTTAAGCAAAAATTATAATTCCCTGTGAATTAAAAATTATATTGTATTTTACTTAATAAACAAGCTCCGTACCAGACAATTTTTCGGTACAATGTAATTATTTTTTAACATATATTCGTTTTAATTAACGACCTCTTATATACTAAATTAGTGTAAATTTTTACATGGATATTTAGACGTTTAATAATGAATGAGTTAATTGTTGTTAATTTTTTCCCATGAAAGAAATATTAGTAAAGGAAATTGTTATGGGAAATCACGAGAGGATGAGTTGATAGAGGAATGTTTTTGATTTTTATGTCGGAGAGGCCGGTGGTCGGTGGCCTGAAGGCTGGTAAGGGCTTTCACTGTCTGTTGACCTTGGTTTTTTGGAATAACCTGTGTGACGTCACATACTCTAACTCTTTTTAACTTTAAACAGGATATCGTTCCTTCTTACTCGCTTATTCTCTTCCCGCGCTTTGTATCAAAGTTACCGCGCCCATGCGAATATAACCAGACGTGGGATGAAGTCCATAACGGATCGTATAATAGCATTATAACATCACAGATAGAAACTGTTAGAATAGAACGGAGGCGTTTACTTGATCATCGACACAACAAATCCAATTTCTTTTAATCACGACTTAAAGATAAATTATAAATTAAATAAAACTCATTTCCGATCAGATTAACCTTTAGAAATTAATATCATGCTACAGTTTTAACAATAATAACTGTTCATAGTCCCAGATAGAACGCCGGCGCTAGCTATCAACTCATAATGCTACCAAAATCCATAATAATCCTGCTAAAATATAATTAAATAACAAAATAAGAAGAATAAGAATATAAGAAAAATATTTATTAAATCCTATTAAATAATCCTAATAACACTTCTTTTATATCAGTTATCACCTAAATAAATCAACGAAATAATAGCTTTTGTTTTTATCAGTTAACTGAATCAGAATATACCATTAAAAGGGCTTCATTGTTTTATTTTCCCTTCAGATGCATCACCAAAAATCATTAAAAGGGCTTCAATGGTATATTTTAACTTCAGACGAATTACAACAATTATTAAAAGAGCTTCATTGGTTTATTTTGACGCCAGATGAATCAGAATAATCATTAAAAGGGCTTCATTGGTTTATTATGACTCCGAATAGATTAGAATAATACAATATAAGGGTTTAATTGGTTCAATCTGACTCTGAATGGATCAGAATGAACCAAGAAATGATTGTTTATGCTAATGCTAGAGATGTCTGAAAAAACCAACGAGGAGGGTTTCTATCGAATGGATCAGCTGTTCTATACTCTTTTTTGGTCACCATGAACCAATAAAATTCCTCCCATTTAATAATTTGTAGAGGAGCTGTAAATAAATAAATTAAATTAAAACATTAATAATAACAATAATGTAAATATTAATGCCAAATACAACTTAAAAGCCATGGAATATGATTTAAAACAAAATAGATCAAGTAAAAATAAAATATTTTTTAATTTTACACTAAAATAAATGCCAAATGCGAGTGGTTTTTCTCTTGTTACATAATTTTAACAACAATACAAATCTGACAATGAACTTAGTTATAATCTTTTGGGAAACAGGATTCATTCTTAATTAACCCCTAATAAGTGTTAAAAACATAATTAATTTAAAAACTCATACTTTAACTACTATATGTTTAACTTATCTTCTATGTTAGAAGTAAAAACATCTTTAAATACTTCTGATATTCCACACAAGATGAAATATTACTTAATACAATAAGTTGAATGTGTTAAGGTTATAACCTCAAGTATTATATTCTTCCATTGTTCTGTTTTGACTTGTAAGTCTGTTCATCAATCCGTAATATCGTAATAACAATGCACTACTGCAATATTTCATCTTCATTTAAATAATGTTTTGTAATTAATATCTTTTTGAATATGCCTAGATTTATCTTTATTGTTTCGTCTGGACAAGTTTTTTTAAGTTTCATCTTTTTTTTTAAGTTGCATCTTCTTCGGTAATTAAAGATAAAAAATACTTATCGGCTTAGTTTTCGCGCTTTATCTTACAGAGTTTTTCTTAAGTGCAGTTATTTTTTACTCTTTTTATATTGCTGGTTACTAAACGTATCTCATAATCTCCTTCTTTGAGAGATAGATAAAATATCATCTATCAGCTAAATGGTTGCAAAAGTACATAATATCTTTTTGTCGTATTATTTTTCTAAATTTACACAGATATACTATTTTAAATCTTCAGACATTTTATTATTCCATTAAAGTACAACATACTTCCATAAATTTAAATTAAAATCACTTGACTATTACTAAATTATTATTACTAGCTTATGTCGCACATATTAATCAACAAAGCAAGCGAAAATGGTTATTTACTTCTTAACAAGTTTATGTTTGTATTGCTATATATTTATTCTTTAAGTTGCATCTTCATCTGAGTGATAAAAGATAAAATCTCTTTCTTTTTAAATTATACCAGAAGTTTACTCTTCCAAAAAATTAAATTTATAACATAGAGAGTAAAAAGTTCGTTTTGATTTTCACTCAAACGAACAAAAACTCCACAAAAAATGTAAAAATGCCTTCAGACCAACCATAAAATAGTTTCCCATGTTTGTAACTAATTCTAAGATAGAAAGGAATAAAGAAGAAGAAGATATGAAATGGCGTTAGGAGTGCCTGAGTGCGACTCTTAACTAAGAGAGAGGATGAACTTAAAAATGTCTTTACCTGTCATTCCTTCGCTTGAGTCATGCTTTGTTTAGTAAAATAAACTAATGGATCTTTTTTCCCCTCAACCAACTATTGTTGGAACTATAAATCTACAGTTTTCTTTTGTAAAAATAATGAACTCGAAAACCTTTTCAGTAATAGACATTTTACTTAACATTTCAACTATTAAAAAAGTGCATTGATAAAAGGGGTTTAAAATAACAATCCCTTTAATGAAAGGTCATTAATGTGGGCGTAGCTCTTAGAGAAAGAGTCAGTGTAAAAAATGTATTAATGGAATATATGATTTGTAACATTTTTCAACCTTGAAAAACAAACCCATTCATAAGTATCTATTTCAGGTACCAATTGGATTATTTGTACAAATTAAGATACTCGTAAAAAAATAATAACTAACAATTAAAAAGTATAATAATAATTTTTCAATTATTGTTCAATAAAACCTATTCTCTTGTCATTTGAAGCCATCTTTTGGACAGCACGTAAAAGGATAGATTTTTTTTTAAAAAAAACCTTACTTAGTATCAAACAAAAGTAGCAGGTCTTATTGTTATTTCCAAATATTGGTATAATAATACAACACTTTAGTAATTCACTTCATTATATTTATTATTAATATTTTCTAAAATACATCATTCATGTTATGTCGTAAATACTTTTATCCAAGATTCAAGGGGGAAGCTAGCGGGTCCCCTCCCCCTCTTAATTTAAAATTAGCCTCACTAAAATATTATATTGCCCTAATCTTCTAAAACTAAAATTAAATATAACTTGTATTAAAAAATTTATATATATAAATTTTTGTATGTATATATATATATATATAATATATATATATATATATATATATATATATATATATGTCTAATTTCTTAGGATTCAATGCGGTTTTCAAATAGGTAATTTACCGAAGGTAGTTACAAAATGACTATATTTGGGTAACCGTTTAAATTTTAAATTTTGATCTCATCCATTTTTTAAGCAAAAGGATTTTTATTACTATGGCTATATTTTTCACCGCACCGCGAAACGGAGGAGGATGCTGTATAACAATTACAGCATTGCATAATTATATTTATGATTATTACTTAAATAGAAAATACTTCACGTTCTTAAAATATCTCTTATGAAATATTATATTGAATGATTTTATATTCACCAATATCTTCCTCGTTGAGATCTTTATAAGACAAAAGGAGATGAAAAGATCTCACAACTTGTATTTCAAAAGTCTTTCCATTTTTGAATAATTAACTTCTCAATCAAATCATATTTCATCTTCATTTGCTTAAGGAGATCCTTTCTCTCGTCTGCTCGAGGAACTAACAGTGAAAGCATCCCTTTTACTTTTCTAAAGGAAATATTTTTTATTTATTTAAACGTATTCATTATTGGATTTTTAATTCTTGATATGAATTGTTCTAATAAGTCACATGTGTCAGAATTTTATTTTTCATCTTCAGTGGTAGAAAAAATTTGTTTTTTACTTTCTTTTAAATTAACTTTTTCTTTTTAAATATATATCTTATTGTTTTTAAATCCCATAAATATCTAATTAAAATAAAATGATAGGATATTGAGAGACATATTTTTAAAAGTAAAAAATTCTTGGTAAAGATCATTCCTTGGATGTATTGTGGTAAAACCTGATAAACCTGACAAACTGAAGACATAATCGAATGAATTAAACTAAAATAGAATTGCATTAAAAGTTTAGTCATTGTAAATAATAAAATAAAAAAACTTTAAAACATTGTATCTAAAAACCGAGTGATTTAGTAATTAATTCCTGAAATATTTAGACCATGAGATTAGATTATTAAGTAAAAATGCAATTTATTTGAAAGATATTGCATTATATAACTTCTTTTGTTGATTGACAGAAATATACAAATAAAAAAATTCTTAAATAATTTATTAATAACAACTATTTGAGAAAACAAGAGGCCTTCGGTCTCATTACAACTCCGCGGCCGAGGCACTTAGCGTCCGCGGCCCTTCCTGTGGCCGCATCGGGGCCACTTGGTAGTTGTACTTTATCACTTCGTCATATTACTGGTTTACATATATCGTGGCATACTGCCACCATAAAGGCGGATTTTCAAATGTATTAGTAAAAAAAACTTGATTTGTGTACATTGTTACATCTACATCAAACAAAACAATGTCAATTAATGATATTGTTTAGTATTGTTTTATATATATGTCAATTATAGAACTATATATATATATTATATATATATATATATATATATATATATATATATATATATATACATAAAAAATATTTGATCAGTGAGTCCCCTTCCAAAAAATCCACCTTCCCCCCCCATGACCCCAACCTCATAAGCTCACTTTTTCTTCGAAAATTTGCTAAATAACATTGAACTAATTTAAATTTAAAAAAAAAATAATGTTAATAATAAATAATTACTATTTATAAATTTGTAAGAATGTAAAAACAAACGAAGTGTAGAGCGTTGAATAAGCGCTAGGAGCGATATTAGGAAGCAAAAAGTTACTTAAATAAAAGAGAAAATGAACATAAATCAAAACAATAAAACATACATCACCACAAACCCATTAATATGAATAACATTTTGTAACTTTTCTAATTAAAAAAATATTAATAATTTATATTTTTCATTGATAAGAATTAATTAGCATTAATAATACACCCACTAAAGTATATCACACGGGCACAACAAACATACTTCTGAGAAAATTCCGGGTCATTGAAAAATTACACAAAAGATTCTTCTATCTGGCAGATGATATCTTAAAACGTGTAAGTTTAATCTTAGGGCCTATTGTCTGGCTCAAAAACAGACAGCTGGGATTTTGGGAAAAACGAGATTCATATCCATTATGAACATTAATCATGATTCTTCAATAAAATATCATTAAAACCCTTTTGTGGATTCAAAACTGTTAAATTGTATGTAAAAAAAATAATATTCATACATACACAGAAAGAATTGTTTTACTAAACTAAATAATAATATGGTTGGTAACTAAACAAAATATTTATATGATAAAAATTATAATTTTAACAAAAGTATTATATATATTTATATACATATATAAATAAATAAATATATATATATATATATATATATATATATATATATATTATATATATATAATATATATATAAATGATTTAACACAAAAAAAAATTATAAAAAAGGAAATATAAAAACGTTGATGAAACAGCGCAACGTAATTTAACACAATTATAAATCGTTGACTACAGACTTAAAAATTAAACGCTTTTTTAAGAAACAAAAGAAGAGAACATCAGTTTTATATGTATTGGCAACAGAATTTTTTGTAGTCTTCTGTGTTGAAAAAAATGTACAAAATATAAGTTTATGATAAATTACCTCCAAAAAAATAAATAAATAGTTAATTACTTGCTGAAAAATTGGAAAAAATTAGGAAGTTATTTTTTTAAAAGTTAATTTATTTTAGATTGAAATAAAACATGAAATCATAACGGAGTAATTTTTAATACAAGAATTCGTGGTTTTTGATTTCATTTATCAAGTTATTATGCAAAGTTTATAAGATGCCTTTCCCATCAGGTCGGGGCGAGAGCTCTGGGTTCACGAAATGTCATGTATTTCATAACTAGCTAGACCTCTTTTATACCCGATGCATAACTTGACCTTCATTTAAAGATCTTCATGAATTTAACTTCTAAAAAATAATTAGATGCACTTTTTGAGGGGTTAATTAAAACAAAATTAAACTATAAAATCTGATGTAAAATCAAAATCATCACGATTTCTTAATTCAGGTCAAATTAATGACTCCACAAACATTTCAAAAAATCACAAATTTTCATATAGTGTTTAGATTGGGCTGAAATTGTTTACACGTATACAACTATGTATAGTTCACAAAAATACGAAGTTTAATTTTATAATCAGAATTAGTTCTGGTTCTATTATAAGTGACATATAAATGTCAGACAAAACATTATGTCATTGATTGGCATTACAAATGACGTTTTTTGCCTAATACCTTTGAAAATTCGCTTATATCGTGGCTGTAAGGCACTTATAATATTACTCATAAACCAGTAATAAGACGAAGTGTTAAAGTACAAAAACCATATTGTTGCACCTAAAAGGATATCATATCAATCAAGGAAACAGGATTGTAGATTTTTAATCCATTTCCACAATTAATAAAACAAATTAGATTTAAGCAAAAGTCCATACAAACTTTCAACTTCTTAAAACAAACTAGTTTCAATCTCCAACATAACAAACAAAATCTTGCAATTTACAAATCTATAACTAGGTCATAAACCTACTACTTGTAAACCCTATTCTACTCGAGATCAAATCCCGTTAAGAATTTGTAACTTGATTGATCAGCGGTTCTTGATTGAGAGACCTGAACCATTCACACAAATCATTAATCATTTCCCTCTACAACAACTTCCTCTGGTCGTTCATCACTCGTAACAAGTTGGCATTCGATTCTTAAAATCACTTTATAATTTGATCTTTCCTTTATTATTTTTTTTTTTAAATTACGCGTAGTATTCTAATTTAAGTTTTATTACTATTATTTTATATTTATAAAGCCTGTTATTTGTTCAAGGTCGAAGGAAGTTTTGTTGAAATATGGATAATAATATTAGAATATACAAGAAAAGTGTATAATGTGGAAGTTACTCAACTGTTGGAATAAAAAACGCGTGTTAAAATATACTATTACAATTGCATTAGTTATTTTTTTTTAACATTTTCTATATTATAATTTTTACTATATGAAGCAAAGTAAAAGAAAATTAAGATAATTAAATAGCTCCAAATGATACAAGCCATTTTAATTATCCTCGCCTTCTCAGTTTAATGTATAAATTAAAAAAAAAAAAGAACAAATTAAAAGAAGAAATATTGTGAAAAATATGAAAAGCACCAAGGATGTATTAAGTCCAGGTAATGTTAAGAAATAATTATAACAAAACCAAAAAATAAAATAGGTGCGGGATACCTATGAACTTTTCCTTTTTTCGACTGTTTCGCTACACTCTATATTCTACAATATGTTGTAGAATATTTTGGCTCGCTTCGCTCGTGCTCATGCGATAAAATAGCTACCATATTTTTCTCGCTCACCCATAGTGCTGGCCATGCTCAATGGTGCCTAACACAAAAAATACGGAAAAACTGGATATACCGTCCGTATTTATATGATACTTTGTATAGTATACTTAGTATATATATATATATATATATATATATATATATATATATATATATATATATATATATATATACACATATACACACACACATAAACATATATTAAGTATGTATTATTCAGTATACATGTATATATTAATAGAAAATTGACTTTTTTAGTTTATTAAATGAACTGTACTTTGTATAATTTATTTAATTTTCAACTCGTGCCAAAGTTGAACTAAATAACATAATTTTGATTAACGTCTTATTTGAAACGTGTACATGTCATTCGAAAAAAACTTTTGTTGATAATCGAAAAAAACTAAGCAAGAGTTTTGTTCTTATATAATAATACTTAATGCATTCCAACTTTTAAAATCGATGCTATTATTTTTCCGAGTTAATGAATTTTCAAAATTTGTGTTGACGTTAATTATAGTTAATGGCTCCATAAAACATTATATTCCGGGCATAAAACTAATTTAAAAATTGATAACAGACGGACAAATTAGTAAAACCCCTTTATAAATCTTAATACCTAAAACGGATAATTTAGGAAAAATCCCGCCATTGGATTTTAAGAGCAAACAATAATTTTTCTATATCCAAATAATTAATAAATAAACTAATGTGAGAAACGAAATAAATATATATAAAATATGAAGTTACTCGCTAGGACTAGAGAAAAATTCAATCACTTGAATAATAATTAAACACATTAATAGCAAAATTAGTTAGTAAGACTAACTTAAAGCTATAAATAAAACTATATAAAACTAAAAAATAAAACTATAAATAAACATTATTTATATAATTTCATTAGGTCATATAATTTCATTTAGGTTATATTATGTTAGGAAGATGTCTTTGAATACGGGGGTTAGTTTGATGGCTCAGTAATTAAAATTAAGTTACTTTTAGTTAATTTTGTTATAAAAGTACCTTTATTTTATTACTTGATTAAAAATATATTTCTATTAAAATTTTTGATTTAATATTTTTGTTCATTTTTGTTTCAGAATATTTACCAATGAGGTGATACAGAACTAATATTTGGATTCCTCCAACCACCACAAGATGGAGGGTGGTGCCTGTGACACTAGTGCCACAGCACCTTCAGACACTTCTATGACTGAAAGTGAGTCAGTTTTTATTCTATATTACTTGTAATTATTCCAAATAATTAATAATTCCATATTAATTGTAATAATAAATAAATTATTCTAAATTAATTGATATTGGAACCGCTCTCCTCAGAGTTGATAAAGGATTCTACACAATTATTGATTAGTTTACATTTCCTCAAGTCTATCGTAGGAATGTAGGAAAAAACGTAGTGTGTTAGCACTAAGAATCCGAAACTGGTATTTCACTAGAATTATCCGTTTTGGGTGATTTTAAAACTTTTTGAGTGGTTTTCACAGAGTTGTCTGTCTTAATGTGCGAGTGTGTGTCTGTTATTATTTTATAGCTCTCGGTGTATTTATGGAAAAAAGGTGAAAATACGCACAAAAATCAATCTTTAGGTCTTGTTAAGCTATTCGGAAAATATACTTTATTATGAAGTCACTCACTGACAACAATGTCTCAGTCAAAATTTAGAAAAATCATAAAAGGGGAAAAATGTTTAGATACATTTGACATTAGGCACGCATGCATAGTCTTCTTTATAGGAACAACATATGTGCTAAGTTTCATCTTATAATTATAATTATTTTTATTTTTATCTAATGACTTGTATACGTTTTTATGTTAAAAATCGAGTCCAAGTGAATTGAGATTTAATACAAGTGAATAATTGTACATAACATGTAAGTATACAAAATTTCGTTTCAATACTGCTAGTATGTCTCGTGTTTTTGTTGGATCATAAAGGTTAAGCGGCATAGAGAAAGATCAATGCCTGGATGAGTAACAACCGGGTATACAAGGAATGTATCTACTATCTGAGGACGAGCGAAGCGAATCTGAAGATATAATGTAGTGAAAAATTGGCTTCCAAAATCAACTTTTTTGAACTTGTTTAATGATCAATTTATACTAATGCTAATTTAATTTTTTAGTCACCCATCCAATAAGCGGATATTTTCAAAAGGAATTTCACCAACAGTCAAATTACAAATAATCTAATGTTAGTGAGGTTAATTATCAACAATGTCAAAATTGCGTAACAGCATTTTATCGCTTTGTTGTTTAATCAAAACTCTTATACACAAAACACACACACAAAATTATATATATATATATATATATATATATATATATATATATATATATATATATATATATATATATATATATATATATATATATACAGTTGGACCTCTATATAACGAACTTAAAGGTTCAAGAGAAAAAAATCGTTATATAGAAAGTTCTTATAATATATATATATATATATATATATATATATATATATATATATATATATATATATATATATATATATATATATATATATATATATATATATATATATATAATATGTATGTATGTGTGTGTGAACGTCACTCATATATACAAAGACATTAATGTTTTGAATCAGGAATCCAATCAGAATCGATCCTCCTCTACTTTCGTTATCCAAACAACAAAAACCTATTCTTTTAATTTAATGGCACAAAGCATCTACTATAAAGTAATAAGTTCATCTACTAAGTATAACTGGTCCAAAATAGGAAAATAAATATAAAAAAATATTGACTTGTAATAAAACAGAAAAACATTATGATGTTTACTTAAGTAGTAATCTAAAATTGGTTGGAGAGGTTAAATAATTTTGCTTAATTGGTAAATTTTATTGTCATATCATTTGCTTTGACAACTGCATAATCCTAACAGGAAGAACAATTTTGGTATTCCATTAAGTAGGTAGTAAAAAAATTCACAGATCTACCTTGATTTGGCTAAAATAACATACATAACAGAAACCAGAAAATCAACTCCACCTTATCCAGTTGTAACACTTATATAAAGTTTATAAGTTAACAGTTTTAAATATTCTATAATAATAACGATTAAAATATGGTAATTTTTAACTGCAAGAGGGTTTGACAAATTAATTCGTCGTCTACCAAAGAATTCCTAAAAAATAATGTCACTACTTCCTGCAGTACTTCACTATACACCTGTCGTAGAAATTAACTTTTTACTTTTCCTCATTTAGGTATATAAGAAAAGTATTGTGGTTGCAAAAACATCCGAAACCGGGATGAAAATGGAATTATCCGATTCAGGTGTTTTAATGGCCTAATGAGTGGTTTTTACAAAGTTGTCAGTCTGTATGCGTGTGTGTCTGTTATTATCGTAGCTCCTAGTGTATTCTACTAAAGAGTTCAAACTTCGTACAAAAATCAGTCTACCACTGCAGTTGTGCGATTCGGAAAATAATTTTTTATGACATCATCAATCCGCAATAATGACTCAGCAAAAATTTCGAAAAACGCGAAAAAACGATGCGATCGAATTGAGATTTGGCATGCATGTGGTTATGTATAAGACTAACATATGTTTTAAGTTTCATCTCATTAGCAGCATTAGTTTAATTTTTATCGAATGACTTGTGTAAGTTTTTTTTAAATTGCAAAAAACAGAAAATCATTGAGTTTAAATTTGGTACAAGGGTATACCTTTACTAAATAAATAAATAATTGCACAGAGAAGCGAGTCCGAAAACGTGTTGCAGTATAAACTTCTACAACATTATTACATTCTGTTACACAGTATTACATTCTGATAAGTTTACAAATTTAAGTTAAGCAAACTTAACTGACTTGTACATTCTGAGAACGAGGGAACTTACAAATGTAGGTAACATTTCGGTTTTGGATTTAAGTGCAAACAATACTTTTTCTAAATAAACCTATGGTATATATGAGGATAAGTAAAACTTAAGTAACCCTACGAGTCCACAGCTTTAAATATATTCTTGAAGGTTGTAGACAACGATTTTGAAAGTTTTAATTCCTATGCCGCCCCGCCTCAAGGTGTACGTTCACGTTCGAGTCATATAAATAATAATAATATTTTATTATAATTATTTGCTAAATGAAAACATTACTCAGAAACATTACAGCCATCTTGGAGCACGAGCACGACTCATTCGAAGATGTGCTTATAAAATAGAAGTATTTTGTAATATTTAATTTTTAATTTTGTAAAGCAGAATAAACATATTTTATTTTTTATTTATTACTATTACTTACAGCAGAGCCGATAAAGAAATAGATCAAAGACCATTAAAAATCCAGGCCGATTAAAAATCACTTTATAATTTCGATTTAAAACTAATTAAAACAATTGATACTCTCAAAAAAACATTAAAAGTACAATAAAAACTAGGAATAAAATAATTTGAACATTTTTAAACATAACAATTTGAAAAATCTAATTAAATAAAAGCATTGAAAAAGAATGAACAGGACAACATCTAAACATCACGAATTTCACGAGTTAACTGAATAAAAAATGTAAAAGCCAGATTTGAAACCGTCAAGACCTTAGAATAATACTATATAGAAGGAGCACAGTGCCGTAAACACAATGTAATTCCACTGATAACACGAAAGCCGGTTGACTGGTGCAACTAAGTAATGCTGCCAACCTGAC
This sequence comes from Microvelia longipes, assembly GCA_018340805.1. NCBI lineage: Eukaryota > Metazoa > Arthropoda > Insecta > Hemiptera > Veliidae > Microvelia > Microvelia longipes. Next base: position 22,220,657 of record JACMZG010001911.1, read on the forward strand.
AACAAAACATTATTTTAAATATTTGTCATAAATATCTATTAAAGAAGAAAGATCGTTAAGAACAAATATAATAACTTAAAACACCTGCTGAGTATTTAATAAAACTGGTCTTAGATGGCAAAAGGGTGGCGGAATACAACAATCTACATTTAGTTGACGAGGACTACTATTATATATAATTTTAATAAATACGTTAAACTACAATATAAAATGCTTTAAATATTGTAATGCACCGATATTTATATTAGTATTTTATGAATAATCAATCATTCACTAATTATAGAACATAATAATTCAGCAACCGGAAGTATTGCCAACTTTTTTTTTGAAAATTGTATATTGTTAGGATGGCAGCATTACTTAGTTGCATCAGTGAACCGACTTTCGTGTTATCAGTAGTGCTCCTTCTATATATAGTATTATTCTAAGGTCAAGACAAACAAAAACTGCCGTTTCTAAGAAAATCTGTACTGGACTTGTAAATAGTAAAACGTGATTGGTCTAATTTGGTTACCCATAATCCATTTCTTTACAACCCATCACATTAATTCCTTATACCATTTTTCGCCTGCTAACTAAGAAGCTTCATTTTGGCGCATTCCTTATATATCATACGTTTTAAAAGTTCGATGATAGGTTGCAGCACCGTACAGTCCACATTTCATTTGGCGGTTTATTTTTAATTAAATAAGGAAATAATGTAAACATTCGAGTGTTACAATTCAGAAAAGTGATTTTCTTAAGAAGTTCTTTTTTAAAATTTTCGGTAAAATATCTGTTTTTTTGTTTTATAAGAATTTTAGTTTATGAAAAATTAAGATTTACACATACTAATGCAAGAAATAAATAAAAATTTACTGTATGGGTAGATACTGTATTTTTATTCTCTTTTGCTTTTTAATTTTATAGTAGAATAGAATCTTTTGCGCTATTGTTGATTCAAAACTTTGGTATTATTCTGCCAAATGACCAGACGTCCAGACTTAGTTCAAAAATTTGATGTGCAAAAATGATTTTATTGCTCTGGTTTGATAAGGCCCATATCTTATTAGGTAATGGCTCACGAGGATCATTCCGACCCCTTCATTGGGTCAACGCGTCAACGGAGGCGACTCTTTCGAATAGGGCCTCTCTAGTAATAATATCTCTATTGTTGTGAGTAAGAAGGTTTCATTATTGTTACCACTACAGATTTCTAAAAAATAAGATGTTTCAAGTTCTCTATGTATAGAGTAAGGTACCCTCCTCTATGGGCAACATCACTAAAGTGGGTGGTCTTGATTGATAGTAATAAAAAGGTCATAAATATATAGAGATTTTGACAAAAATGTAATCGTGTAAATATGTTTTCATTGTTATAAAACAAGGTTTTATGCATTTTAGATTAATTTTATGTTATTATATTGGTATAAGAAAATTTAAACGAAAACAGAGGGGTACTAGGTACCTATAAAATATCCTCATAATTTTGAGCTCACTTTACTTGTCCTATGAAAGTTATGGTGACTATAACTTAAGGTTGTATTACTTTGGTTCTCCTACTATTGACCTCAGAATTGAAAGTTAGCCCTACATCTAGAGTGTAATAACGTCAGTCTTGCTATACTCAATTGCTACACTGGTTGGCTTCGCTTGTTATCAGAATTTAATGATTACCAAATGCCTAAAATAGCAATTCTTCGGTCTTGCTACGCTATGAAAATTACTTATTGTATGAAAACACCTGTGATTATACTTAGCAGCCTTATAAATAAATAAAGTTTGTCTTTCCACAGATGAATACTATCGGTTAGCAGCCTTGATTTTAAAACGAGTATTTCAATAATTTTTTTTTAATAATAAGAGATTTAAATAAAGGCTAAACTGTAATCCTATGTATCTGATACCTGAACAATTAAAAAAATGTAGATTTTAAATTTCTTATGCATATTCCTTTTATGTATTATTGTATTTGATTCTTTACCTTCATAGAATTTAAAGTAATAAGGTATTGTGCTGATCATTTGGCTACCTTAAGAATTATGTCTACTAGAATCATTAATCATTTATAGTGTTATTCTTTTTTACAATGGTTTCTTTCATGTATATTTTATTCCCTATATCTAATTATTTTCAGATGCATGTAATGGGACAGTCAATGCTGCATTTGAAGACACTGAAGGTTTGAAAAGTAATGATATGAAAGATGGTAGTCAATCAGAAAATAAAACTCACCATGAAAACAATCACTCCACAAATGGAGATCTTAAAAGTCCAACTAAAGATGGCCTACCACCGGCTGAAGCTGTTAATTTAGAACTAGTAACTATGTCACCTTATACAAATAGTATACCAGTCAAGAAAGAATCAACTGAACTTGACATGACTGACCCATATGATGAGTATTTTGTACCTGTTAATCAACATAAGAAATATATTAGGTATGCTATTAAGTTTAAAACATAACTAGAAAATCAAATAAAAAATTTAGTTATAAGAAAATTTGTGCTAAAGAAGGAACATGATCAGTTTGTAATCCTTCATGAATCATGTGCAATATATTTGATTAAATATGTTACTTCTGTCTCATAATGTTTTTCATTGATTTATTTAGTTATATAATCATTATAATAATGCCCGTTTAGAACCATCCTGAATTACACCTTTGGGATCGACCGCTGCCGTCATGCTTTAAGTGTATTCTAAAGTTGGCGATGATTTAGAACAATTTTTTTGTATAAACTGAGAGTGAAACCTGGGATGGGAACCCCAAACCTCTATGGTTTCAAATGTCAATATTAATATTGATGCTCTTCCTTCCTCACTCCCTCCCTCAACCACAGATGTTGCCTTATTTAGTAGTATAATTTTTTTATTCTTACAAGTATTCCTCCATTAAAAGATGGAAAGCTACTTTAAAACGATTCGTCTTGTCTTGGCGAAACATACTTGAAGTACATTCTGCTTCGTTGCCCTGATTTAAATTATTAATTGGCAATTCTTATTTTATATACTCCAGGAGAAAGACTTGGTTACTGATAAAGAGAAATAATATCCTTAAAGAATAACTTAAATGGTTATTTTTTATTTATTTTATATATCATAACTAAATGTGTATTTTGTTGATTTATTTGCAGAGGAGAGAAACTTTATGTAACCCAAGATAAACGTGAAAATATGGGAGGTAGTAAGAAAAAATGTTGCTGTGGAATAGTTGCTGTTTTAGTCTTAGGAGCCGCTGTTGCTATTTTAGTTGGTTAGTGTTACATAAAATTAAAAAAATGTATGAAATTTGGGTTTTACTATTATGAAAAGCGTGATCATAAGCATTTTGAAATATTTAGTTTGAGGTCAATAAATCACTGCCAAGTCAATAACATATCTGGAGAGGGTCAGTACTATTGGTTTATAAAAGAAGCCAATTGACATATATTGGCTCATCCATGGAAACTGGAAAAATGGAAAACTCTTCACCTATACGGCAAGATACCAACTTCCCTCTTTAACTACCTTTGACATATTACTAGCGATGGCCCCCTAAAAATAGCAATGAAAAATGGAGACACAAGTGTCTCAAGTTTTGTAACTTGACTTTTATGAACCTAGTATTAAGAAAAGTTAAATAAAAAGAAAAGTTTAAAAAAACTTGAAATGGTACATATAACAATTCCCTCATTACATTTATCTTACCAAAATTAGATCTTTTTTTTTTTTGTAAATGTATACTGCCTAATGTTATTGGTTTGTAAAGGCCCAAAGTTTACTTATAGAATTAAAATGTAACAATGCATTTTGATTCCATCATAACTTATTATTTAATTTATTTTCATGTTAAGCTGTATTACTAACTCAAGAAGGAGGAGGATTAACGGATAGTGAAGGTAGAAATTATGATAAGGCAGGATTTGGTGGAAATATGATACCTACTCAGCCTCCTAGATCATCGTCATCCACACCCGCTACTACTCAAATGCCTCAAATTTATTGTAAGTTATTATCCAACATTTTGCTTTCCTTTTTGGAAGCATTGTAAAGAGGAAAAATGTAGCGACCTTTTATTAGAAATTTTAGTGAATTTATTAGCGAATTTTCATTAGAATTTTGATTTTTGATCTCATATTAAATTAAAGAAATTTCAATAATATTATGCTTTTAATATTTTTAATATTATTTCTTTATAATATTAATTTAATATTTAATCTAAAATCTAATTTATATATTTTATTATAAATGTATATGTATATATTAAAATTTACAGGTTATATTTACTGCAAGTTAAAGAATTAACCGTCAATATCCCTACCAATAATTGGCATTTTGTTTGAGTGTTTTGCTGTCATAGTTTTTTGCTTATTATTTTTGCAAAGGGATTGAATTCCATTTATTATTGCTTGACTCTACATTATTATTTGAACCAAATGGTTGCTATGGAACAGGGATACACATATCCAACAAAGTAACATTGTTGTTAATTCATGAATTGTTTATGTACTTTGTACATATCAGTTCATTCAGTTGCAATTAATGAATTAATTGAAAAATAGTTGGCATTTGTTTTAAATTCCTTTGTATGTACAATATAATTATGTGTGAGAGACACTAGGAAATGTAACAAACAAAATGCAATGCTACATCTAGGAATTGTTCCATACTTGGACATTCGTCATCATTGACGGCTCAACATAATGTCTTGTCTCACTTTGTTTCGTTATGTCTAACTCATCAGGGTGCCGACAGAGCCTGAATTCAGTATTGAATTTTTGCTTGTTACATTTCCTGGTGTCGCTTGCACAATTATTATTGTGTCTACTATTCATGTTTTGCAAAACTGGGTAGTATCAATGATATATTCTTTGTATATATTATTAATTTTCTCTTACTTTAAAAATATTAATAATTTTATCCATATTGTGCTGGATAACCTATCATGTTCCTAATCGCGTGATAGTACAAACTCTAATTATTCAAATTAACCCCTAATATATTGAGTAGTGTCATAAGTGTTCTCAAATTTGAGTCTGAGAATGACTTAATCCAATGTTATTAATATAGGAAATCTTAATTATTTTTAGTTATGTTTTCTTAAATACCTCTCAGATATCTTAAAAGTTCGTGTTTCTATACTTTTTGTCTGTCATAACCACTTATAAAATTCAATTGGGAAAAATGTCTTTATTTTGTTACGAAAAATTATGATAATGTATGTTTAAAATTTTGTAATAGTTGACTAACAATTGAACTGAGCGTGGGTGTAGCTAAGTTCTTTATGTTATAGTATCTACCAAACAATTACCTCTTTGAAAAGAATGACTTCAATTCAGTGCTAATTTTAATAAAATGCAGATCTATCTTATTATTTTGCATTGTCTGTAAAGATAACAAGAGAAAATTAGAAGTTTATTAGATTAACCTTATTATGTACTGTTTATTTTTAAGTTGTTTTTTTTTTTTGATTGGCCAATGATATTTTTTTAAGGTTTATAATATGAATTTTGTTCATTAAAATTATTTAGGAGTTAATTATTAATGTTGCTCTAAAAATTTATTTTAAACCTAAATCTTGTATTACTGTATGCATGTAATATAGTAGACATGTATCATGTACTAAACAATATTACATTAGTGTTTCAAAAAATACAGGTAGCACACGGAAATCCATTAAGTGAATTCTATTTTAAATGAAATTAAATTCTAAATTATCCTCAAAGTGACAACACAATTTGCTTTAAAAACTATGAGTAAGCAATATTAGTTTTTTAAAGCTATCAAAAAAACCTAATAGAATCTTCAATTGCTATGACAATATCCATAGATTTTTAAGAATAGAAATTGTTAATAAATGAAAAATAGATATTTATAAAAATGATTATGATGAATTAAATGAAAATTATGATGCATAATCAACCCAAATGTGATATATTAGGCTCTGTTTCACAAATATAAATTTTGTATACTTTTGTTAAATAGAACCTGTTAAAAGTAACAGCTTTATTTATTTATTTATTTTAATCTTCTGCACACACTAATAGTTTTTACCTAGATTGCTAGCTAGCTGATTCTCACTATTAATGATCCTAATTCTTAGGTATTTACTGTTTCAATAATATTTTTTAGTGGACAACGTTCTGGAAGGAGAATTAACGATAGATAACATGGAATTCACTCCGGGCCTTTCGAACAGTAGTAGTCCTGAGTTTACTAATGTTGCTTCATCATTAGAGGAAGAGGTATTATGATTTACAACCTTGACTTTTAATTATATATATATTGAAATTATGTTTCAAAAAATTAAAGAATTAAATTATAATTAACTAGTTTACATGTGCATGTAGAAATCACAAAGTTAATTCCACCACGTTAAGTTTGATTTTCACATGTTAATTAATTTTATATTTTAGGGGCCTGTTTTCTATTATTTACTTTGCCTTTTTCAAAGTTGTCTTATCTTGTCCTCAATTATACTCAATGAGGGAAGACTACATGATAAAGTGATTTACAGTAATAGTCCCTTGAAGTATCTTTCTGTAAAAATTATCCTTTCTAATTATTTTGAAGGGTTTTGATCATATAGAGCCTTTGCAATTAAAATATGTTTTTAAGATACTTTTCTTAAAAACTTTCTACCACTCATATCATATTTCACTCATTTTGAACTGCTTCAAACCAATTTGTTTTTAAATTATACCTTAAATGATGAAGAAAAAAAATAGTCTGCCTATCTGGAGTGGAGGCCTAGGTATGATTGCTCACACTCAAAATTTTAAAAAAACTCACAAATTTTAGGTTTCTAGAAATAAGTAGTTCTCTGTTGATCATAAGCAATTCTTGATGATGACACTTTTTAAGCTAATAAGATTTTTAATAAATCGACTGTTAATCCATGAAAATTAGATAACTGCAACCAAGTGTTGGCAAAACCATCAAAAATTGGTGATTTTTTGCAGTCAGAGGATTTCTTTCAAACCATTTTTTGTCTTTGTTTTGAGCATTTTTTAGTAATTTTGGAAATATTATAACTTTGATTGTTATTATCCTATTTTGATGAATAAACACTTGATTTATTGGAAAGGTTTAAAAAATGGCCTCTTTACGTGGCCATTTTTGAACATTGATTCTTTAAGTCAAAAATGCTTCAACCAAGATTACATTTTTTATCTACAAAATTTAATAATAGATAGACCAGTTGATGGTCTTAACATTACAATGCCTGTTTAGTATATAAAGTTAATTTTATTATTTATTATTTTTCAGATAAAGAGAGCTCTGTTTGACCATCAAAAATTGCATTATGGTGCTTCTGAAATCTCAGTCAAAGTTATTGAATTTAGGTAATTAGAATATAAGTTATACTAAAGTTAAGGTTCTAGGTGAATGGCAAGAATCTTAAATTAAGGGTATGACTCATTAATTCAATTTGCCATTGAACAAAGTGACCCCGTTGATGATAAAAAAATAGAGAAGAACCCATCACAAAACATATGTCAAAAACAAATTGCACATGCTTACAATAATTACATTAACTGGGCAGGTCTTAAATTTAGAGGCAAAATTACCTTTCAACAATAGGTTTTCTTTTGAAAATTAATATACTTTATTTTTCTTGTCCCCACCTTGTGTTACCATATTTTTATTAAAAAAAATAAAGGTTGGTCATTTAAATGTTTTATTTGCCCTACCATCCTTTTTTCACAATTCTCTCCATATTTTTCAAAAAATTTATTTTGCATATTTTTTTAATTTTCTTTTTTATTTCTTACTATTTTTTTTGAATAAATAAAACAATTATATATTTATTTAAAAGATTGATTTTCTTGTAACATAATCTGTATTTTGTGCCTATAGCTTCCTTGGGGAAGGTTAGTTTAATCCTATTTCTCTATCTCATAAGACATTCATGGCATCAGTGAAATTCCCTTATGGGGTCATTCCCTTTACTCCAGATCCTCAGTGAATAGTGTTTATTACAGTAGAAAAGTCAAACTAATGAAGTTTTATATTAAACTTAAAAGTCTATTGGTAGCTGTAGTGACTATAAAACTCAAAGTTACCCTGCAAATATAGAAATAAACTGAATTTTCATATTATTTGTGACTATGAGTTCTATAAAAGCTGTCAAATCCATAGTCCTATTATGATAAGCCTTATTACATGTTTTAGAGGTTAAACATGTTAAGTATAATGAATGTTTGTGTGTTGTACATTACTTGTATCAAAGATTAGATATTCTGTGTCATAGAGTATAGTATAAGTTTTGATAGGTTTCAACAAAGGTTATTTGTGCAAAGACGTCTCTTTATGCATTCTAATTTTTGCTTGAGTTACAATTAGGATAGCCGTACTTGTCTATTAAGCTATTGGGGCCAGTTTAATTTATTGTTGCTTTAATTTATTTATCTTTAAATAATTATTATTTTTATTCATTTATTTTTTCTTCTAACAGTTGTTTAAATAATACTAAATCTTGTTTTATTTCTTGTTCTATTCAGGTCAGGAAGTGTGATTGTAACTTACAGAGTTGGTTGGAAATTCAAAGAGGGTATTCACGATCCTACTGATCCTATTAATATGGAAATGCTTAAATCTAAATTACAAAAACATCTTAAAGATAATGACGGTTTCCTTTATAACTATAGAGTTCCTGTTCATAGTATTAAATCTAATCGTAAGTAATAGCTGTACATTAAATGCATATCATTTCTTCTTTAAAATGAAACATTAAATAAAAAAAAATATAAATTCTTTGAAATAGTTTGTTTATACTTGATTAAATGTAGGATATATTTATCATTCTCTGACTTCACATGAATGAAGGCATATTTTAAAATTTGGTTTATTTTTATTTTTCTTACTTTTTACATTTTATTGACAATTAGCTATATTTTTAATTATATCTGTAATATTATAAAATGTAATTTCTTTTAATCATGGCTAGATAACTGTACTAATATTTCCTAAACCCCAATTACCTGGCATAGAAAGACCTTAACTGAGGACAAATAAGTTATTGAAAGAAATGTCTCTCCACAAAATAAAACTTTATTGGCAAAGCACATCATCAATGGCAAGAAATAAAAGGAAGAAAAGTGAGTCTATGACTTAGCTAAAAATCTAATATATAAAGCTAACTCACAAGCACTCTTGTTCTTTTATTTCTTCAACGGTTTTGCACTGATGATGGCCTATAGTTAGGTTGAAAGCGCTTTGGCAATAAAGTTTATTTTATGGAGACACTTTCCTTTTCATTATTTATAATTAACTCCGCTTATGCTTATTCTCAAGATAAAATAAGTTATTGCTCTATAAATTACTTATTTAAACAGTTACTAGAAATGTCTTAATGAAAAATCTACTTATGAAAAATATTTTAAAATGTTTCAATCATAGTTTTAGACAGATTTTTTTTAAATAACCTTGAATCAAAATAATTTTGCTTAGCATATTGTAATTGAATTGAAGTCCTAAAGCATTTATGCAATACTAAATAAAAGATGTTTCTTTGCATAGCAAAGTTTTCATCATCAATTTCTTGTACTTTTTAGGTGTTATTGATAACTGTCAAATAAGCAATAATGGATGTCAAAAGGGATGTATGTACAACACTACAACTCTGCAAATCACATGCACATGTCCGTTTGGATTTAAATTACTTGAAGATGGGAAAACCTGTACTGAAACTGGTAGGTCCACTCATTTTTACTCTGTTTATTTCAAACAGTATGTATTCTTTTATGCAACTTATTGCAGCATAAAGTAAAATTATAATTTTTTGTTAAGTTTATCAATTATGCAATTCCTTTGCTGATTTGCATGATATTTTAATTTTATTCCCCAAGATATTATCATACAAGCATAAGAATTTAACCCTCTGCCAGGCTCCCCTTGGTAAGTTGCAATAACCAGGGCTGTGGGGATTTCCCAACTTATTTATGTTTTGCAATAATTTCTTAAATGTTGACAAATAATTAGGAATAAAAATAATGACTATATTTTAGGCATGTATGTTATTTATAATAATTTAAAATAGGGTTTTAAATACATAAATCATTTTAAATGAATAACATGTATCAGCTAGATTCGTAAATATCTATACTAGGACATAACAAAAACACTATATTTGCACAATTTTAAACAAATATTGGGGAGGGGGTATGTAGGCATAGAGAGCGCATTCCGGAAGTGAAGTAACAGAGATTATATTGTATTAAAAAAAAAGTAAAAGATAAATAAATTACAAAATTAAAAGATTACTGGGTACACCCTAGGGATTTAACCACTATCAAACTTTTTTTTGTATAAAAATATTTATAAAAAATTTGGCCTCACTCTGGACTCACCGGAGACTGGTATTATTATCTTCGCAAAGGTTTGGTTGAAGAATACCTTGAACCTCTGTGACCTTGACCAGTGATTACAAATTTTATTCAGAAAATTCAATTTTTGTGGCCTGCCCGGTAGAGAGTTAAATCATTTATTGTAATTATCATTAAATGGTATTATGATATTTATATAATTGTGCTTCCTGGTTTTTGTTCTAAAATGATCTTATTTCTAAAGGATTCCAACTCAATCTATAATTAAATATGTCTTTATTTAGCTTTATTGTTTTTTTAGCTTTTTAATATCAAAGTAGATAGTAATTTTAAAATCCTCTGTCCTATCTAATGTATGCTGTATTGCATTGTTTCAGACTACATGGACACTCATGCTTTTGATTATCCTTCAAGTTCTCACCCTCCAATGGAGCCGACTCCTGAACCTGAAGATGATTGGCCATATCACCATGAACATGTTCCTCATGTTGAGCATGACCATATGAATCATGATCACCACCAACCTGAGAGCAACGAAGATGATCATATGTACCATGAACATCTGCCTGATATGACACAGGATCCAGAGCATGACCAGCATGATAAGCACCATGATCATGCATATACTCCAAATATGGATCATGAGCACGAACACACTTCAAATATTGACCATGATCATACACATCATCCTAATATTTCTCATGAATCTGAAGATAAACCTGATATGTATCATGAAAATATGCCTGAACATACTTATCATGGCCATGAACATGAACACTCTTTTGAATATGCCATTGATGATACTTTTAGGCCCACTTATCAACCACCGGTGGAACATTCTCCTGGCCAGTCGTCTGGTGACCATCAATACCAGGTTTATGAAACCGATCAAGAACAATATGATCATTCAATGGAAACTCATAAAACAATTGATGAAGAATCAATCCATCCCTCACACCCTCCTGAAATGCCTGTAGAAAAGGAGCATTCCCATGAACATCACTTAGGATATCTACCAACTGTACTTCCTCCAGAAGATCATGAAGTAACCTCTGAAAAGCATTCTTATGATAATGAAAATCACCCTAATGATAATGAAAATCGCCCTAATGATAATGAAAATCACATGTCACCTGAGCCATCGTCTACTGCAATGCCAGAAGTTTCCTCTGAAGTTCCTAAAAATGAATTCACTGATATTCTTTTACCACCCCATGTTCAAGAGGAATTTCTCCCTGAATATTCTACTTTCCCTGATGATTCTCGGAGTTCACAAGTTACAGAAAATATAGCTAAATCAACTTCTACAGAATCAGTTCCTGAGGATAAAGTTAGTAAGGCTGAAGATTTAGAAGTAAATATGGAAAGCAAAGATGCTTCATCTGATACTGTAGTCAATAATGCCACAATTCCTATGGAAGCTGATAAAGTAGATAAAGCTAATGAAAACACAACTAGCCATACAGACCAAGAATTTAATGTCCTTACTCCTAATATTAGTGATGGTGTATCTCTTCTTGAAACTAATCACCAAAATAATAAGACAATGGAAGATGAATCTAGAGAAGAACTGATTGACCACATGCCAGAAAAAGAGATGAATAAAACTGATACAGAAGTCCCTCACATCGAAACACCTGTAGTAGAAGAAAATACTAATTCATCTGAGAAATCTCCTAAGTACTCAGAAGTAATCAATGATTTACATGTAATAGAAGGAAACCCATTTGAAACTGAAAGATTAAATGAATTGAAAAATGAAACTGTAGCTAAACCTGATGATCATCTGTATTCTGATACTGAAAAACCTTTTGATCATAATGTTATTGAAACTTTTAGAGAAGCTAAAGCCAATGGCTTTAATTCCACTAGTGAGGATAATTCTACCCATATGGGCATGATGGATAATGGAAGTCAGATAAATGAAATGGATAAAGAACATGAAACAGCTGAAGTAACTAGTCAAAGTGTAGATACAGGGTCTGCTATATTTGTAACTCCACCTCCTGAAATGAGAAATGATACATCTGTTCAAATGCCTGAAGATGATAGTCCACCAGCCCCCCCTGCAGAAAAAACTGAAGTGGAGTCTTCATCTACTCCGGCATCCAATGATCAAGATGGAGTCAGTTTAGTCAAAGTTGACAATAAAGACATTGAATTACCAAAGATAGACGAAGAATCTGTTAAAGAGGTTATGAAAACCAAAGAAATGGAAGATAGCATGAATCATGAGGCAAAAGATGAAAATTTGAATAAGCATGAGGCAGTAAATGAGGATGACAAAGTTCCTACCAAGGAAAACGATAATCCTGAACCTATGGTATTTGTAACCAATCCTCCCCCAGACCAGAAATTAGATAGTGAAACTTCTACTCCTAAACCAGATGATGCCCCTATGATATTTGTTACTAAAATGCCTGATCTGATGGGACCTTACCCTGTTGAAAAAGAACAAGTTCCAGAAAAAACCTCTGATAAGCCTGATGTTTATAAACTACTTGATGACGAAAGTAATAATTTGAATAGCTTAGAAGAAGATGATTATGAAAAGGAAAATTTAAAAAGCAAATATCAAAAGAATGACAAAAATAAATTCAATCAAAAGAAATTTAATGTAAAAGAAATTTATCCACATCGTAATGCATCTGATATTGATGACAGCCATCCTTTAAGTCCTGAGGTGTCTAGCACAACTGTTAAATCAGAAGAAATGAAAAGTACACCTGAAATTGATTCTGTAAAACACATTTTATCAGACGATGGAATCACTACGCTTAGTCCGTTGTTCACTTCTACCCCTGAATCATCTAGTCCTACTAGCAGTACAACTGCTAACACTGACCAAACTACGAAAGCAGATGTTCAATTGGACCAGGGATTAAAATCTGATGAGGCTTTTACCACCTTATCACCTCTTTTTCATAGCAGTTCATCTCAGCCAACTACAGAGATGAAATCAGACATAGAAACAACTATTTCTCCTCTTATTTTTGATTTGATTAAAAATGAAAAAATTGATGCTAAAACCGAAGTTGAAATGACTACTAATGAACCTAAAAAAGAGGTGACTGAAATGCCGGAAATGATGACAACTATTGTACCTGGAGTGGTTGACTTAATGAGTGAAACTACACCTGCATCAATTAATCCAGATACTGTCACTCCAGAATCCGAACCGAAATCTGACGAAAGTCCTGCAAAGATAATGGAATCTACTGAAATTCCTGAAGTAAAACCAGAGGATATTCCTTCAGTAACAACTATGTCACCTGCTAATGAAACTGAAGTTCAAAATGTTACAGAAATGATCAAACCAGTCAGTGAACAGCCCGAAGAATCTGAAATGATAAATATGTCTTCAACTGAAGGTCATCAGGGTGCAATTAGTGATCCAGTTGTTCATCTACTAATGAATTCTTCGTTCCCTAATTCTACTCTTTATTCAAAATGTGCATCTGGTAAGAACATTCATTAAATCGTAAAATCAAATTTTTGTGTCTTTTTAAGGACCAAGAAGGACATGAGACAGACTGGAACTGGATAAAGTAGGGATTGTCTTATTACTACCGACATATTGTAAATTGGTAAAAGAAATGTGATACTAAACCAATTAATGAAAACAATAGACTTTAACTGTTTCTCTTTACCTCTAGACAAAACAGAAACGTTACTTAGCAGAAAATACTTTAACAAAATATTATTAAATATTTACAATTATTAAAAAAATATAATAGAAAATCCAAAATCTAATTCAATGAATTATTGTATCCATGTTTTGGAGATATTATGGCTTTTTTTGTTAATATTAAGGTAAAAAAGAAAAACCTGTAAAAAAGGAGCATAAAACGTGTTACTTGTGTCTTGTATTTTTAATATTTTCATATATGTTTCCAGGACAATGGGCTTGCAAAGATGATAGCGGATGTATTGCTCCTAATTCAAGGTGTGATTCAGACCAAGACTGTAAAGATGGATCTGATGAAGAGATGTGTAGAGAGCAGGGCTGCCCGGGAAATTTTCAGGTTGGTTTTTTATTTATTATAATTTAGTGTATACATTTTTATTCTACTCAAATGTTGGCTAAGATTCGGAATATCTTTTATATTCTAGAAGTATACACAGTAAAATAATAGATTCTTTGAGACAAATTTAATCAATACATTGGTAAATGAGTGTCAGATACAGGTTTATCATCTCTGTGTTGGCCATATTACTTTGAAAGATTAATGTTTAATGTTTCGATGTATTTTTTAGTGTGCTAGCGGTGAATGCCTGAGACGTAGTTTAGTGTGCGACTCTACTCCCAACTGTTCAGATGGAAGTGACGAGCTTAATTGTGGTAAGTTTATCTTATTACATTCACATTTTATGTGTTATTAATTAATTGTGTGATGTGTTATTAATTAATTAATTTTTTAGTGCAACTGCTACATCATTTTCCTTCATTGTTGTCCATTTTGTTTAAAATTGTTGCTTTCTAAATTAGGGAAAGCACTATAATAAAAAAATGTGACACCTACTGTCCCTATTTCAGTTTACTATGTCATTCTGTTCTAAGTGAGACCTTATTAGGGCACAATATAGTCTATTTTTACACCAACAAGGAGAGGAGGAAGGAAGTTTCAGAGATCCTAAATTTATTGTGGGGGAGCCCCTAAAGCTCTAGCCCTCTGTATGGGCTACTCTGTATAGATGTTTTTTAAACTTAAATATCTTTAAAACTATGCTTGCCACAGAATTTACAATTCTTCGAACTAGCTATAGAAATAATTTTTAGCTATAAAAATTAATAAATCAAGTACGGGGTACATCAGAACTTTCCCCCAACTTATCAGATTCACAATGCACATCCTCAGAATATGAAAATTGTATAGTTTATATCAGGGATTCTCAACCCCTAGGTCCCAGAAATTATTGTTAGGTCTCAATAAAATGATTGATAGAAGTACATAATTTTTAAATAAAATTAAAAAAAACATAAAGCTCAACTTAAAAAAAAAAAATGTTATAAAACAAATATTTTTACCTTTATTTTCTAGTTTAATCAATTATTAATCATTTCTAGTATAAACATCGATAAGAACTTGAATGGGATGTTCCCCTTGTATTTAACGGTTGCCATCAACTATTCAATAATTTTTAAGTTTTTAATTTATTAAATTTTTTTCTTGTTTGAAAAAATATTTCTTGGCTTGTTAGTTATATTTTTATTGCATTGCTAATAATCTAAGATATGATTACTCTGTACCTTTTTCAGATGAGTGGAAGTGTAATTTTGATGAAATGCAGTGTTTACCATCTTCAAGAAAATGTATCCCGTCGCTATGGAAATGTGATAATGTGGCTCACTGTCCCAACAACGAAGATGAATTCGGCTGCAAAGGTAAATAAAATGAAATAATTTTATTAAGTTATTTAAATTTAAAGCAACTATGAAATGCAGTTTTAAAATTATTGTTCTACATTGTAAATATAGAACAATCCTGGACCTTCTGAATGCCTTATAGCCTGTAGTGTCTATTGTAACTATTAATGTCAACAGCTACAGCCAACTATTTTTTTCTGGAATGTTTCCTTAACATTTCTTATTATCTAAAGACCTTATGTACCAGTGGAACATACCAGATATACTAACATTAAATCTTTAAAATTAAGGCAAAGTAATGGTCTGAGAGTTAAGAAATTGGTCTATACTCCTACTACACCTACTCATGCTTGTTCCAATTCACTATTTTTTTTACTATTGTATGTTAATTTGGTATCTTTAAAATTAAATTGGATCGTATTATATTATAGACTGTTTTAAAAGATGCATTAAATCCAAGAAATTGTTCACCGATATTACCAAATAATCACATTATACCACATTCCTTAAGTTCTTTAAAAGCTATCTTTACATACATTATTGGTAATGAATTTCTTAGATTTTAATCATTTAATTTTGTTTCCTAAACAGTCTACCATTATATTCTCTAAAGTGCCAAAATTAGTTACACCAGGTAATACCATTACTACATTTGGTAAATGGTCACCAAATGTGATTGGTGAATTCGAACTCCCGGAGGCTGATTTACTCGGAGTAGAGACCTTTTCAAAAGTCTTGGAAGAGTTTTTTATCTCAGTTTCAGGATTTAATATTGGTTCATCTAAAATCTACACGCATTATAACACTTAAAATTTATTCTAAAATAGTTTTAGATAATATTTAAATTTAAATTAATTACATTGATTGAATTTTTATTGATTAATTACATAATTAATTTACATTGAATATAAATTAAATTGAGCTCTACATAATATTTTTTTATTTTTTTTATCTTTATAGTTATATTATAATTATAATTTTTATTATTTATTTTAATACTTAAAATTTGATTATTATAACAAAAACTGTGTTTAATTTTTTATATGAATCCGTTTAGTTTTTTAAGTTACTTCCTATTAGTCTTTTTATAATAATTATTTGTTTTATTAGTCTTGTCCACAATGAGTGCTGGGACAAGTTGAGGGCATTGTCCCTTCAAGAAGAAGAATGGACGTACATAAAAATTAAAAGAGTGCTTGGGGCTTTTAGTGCATAACTTTATGAGGTAGGCATTTAAACAGTTTGCCAACCATGTGGTGTGGACAAAATTTAACCTAATTTTAAGAACTTTAATAAAAGATGATTTGTCTACATTAATTTATAATAAAGGTGGTTAGAGATATTGCACTGTTATGTAAATACTGTAAATAGCAATTAATTTTTAATATTTTATTTGTTTACTACTATTCTATTTATTTTCAATATTTTAAGTTAAAATAGTTTTAATTATTTTTTCTTTTTTATATTTACATACATTTATTTATTCATGTTTTATTGATTTTTTTTTTATTTTTCTTCATTGTAATTTTTTCTAATATTTTTATATTTATTTACTTCATTGATAAATTGTTTTTTATTTCATTCATATTTTTTCCTGATATTTATTAACTTTTTATTAATAATAATTTTTGTTGTTTAGATTCGTGTTCGAATGATGAATTCTTTTGTCCTGAGGGATGGTGTATTCCATTAAGTAAAAAATGTGATGGTAAGCCAAATTGTGCTAAAGGCGAAGATGAAAACAACTGCCCAGCGTAATAGCTACTAATTAAAACCCCAACCACCAAGGAGAAAAGTCATTTAGAAAAATGTACATTCTATTGATTATTTTCTCTTTTTAATTACATTTTCTGGTCATATATTTTATAATTCAATAGTTCTTCAATCACATCAACTTTAAGCTAGTATTTATTTTTTTTAAAAATTCATATTAATTTCATTTTAGTTAATGGCAAACATAACTAATAAATAAATTTAGTGTACGATGTTAAAAGACTTATTATCCCATTTATGTGATTGGTACTATTATTAGTTTTTAAAAGGAAAAATCATCTAAAAGCTGTTTGATCTAACAATCTAGCATCTGATAATAAACAAGATTTACTGTTATTATCTGGGAAAGAAGTAATGTCTTCATCAGTTAAAGTATGGACAAACTAATGCTAAGAAGTTTGACATAAAGTCTGGTTAAATTAAGGATATAAAAAACTTAAATTTATTTAAAGAAGTAAAAGTAAATTTTAGTGTTTGGTTTGAGCTGGTCCATAATATTATCTAAACTTTAAATCATAAGCCACTGATTATTTGAGATTTTTTGATATCTTATTCAGATTGTCCTTACTCTAACTGGTATGTATTTCTTTGCACATGACACTTATTATTCAAGTTTTAAAATGTACATTTTAACAAGACTCTTAAGTTTTTTTTGTAAAAATGGATTTTTAAGATATTTAATTGAAAATCAATTAATGCCCTAATTTTTGTCATGTGCATGTTTTTCAATTTTTGTTGTGCACAAAGATTTATAGAATTTTATTTTATTTTTGAATTATTTTATAAATAGGCTGATATTAATAATTGTAAAAATGATTGTAAATATTTAAGCTCAATGTATATCAGCTTTTATGTATTTTAAAACTATATTATTTTAATGTTCATAGTTTATATGAAGTACAGGAAAAATATTAATAAAAAGTATTGGTAAAACTTGGTTATAAATGATAATCTTTGCTGTGTGTCGCTCAAAAATTTTACTATGATTTAAAATACAACTTTATATTTAGATCATTCATACAAATTTATATATTGAAAATATATATGCTTCATTTATTAAAGATACTATCAAATTAGTATTGTTATTTATAGAATTTATTTTTTTAATACACATTTATTTATTTTTTAAGTATGTAAAAAGAAAGTTTTTGAGTGAGGTTATTGGTAAAATAAAGTGTTAAAATAACAGCCATAAATGCAGGGAGATAATAAAGCACCTGTTGATATATCATTCCTGTTACTTCCTTTGTTCCATCACAGTTAGTTTTGAATTTGCCGGAATTAAGTTAAGTTAAGTTATGTTTAAATGTGTATAATTTGTATTATAAAGTATATTCTGATCCAAGATTAAATTTGCCTCTATAATTAGTGGTTTAGGATAATTATATAGATTAAGCATTAGGGCTTCAATTTTTTTATTGTATTAAAATATCATGTCTTAAGTAAAATTTAATAAAACTAACTAACTGCAATAAAAAAATAAAGGTTATTTGGATAATGCAAATCATAAGTTTTGTTGAATACTGATTTTTTGAATAAATAAATAACAACCAAGGACAAAATTATTAAAGACAGCAGTCCTATTTATCTAAATAGGACTTCACTTATTTAAATTTATGTGTATTTACATAAATTCTATTTAAAATAAACATAAAATAATTTATTTAACTAAACAATTACAATTTGTGAATGAATGTTTATATTTTTCATTTTTTAAGTGTAAATAAAATAATCTTAATTTTTGTTTAAACCCACCAACACTCCTGTGTTGTAGGCTTTTTTGATTTAACATTTTGAAAAGTCTTATTTGTATATTTTTAATATTTTTTTTGGATAGAAAAAAAAGCACTTATTTGTTCCTAGGAAAATTACTGAGTAATACGAATATATATGATACTAAAATATAACCTTACAGAGTGCATTAATTATCATTTAGTATATTTAATCCATATACTTATGTTCTTAAATTTTTATATTTATTCCTCTGAAAGTAGATTAAAAATGCGTTTCATGAGATCACTAATTGCATACTTGTGTGAACGCAGTTACTAAACATTTCTTTTAATATTTGTTTTTACAACTGTTATAGTTGCGATTAGTCAATCAAATTCAACATTTATAGTCAGGGATAAATTTTACAAAATGTTTTATTATTTGTTACTGTGACAATAAATATATTAATTAATTAGTGAAATACCCACTTTAAGTCATTAATTGTTAATTTATATAAAAGCAAGTTTGGAAAAAAAGTAAATAATGCTGAAGAAGCTATAGAATTGCAAAAACATATTTTTCGACCTTTAACCCTGGGGTGTGACCTACTTAATATTCCCATAAGGTACGACACAAACTTAAGGTCTAACAATGTCATTGTTGATCGAAAGCATATCTAAATATGGTAGGTAAGCTTTATAATATATATAGAAATATTTTCTAGTTTATGCATTATTTCATTAATGCAGCCTTAATCTAGGCTTAACTTGACTGGCTTCCCCTGGATACGGCCCTCACCAAATGTTAACTTAGTACTAAGTATTACTAAATTAATATTATTTAATAAGTAAAACTTAGCAATTACAACATTTTTAAGGATCGATTCAGATGTTAATTTCATTTATTATTTGTGACTGATTTTTATTTTTTAATTTTTGTCACCAAAAATGAAGATAAAATAAATTTCCTTTCAAGAAAAATTTAGATTATTATAATCTTTATTTATCGCCATATACTTTTGTAAATAATTGTAAATATGAATATAATTTGTAACTTTATTAGAAATCATATTCTAGTTTTAAATTATAGATTTTTTAAATTTTGTTTTTAAACCCTATTTTAGGAATTTTGTTTTAAATTGTTACAATCCTCAAAATTCAAAGTCGAATTTTTAAGTTTATCATTCAATAAATCACAGTACAATGAATTTGATAATAATTTTAATACTAAATAATGTGCAATCAAACTAATTGCCCCGAGTATGTTTTTCTTTAATTAGTGTTTCCTGGTTAGTAATAGAGGTAAAATTCACCTTCTTCTTCTCTCCAAATCACCTTCAATCAATCTGATTTACATATTCTAACTACATTTCCTAAACTGTTCCCAATAATATTTAATTAAACATATACTTGAAATACTGGCCTGCCTCTGTACAGTCACTGGATTATTTTAACAAGTGTCATCTAGCCACTGAAGCTGTATTAACTCTAATAATATTATTTCTATTCATATTAATTATAAATAATTACCCTATCTCTATATTTTTGTTAAGCAATTTAAAATAAAATTCTCAAAGATATTCCTTGTAAAAATTAGTTTAAACTCCAATATATGTTTAGAAAAGTGCGATATTTGTTATAATTATGTTTGTAGATTATTTTTGGTTTAAGTCTCATGTCATTCCATAAAAAAATCCTTTTTTTCAACAATTTAAAAAATGTTAATTTGTAGTTGTAATTTAAAAATAATTGTGTAGAATGCTCAATATATTTTTAATTATATATTTTTTATAAATATTTATTTGTGTTACATTAAATGAGCATCATTTATTTTTCTTCAATAAATTGTTTGTACATTCCGTTGAATAAATTTTATTATTTTGTTTTAGTGATAATAATGTGACTTTTATTTTTAAATACTGTTTTCCTTTTAATTATAATATATCTGCACTTAAAGAAACATTGATTGTTGTTTAAGCAGATAAAAATTTAAGTAAAGACAACGTTCTAAATGTTTAGTAAGACTTAAATTTTTCCAAAATTGTGTTTAATAGGAATGGTTATGAAGACCAAGTGATTCCTTGATTCACCTGTTCTTGTCTTTGGCTAAAAGAGAACAATTACGTCAGATGGATTGTGGACTTGTCCTTTCATTTAAAGCAAGAGTTACTCAAAGTAGGTAGTGTGTGTATGAAGTATGTATGTAGTATGTGTAGTCTGGGTCACTAGATGTAAGAAATGTCTTAGGCTAAATCAGACTTAACAGCAGTGTTAAGATCAACATGAACCTAGTGCAAACTACTGTAAAACAGACTATTTTGTGGCCC
Organism: Microvelia longipes; assembly: GCA_018340805.1. NCBI lineage: Eukaryota > Metazoa > Arthropoda > Insecta > Hemiptera > Veliidae > Microvelia > Microvelia longipes. Next base: position 22,242,126 of record JACMZG010001911.1, read on the forward strand.
ATTGTCCACTGACTGGTAATCCACCCACCCTATGTAAAAACAATTATAGACCCCAAAACCACTATATGTTAAACACAATGTGCCCATAATACCACACAAAACTTAAAAAGGTGTTATAAGATTCATTTACAATTTTTATGTAAATGAATTTGTTTAAATTTATTTATTTCATAATTATCAATATAAAAATTACATACAGTTTGTAATTTACAGAATTTGCAGAAACATAAGTTACATTGATCTTTATTTTTGTCATACTGCAAAAAGAGCATTTATACTGCAACACCTCTTTAGACTCGCTTCGCTCATCCACAGATATAAAATACATCCGTTTCATTCCCAGTGGTCACCCATCCAGGCACTGACGCTCGATGCTGCTTAACTTTTATGATCCAACGAAAATCATAGATTTTGTTGCACAAGGAAACATACCTTGTGCAAATTTTTTTGTGACCATAACTGGGCTCAATTGGATTTAAAAGGTCATGACAAAAATAATTGAAATGTATGTGTCCAAGGATAGATTCCAATTCTATGGTCAAAATAAATAAGTTTTTACTCTTGCAAGACTTTTTTTATATTTTGCTAGAAAAACAGAGATTTTGCTAGGTGCCAGCGTCTGCATTCTAGATTTTTTCTATTTTGGTATTTTTATTATAAAACCTGAAATGTTGGTCAAAATTAAAAATCAAAGGTAGTTTTGAAAAATAGACACATGCCTCTATCGACTTTATTTCGGGTGTTTTTACGTTTACCTAGAGCCATATGACTTATGGCTTGCTGAACTTGAACAAACAAAAATTTTATGGAATTTTTCAAGACTAATTTATTTTTAACTTCTTAATAATAATCTGATTTGGATCAGATCTTCACCTGGACTTAATGTTTGTTGCCCTCTTTAGTATGCAAGCTTAAAAGGTATCCCGTTATTACTTACTTACTTATTGACCTATGCTCCAACAACCATTTATAATCCGGTTTTATTGTTATTAGCTAAATAAGGTTGGCCTGATTTGAAATTGAGAAGTCAAGGAATAACCTCATTGGCTCCCTTGCAATATTTTCCCACACTGTCAACTGATTTTAGCCATGTGTCGTACTATGACATTGAAGTGTTGAAACATCACTCATAATTTCAAGATATGATATTTTATTAAAGAAAAAGCTAAGCAGCTTCTGAAAAGGCATTTTCTACTCAATTATTTTCCCCATCAAATTTGAGCAAATTGAACTCATAGAGATGAAAATTCAGAAAAGTAGATTATTGTTATAACTTAGTGGACAAAGTCCGATTTTCATGCAGTTTTTATAATAAATCTTATTTTTTAGAGTATTTGCAAATAAGAAAGAAATTCCTTTACCTCCAAAAACTCCAAAAACTTAACTTCCTTGGAGTTAACTTCCTTAACTCCAAAAACTAAGAAGTTAGCCTAAAAAATCGGGCAAAAGCCGCAACTTTGGCCCCATAATTGGATTTTTTCTGAAAATTGTTTTTGACCTAAAACCGTCCCCGAAAAATGCATCTTAACATCTTTGTTAGTTTCCAAGAAAAATATGGAGGGACTTTCTAGTGAGAAAGTTTTATCTTAAGATAAAACCAGTTTTCATAACCACCTATTCTTTTGCTGATTTCTCTTTGTTTCTTTTCATTATACCCGGTGTCTTGGGGCACTTTAGGATGTTGTGAAACACATTCCAGAGTACAGAAAATCAGCGAGGGAATGAATGCTGTTGTTTCTTCTTGATCACATCCTCATTTGCATTAGGATTATCTAATAGAAAACATTATTTAATTTTTTAAGTAGACTCAAGTGGTAATAACCAACTTATTGACTGTATTACCCTTAGTGAACTAGCAAATGAATGACCAAGGAAATGTTGATAAAATATTTTTGGGAGAATGAGTTATAAGTGGTGTTTTTTTATTTTTGGATGTAGAGGTGACATATATTTTTGGAAAAATTTCTAAACTTTTAAAAAATATGAATCTATCTCATTTCAATAGAATTATTGAAATGCATTCGGATTTCATTAACTTTAAAATTCATTTTCAGGTAACAAGTTGACTGACAATACCTACATCTTTATAAAAAAATATCTATCCCTATTGTATTGCTTTTATTCTATTACAATATTTAGTAAGATACGCAGTTTATGTATAAGTTTTGTAAGAAGTTTTTGCTATTATAATAATTAGTTTTAATATATAAAGGAAATAATAATTGTTTTTCCCTTGGCTCTTTAAATGTTTATAGTGTTGTCAAAATAAATGATAAAGAGTTACGTTCTTACTTTTTTGCTCAATGATTTTAAAAAGACTGGAGTCACAATACTCCCAGGTATATGAGTACTACTATTAACAGGGCTTGGAAAAACATTTTCCAATATTTATAAAAGAAATTGAATTTGAACAAGAATAGTTAATGAACACATAGGCACCATGACATAGTGACCTCATTTTACCCAGGTTTCCCCAACAGGTGGTATTTTTTTTTAATATTATGTCCTCTATAAAAAATTGATTCTTTCTGAAGGGACCAGTTGGAAAAATAAGCACAGTTGTACCATTTTCTAGTAACTTCTTTTGAGGTGAAAGCACTATGTAATCTTGAGAAGGAAGTAGTTTGTATGTATGCTTATTCCTTTCTTAATATGTAGCCACATGAAATTTTTAAATGTGTGTGCCATTGGCCAAAAATGGTTGTGAATATGAAAATTAAAGGTACATTATACTTTCAATTGTCCTGCTTTCACCAAAGTATAATAAATGTTAATTTAACCCGTAAATATACACAATAAAATAAAAAGTTAAATCACAATAAAACCTATATATTTTACTAGAAAAAACAAGGGCCAACAAAACATTATTTTTCTTCATCTAAACCTTTTTGTTATTGACTTTTCTGATTTTTCTCTTTAAAAGGTTCTTTATTATTATGGAACTTCTTACATATTTCATTTTCAAAGTTAGGAATTCTCGCCACCTCTGTATCTAGAGGTCTCTTTTTCAGTATTTCTTTTAATGATTCTACTGTATGTTTAAACTTCTTTGAACATTCTCTTACCTTATAAATATTATCATAAACATTTGCATTTAAATCAGCATTTGAAACTTTGTTAAGTGTTTCTGATATTTTTGGTCCAATTTTTACTTCATATCCTTGAAAAGTTATAGTTTCTTTTGGTTCCATTTGATCTGTTGTTGGTTCCCCAAAAACAATTTTTGAATCTTTACAGTTCTTATGAGCATTCTTTTTACATGTTTTCTGTCGATATCTTAATCTAACTTTTGGACTTTTAACTCTCGGATAATAAACAGAAGAAACTTTTTCGGTAATTAAATCAATTAATGTTTCATAATTATTTTTCTTTTTTGATTCTCCAAACGCATAAGTGTTTTTTTCTTTTTCATTTAGTTCATATGTTGATTGATTAAGGTCACTAAAAACTGGTTCACTGTCATATAAGTGCAAGTCAATTATTGGACTTGTAACTATTTCTGATAAATCATAATAATTACTCTTGTTAAGCTTTGAAGTATCGCGACTATAAGTTCTGTTATGGATAATGCGTCTTGTTTTCCCTGATTTTAAAGAATTGATCCCTTTCATATTTTCAACAACTTTTGAATTTGTTTGTTGATTACAAGAATATTTCACGTCCTCCTTGTCTGATCTGTCTTCATTTTTATAATTAAGTGAACACCTACTTCGACCTACAATTTCTTTGGATTCCCTATTTCTGGATCTTATAACCTTCGATATGATTTCATGATTATTCTTATCTCGAATTGAAGTCTTCTTATTGAATCTCTTTTGTTTCCTTCGACCATTACTTGGTGGGCTTACTTTCCACAAATTACCCACTCCTCTATTTTTATCTTTAAAACTAACTTTAAAGCTTTTAGATACTGCAGAGGTTGGAGAGACAAATGAATCAAATTTGTTATTACAGCCTATAGTTACTACGAACGATGACATATTCCCTCCTAAATGAGTAGTTTCATTTGGAAATTTGAAGTTATAACAGTTTAACAATAAATGAGACTTTTTCACTTCTGGCTTTAAATATTTTTCAACATTATTACCTCTAATTTTACTAGCTTTATAATCCAAGAACTTGACAGAATATTTCTGTTGATCGTTATCATTTTTAATTTTCTTATCCCTGTTCCTAAAGACTATATCAAAACTATCATTGACATTTTTATTACTTTGATTATTTAATGCCGATATGTTTAAGCTACAGTAGGAAGAGTTTTTACTGCTGGTTGTTTGTTGTGGAATTATGATGTCTGACACAACTTTATAAAGTTTATCTTCTAAACCCTCTTTGTCATATACCTTCTTCTCTTCGTGGGATCTTTTACATAACTTATGGTTAATTATATTCGAGTTATTACTCACTTTGAATTTGCCAGATATTACCACATCATTTAAGAAATCTTTTTTGCATCCATCTTTAGCAAATCCAGAAACACCATCACAGTCTTCATTTTTGAAATTTATTGTCATTCTTAAATTACTTGTCCCAGAACCCCCCAATGTTCTATTATTATAATTTTCATAACTATTTCTTGATGCATCATAACCATTAGCAAAATTACAATGCTGTTGCAATGTGTGTCTTTGATTTTTTATATTTTTTATCTTCATATTATTACATTGGAATGAAATTGGCATTTTATCTTTCAAATGCTTATCTTTTTTACAAAAACATGAATCTACAATGTCACTGTAGTATGGCATGTTTGGAATGTACAAATATTCATTGGGGTCTCTGCAAATTTTATATGAATGATTTAAATTTTGGGGTTTCTTGCTTTCTTTGTTTGGTTTAAAATTGGGTTCTTTGTCTATGTTTGAACAGTTAGAAGTTTCTTGCCCATGGCTTTTAATGATCATATACTTGCTCCCTCTCTTTTTATTTTTTAAAAAATCTATATTACATTCTTTTATTAATTGTTTTAGGGATTCTCTTTTTGAATTCATTTTTAATTTATTGGTTAATTTAATATAGGGAAGCTGGCATTCTGCTAACCTAATATCTTTTGAATTTTTTAAAATATTTTTTTCTTCTCTTGGAATATGAGAATTTCTCCCATTGGTTCCTTTTTTAACCCTTTTTAAGTAGCTTATATATGCCTCTCTACACTGGGCACAGCCTACATCATTCAAACATGAATCTTGTGAATGATACAGCTCTGATTTCGGAGGAGATTTAGCTTCAGCAGTTAATAATTCATCTATGGAATTGAACTGCTCTTGAAGATTTTTAATTAAATCTTCTTTATTAAAAATTTTATTATTTGGTGTTGTAGACACTAGTTGAACGTCTCTTTTCTTATCCGATTCTCTTTCTGTTTTATCATTCTGCTGAAAGTTTTATTTTCCCATTAATTTTTTTGCTGTAAACGAACTTAAAATACAAGAGTATTTGATAAAATCATAATCATAGCGTATTTAAATAGTTTATATTATGAAAAAATGTAGGTCAAAATTATAGTATAATGCAAGTTATAATCAGTTGATAAAAAAATAATGCTAGGGAGGCATGAGGTAAGTTCTGGATGTTAAACCACGCCCAAAGTTTCATATCAGGCAAACCTCATTGGTTGCAAACAATATTTTCCCAGCTGTCAACTGATTATAACCGTGTGTGATTCTATAACTAATTATTACGATCCGTATCAAATAGAAAACCCATCTCTTTTCCAGCCCCAATCCATTTTTCCTGTGGTTTTATTGGGAAGACTTAAATAAATTATTCGTTTTAGATTTTTATAAATATTCTGAGTAGTTTTTAACAATTTAAATAAAGTAATAAAACTGTTATTATTTTCTTTTACAAAGGAATATATGTGTAACAAAGTGGTGAAACAAAAAAAGAAAAAAGGGGCATGGAGCTGCTTTAAAACTGGTCTTCTGCCCTTGATGAAAGTACCAACTGTGATATTTTTAGTTAAAAAACATTACAAAGCAGCCCTGTGGCCGCTTTGCAGTAACATGGTTATTGTCCTATATCAGTTTGTCATATTACTATTTTATGTAAGTGCCTTACTGCCACAATATAAGCGAATTTTCAAATGTAATTAGCAAAAAATGTGATTGGTTAATATGTTATTTATGTCAATCAATATTACCAGAACTAATACTGATAATTGAATGTTACTCATCATATCATATCACCATTTATTGCAAATTTGATTTTACTAATTAACATTTACATTATTTTTTATAAAGCATCCATGCAAATCAGCATGTTATGTTACTCATATTTTTGTTAATCATACATGGTTGTAAATGTGTAAAAAATTTCAGCCCGCTCTAATTACTTTTTGGAGATTTATGCTTTTTGAAATGTTTGTGGGGTCATTATAGTCAGTTAAAAGACATCACATATATTCCTTAAACCATGAATCCTTCGGGACATGAATAAAGTTGATTTTTGTACTAAGGTTTATTTCAACCCGAGATAGCGTTCGAAAGTTATTGTTTCCCATAGAAATGTCTTGGATCAAAAATCTTGTACATGCATATTTATATATATATATATATATATATATATATTATATTATATATATATATATATATATATATATATATATATTATTTCTGATCAGTGAGAACCATTCCAAATAATCCACCCACCTCTACTCTCCCCTATGACCCCAACCTCATAAGCTCATTTTTATTTTACAATAAAAACATTGGTTATTTTGAGTACAACAACACTACCGAAATTCAATTTTTAACTACCAATATATGAAGGTTGGCGAAGTAAAAAATATGAACATTCAAATTAATACATCAATAATTTAAATTTAATAAACATAATTTGTAAAACTAGTATTTAAAAGGAATTGATAAAAAACAGTTTGAGCAGTTCCAACTTACAGGGACATATTTATGTACCAAAAAATAAAAGGAAAACAAATAAAATAAAAAATTGCAAAAAAAGCAAAATATTTTTTTACTTTCTATTTATCAAAAACTAATGGCACATATGTAATAGAGTGTCTATTCCACCTATTAGTAAAAAATAATAGTGTTAAAAACAATAAAAAAGTAATAAAAAAATCCACTTTGTCTAATGCCCTAAGCAAGCAATTAAAGAGTAAGCTTTATAAAACTAAAGCTTTATAAATTAAATTAAATATTTTCCTTTTAATCAAATAGTATCCGAAAGGATATGGCAAGGTATTTTTTTAAAAGATCAAAAATAATTTAAACCACATTTTTTTATTTAATTATATATTAGTGTAAAAAGAATTATTAGTGAAACTAATGAATTTGTCTGTCTGCATGTGCATGCGTGTCTATTTATTATGTAGATCCTGGCAAAAAAGTTTAAACTTGGTCCTAAAAAGTTAACTAATAAATTCTTGGAGGTAGTTGGGTTTTGCGGAAAATAATTTGTATGACATCATAAATGACTCCTACAAATATTCATAAATAAATAATCTTGAATTGAATTAAAATTTTGTACACATCTATACTTATATGACCAAAATGTACCAATTTTTATCTTACCAGTATTAGCTTAATTTTTATCAAATAAAATTAATATTTAAAAAAAATTGCGTACAGTGTACCTCAAAACTTTTTTTAACACATTGGATTCACAATTCTTATTCTCACTACTATGGATTCGCTTCGCTTGTCCTCAGAATATACAAATCGCTAAATTTATACTGAACCTAGGTGATCCGCAGTGATCCAGACAGTAAATACATAGATAGTTACATTCCCATAGATAGTTACATAGTAAAAAAGTGACCGCTGGGAAAAGCGGTCAACCATCCAAGCAGTGACCTCGTTCGATGCTGCTTAACTTTTTATGATCCAACAAAATCTGTAGATAACAGGTACTTTATACTAAGTAAGTACCACTTACATAGTGTACAGGTACTTAGTATACTTATTTATTATAAAAAGTTTTACACTTATTACCAAATTGGATTGTTTTTTGATTTTTAACAATCCAACATTTAAAAAAAGTATCCAAATAATTTAATAAAAACTAAACTAAAGCTAATATTTATCAGCTTTAACCAACAACAATACTTCAACAATACTTGCAAACAACACTTACCCTAAATACCTACAATATAAATGAGGAAAAATAAAAAGAGGCCTTCGGCCTCTTTTTGGAGGAGGCGAGTTTTTGGCTTCAAGGAGTTGTGCTTGGAGCCACTCCTTGGCCTCTGGTCTACGTCTCCCTAAAGGTGCTTCGCGGTCACATAGTTGTTGACTTGTAGCAGTTTCACGTTTTACTTGTAAGAGGCATACCGTCACGAAATAAGATGATTTTTAAATGTATCAATCAAAACGTAATTTGTTTAATTTTAATGGCCAGTATATCCTCGTTTTTGTCGTGTAACAAGTGTTAAGAAGCTTGGAGGAAGGTAATTAACGTAAATGGTTGAACGTTGGGAACAAAAGGGGGTTCGTTCCTGTCTAAGAACGAGTGAAGTGATTTGAAGTGGCGAGGAAAAGTTCCGCACTGCCTCGTACCCGACTTTTGATATTCTCATTGACTGTATGATTAAGGAAGAATAAAGTTAAAATCAATTTACCTACTTGGCTCTTCTTATGTCCTGCAAGGGCAGAAAAATTTGATTTTCTTATATACACTGAAGTCTCAACATCAGGATTTTTCAATAAAACTGGTTGACTTCTTTTGTTGCACGATGAATCGCTGTGTTTAGTTTCGGTTTCAGGTGAAGTAGATCCATTAAATAATGCAAGTGAGACATTAACGTGAACAAAAACTGCCGTATCTTTATTTGGATCATTTTGACAAAGATTTGTCAAGGAATGCTTTAGACACATTAGATCATTTTGAAGGTTCGCAAGTTTTTGAAGGTATTCGGGTGTTGTCGTTTCTGTCGTTGTTGTTCTGTAACATAAGTTGAAAACAGAATTTGATTGTCCAAACTTTTTTCCGACGAAAGTACACTATTACAATCATTGCAGTTTCTTTCAAAAATGGGTGCAGTTTTTTCTTTTTTCCCAAGTAACCATCTTTTTTCATTACCTCTTTCACATTGGTTATTACCTTTTTCATATTCTAATACCAATGCTTTTTCCAGTTCTTTTATTTCATTCAAACTCCTAAGTAAATCTTCATTATCAATATAAGGAATAACTTGATTATAAGAGTCATTTAATATTCCACAATATTTCAGATCTCTCTTTCTTCTTTCAGAATTCGTTATATTTGCTGTCGGTAGATAATTACTTGCATAGGACTTTAGCACGGATTCAAAGTAAGGATTATTGAATGAATCTATACTGTTGTTGTTAAAATATGGCAAAGAAAGCAATGACTGAGGTTTACGTAGATCCATATACTTAGTTTCAACTGGATTGAGGTTTCCTAAATAAGGAAATCCTTCTTTCTCATTTTTAAGAGTCTTTAAATCTCTTTGGTGATTTTTGTTATTTATATCAACTGGAGGATGTAAAGGAATGTCAAATTCGTTGAATTGATAACTCTTATCTAATTTTTCCAGCTCGTCTTTTCGTTTTAAAATTACATCATCAAGATCTTTTAAAAAATTAACTTTGTCTTGAATTTGAGTGTCTATAAAGGACACGAACTCATTCGGAGCATCGATTTTTCTCTTGGCTGGATTATTTTTCTCCAAATTAAACAACGCAAAAGGTGAAATTTGTTGATTCTTAATAGAAAATTCGGGGCCTTCAAGAAAAGGAGCGTGCTTTAATTTGCTCGCACGATGCAAATTACATGCTACATTTACAGCTTGGAGCTCAGCGTTCCTAAGAGCATCTTCCATTAGAGCTCCATTTCCGGAATACAACCCATGCATTAAGTGGAACTGTTTCGGGTCCAATGGGTTTGGATACATTGTTGATCTCAATTTTCTTACGTTCATTTGATTGTTTTCTGTTAAATTTTTAAAAACGTTTGGGGCACTGCACAGGCATTGAAAAGTCGAACTAATTAGATCAGTGGTTAATTCTTCAGTATAATTGGATGTAGCTGTCAAATTAAATTCTGTCGCATGTTGAGTCACAGACGGATTCTCATTCTCTGATTTGGTAGTATTTGGTGCTCTAGTTAGATTTTTAAAAAATTGAATAGAGATGTTGCCAAAAGGCTTGTGTGATTTTGATGAGTCTAAGAAAACATTATTACGTCTATTTTCACTCTTGATTCGCATTATAATCTTTTGTGGCAAGATTTCTTTATTGTTATTAGTTAGTGTCTTGTAAGTTTTATTTTTTATTTCAGTGATAATAGGACCAAGAAATGGAACAATTCTGTTAGATTTGTTTTCCGTTGCTGTTTTGTTTTTCACAAAATTATCGTTAATGACTGAACCTCTTGCAGTATCAACCTGAGACTGAAGTGATTCTGTAAGTTTGACAGTGGACCACGGAGATTTATTGCTGTTTTGTAATGGCTCAGAAAATCTTGATTTATAGTGAATTCCTGATAAACAACTTTTATTTGTCATCTGGGAATTTAGTAGGTTATCAAAGCAAACTCTTTTAATATTATTCCTAAAAGGTTTCTTTTCTAATTTCGGTTCGAAACTTCCCTGACTCACTTTTGGTCTTAAACTTTTCCACCAATCAAACATATTAAAAGCTTTACTGGAATCATCGTCGTTTTCTATATCATCTCTTTTGGTTATCCTGTATTTTTCAGCGATGATTGCATTTTGTTGGGGCTTATCAGCTTTAAAGCAAAAATAATTTCTCGGAGCAATATTTTTAAACTGTGTAGGCCTTTCATGACATTTACCGTATTTATTACTTGTATTATTAAATAGAACTTCTTTACTTTTATTACAATTATGAGCTAACAATTCACTGAAACAATAAAAAAGAGTGCGAATTTGATTTGTTTTACTGCTTATAGAAGTGTAATGCAGTTTAAGTGAGTCCAAAAAGAAATATTTGGATCACACACTCCAATGCATCTTTTTAACTTTTTAATGCTATTTTATGGAACCCTAATTACTAAAAAATATTTTTGTAAAGTTGCATCAATTTTGAGGGGTTTTGGAAAAAATTGTAGGGGGACGGGAGGTAAAAAAAATCCTAGAGGGGGCGGTCTACACACCTTTAAGGGACGTTTGCTAAAAACTGTTTCGTCAGAGGAAGCGAATTTTTACCAAGCCCCCAGCTATGGGCTTGCCTTCCTACAATTACCTCCTTAACTAATTATGATTATTTGTACACCTGCAATTCTCATGATAGCCTTTTATCGATGGTCCGTTTTCGATAGGAATGTTATCTACTTATCATTCCTAATCCAAGATAACTCTAAGTTACTTAGGGTTCTGGATATTTGTTCAAGATATAGTTGTCAAAAAGATGCTTTATTTTAATTAATAAATCAAAGAAGCTAGTAGCATCAAAATATAGCAATTCAGTCTAAATCTTCTGTTTTGCTTCTTTAAGGAGGGAAGCATAGAAATGGAAAAAATGTCACCACATTTACAAAAAATTCAGGGCAGCAATATATCGAAAAAAGTATGAGTATCCATTCACACGTTGATAAATTGATCAAATTACTTTTTGAAGAATGTGCTCAGAAGAGTGAATTATGATGGTTAAACGGGTGAATAAATTCGAACAAAACAGGGGACAACAATTAAGTTTTATGTGAGGAAGACTTGATTAGATATGTTTGAAAGAATTCATAAAGTCGTCTCAAAATAACCACCAACTTTTTCAGCCAATTTCCAATCAATTAAAACATGTTGGACAAAATATTTTTTTCTTAAAAAAACTTTTAGTGTTAAATGTTCTTTGCTTAATTGCTCAAAACACTTCAACCTACCATTTAAATGACTTAAATTGTTTTTCACACCATTAACTAAAAGAACCTAACCGACCCCCTTATGAGATAGAAAAATATAGGAGCTTCCCTTCCCTATCATTGTTATAGCTAAAGGCGCAAAACGAATGTTATCTAACTAGGAGTTCAACAAATATGAACAAAAGGAGTCCAACAAATACAAATTAGCTGCTCCGCAGCTAGATGGTCGCTAGGATTCTAGGGTTAAGACAAGAATCATAACCCTCGTATAAAAACCTAGTAATAACCCCTAGTATGACAAAAATATATATTTTTATTAAATTATCCTCTGATAAAATACCTGTGAATGACTATCCATATTGTGTGATGTAGTAAATGTATTTAAGCATAATATGTTTTAAAACAGTGCATAGTATATGCTGAAGCACACAATGAAGTTAATATTATGAACTTCGTTTGACATAACATACGTCAATTTATTGCATTTGATGGATTATTGTTAATTTAAATAAAGACTTGAAACATACCCTGATATAAATAAAATTATTAGACAGCTTAACAGCATTACTCCTAACAGGTTTCATCACCTTATCCACCCCAATATTTCATTTTAGTAATTTTATTAAGATTCCCTGACATATTAGCATGACATATTGAAAATTTGTTATTCTCAAGCATGTTAGATTAAAGATAGGTAAGTATTTGAAACCCTAAACCTGATTTATTAAGCATCTAAAGCGTCACTGAATAAAATTAAGGTCAAAAGAGTTACTATAAAACTTACTCGGTTTGCTAGTTTGACAGACTAAATTTACCATGATGACACATGATAAATTTATTTATTGACCAAAATAGTTAGCCAGTGTTGTTTAAGTCATAGATAGACTTTATTATATAGATGACCACCTTGATCTTAGAAGATCACCTTGTTACACTGAGAAGCTTAAGCTGAGGCCCACTGAAGAAGTCTTAAAAGCATTCTAGACATAAATATTGTCAGTATGCGCAAATAAGACAGCATTTTCTTAATTAAACGTCTATATTTTCATTAATATTTTGACCATAATACTGGGAATTATCAAGTTACACCTATTAGAAAAGGATACACTACATTACTACAATTAGTAATGCATAAAGTAATAATAAAATTCTGGCGCGGTGGTCCGCATGTCGGGCGAATTTCCTTTGGATGCGTGTTTCCGTGCTTAACAACAATCCTGGTTGGAATAATAATTTTTATAGTTTTTAAATTATATAAGTTTACAACTACTAAATAAATAATTCCGGCGCGGTGGTCCACTATCGGGCGAATTTCATTTAGAATGCATGTTTCCTTGCTAAACAACCCATTTCTTGCTTATGCAAGAACCATGACATGGCGTGGTTCCGGTTCATGCTTTAGAACCTAAGCAGTTACTTAATTGTCAAGCACTGCTCGTAACTCATTTTTTCTGTATTTTCTAAAGGAAATGCGCATAATTATCCAGTTGGTTGTACAAAACTATGCCTCTAAAATTAGAAGTACGCACTATTATTTGCACTAGTTTAAAGCTTAGTTACTTATCTTTAAGCTTTGTCAGTTATCTTTAAAGATTTTAGCGCATCCCTACTAGGATTTGAACCCAGGTACTCTGGGTTGAGTGCTCGCATCCAAAGGAAATTCGCCCGACATGCGGACCACCGCGCCAGAATTATTTTCTAGTTGTAACCTTAGATTAAGTTAAAAAAGAACGATAAAAAATTATCGTCCCTTCCAGGATGTGAACCCACAGGTACCCTGAGTTTGAGTGGTCGTATTGACTCCGGACCACTGGCCTTCAACTCAGAGGCTCAAGAAACATTGAAAACGACATCCTACTCGAAATTTATTTTTCAACGACCGTAATTCTGGTTTTCTATAATTTTTGTGTTTTTTCGACTTTTTGGTCACTTAGAGTGGTCGAATCGACTTCGGACAGGTTTCATTTGATTCAGCTTTCAAAAAACATAAATATTGACCTTTTTCGCGGCAAAAAATATTAACCCTGAATTTTGCTAATTTTTTGAAAACTTCGCTGACTCAGCAAACCGGGTTAATGACGACACAAAAACCTGGTTTTTAATAGGGTTCGTGTCCTCCCGAAGGTTGATTTTTTTACCAAGTTTGGTAAAAAAGATTAATCCGTTCGAAAGATAGAGTGTTTACAAGAAAGTGTCTAGAAATAATATATATATATATATATATATATATATATATATATATGTATATATATGTGTATATATATGTGTATATATATATATATATATATATAATATATATATAATATATATATATATATATATATATATATATATATATATATATATATATATATATATATATATATATAAAGTCTCGCGAAACGTATTTTTTCGTTATTAGGGACCTCTGAAACGGACTTGTTTCGTGGTCCGAGGTTCAAATTCCGACATGACGCCTATCCCGTTAGGCGAATTGTAGTAATGTAGTTAATGTTATGTATTAATTTCATTTAGGGGAAACTTGATCCCGAGTGGGCGAAATATTGTTGAAAACGTAGACTTTTTATTAAGAAAACATCCTCTTATTTTTTTAACTTACAATATTTAATGCATAACAGAAAGTTCAATCTAATATATTATATATAAGAAATATAAAGATTAGAATTGGAAAAATTAATGAGTAGAGATAGAGGCGGGCTATTTTGTTATAGTTGATTAATTTGCTTTGAATCATTGTCAACAACCGTAAACAAGGGCCTTCGATCCCTTGGGCGATGGAGGCCTTCGGGCCGTATTTTTTGTGTTTTATAGGTATTCTAATTATCTTTATCCCTTCTAAAAAATGTGCGTAGAGATTATTGTTATTTTCTTTAAGCATGTACCTACTATTACCTGGTGTTGCAAGTAATCATTATTAATCATATCGAATGTAATACTATAACATTCCGCTACACATGAAATACTACTAATCATTCTTACGCTGACAAACTCTAATACAACCTATTCCATATCAATTAATCTAATCCCAAGTCATGTTTTACCAAATTTTATCGTCAGTCTTGCCATAAGTGTCATCCTTCCTTAAATATTTCTAAACCCTATTGTTCCCATGGCTTAGTTGTCAATAATTTACGTTCAAATGATAAATTACATCATAATAATTTGTAAAATCACATGATAAGTTACGGTGTCAAACAAGTGCATTCAATAGACAGTGCGTTTACTCGGAAAATATTAATAATGATGTACCGTCTTTTAAAATCATCATTACAAAACTTTGTAATGCATGACCCTCTTATAACTATTCGGTTTTTATTGTTATTTTATTGTTACTTACTAAAATAATTAGTATTTACGTAATATATCTTGTGACACTACTCTTTGAAATTGGAAGTTTCGAAAACTAAGTTTACTGTAGCTGATGTGTATAAGTTAGTAACAAAAAATAAACAAACTCGTTATAAAAAAGTAATTAATACCAAAGAAACCCCTCAAACGTGTAATAAGCCAAGTTTAGCGCAAAAGAAGTGGGATTGTATTTTATGCCAAGTCTAGTCTCTCCCTAAATACTTCCTTAAAATCTTTTTTTAACCTTATTACTATGCCATTTCACAGAGCATGAGGTTTTGTATACAAATGTACCAGACCACACTGCATAAAACTCAGCATATTTAGTACATTTCATAGAACAACTAATATTTATTCACTCATAATGGTCTAGCTTTAAAGTAAAATTGGGGTGAGGGAGAGAGGTGGATAAGATTTAGCGTAAAATCAGATCTCATTTCCTGCTTCGCCAAAATTTTAAAAATTGGGTAGAGGGACAGAGGGGGATGAGATTTAGCGTAAAATCGGTTATTTCCTGCTTCGCAAAATTTTAAAAATGGAGTAGAGGGGAAAGGGGGATAAGATTTAGCTTAAAATCAGATCTCATTTCCTCCTACACCAAAATTTTTCTTAACGCATAAACTTTTGTTGGGATTTCAATTGTGTAGGTAAGCTAGAGATTATGCCTTTAAAAAAATACGCCAAGAACTATTTTGTTAACCCTAAAGTTGGTAACATTAAACTTAAGTCTTTACAGCATACGTTACGACCAACTAACACCATAATCCAATTCAATACAATAACATTTAAATAGCGTCAAACAAGTAAGTCCTTTAACAAAGCTGAATATTCTTAGATTTGGTAGAGCTAGTTATCAAGCATATTTTATACTTAAAGTAAGAGGTTAGGATTAAGTATCAATATAAAAAGTAACTATACAAGAAGTAAAAGGAATAATAATAATTATTTTTCGTTAATAGATAAATTTTTCACATCAATGATGACCTGGTAGGTCAGTGTCAAAACAGATTTAGATTTAAAGACTTGATTTCTCTTTATCACAACAGCTATATATGGCAGAGTCATAAAATTGCGAAGGACGAGTCAGATAATAGGATCTTTTAGTTAAAACAAATTTTACATAAATAAAAAAATTTGAAAGCCCTATAATAAAAAGGCCTGAAAACGACTTCAGGCCTTTCTGTAAAGGATGCTAACGACATCGACCACTGTACTTGTCAGGGGGCACTGATGATTCCAAGATAAGCATGTTAATTTAAATTATTTTTTTTAAATTCACGCTTGTGAAGCATTCGAACTTATAATTATCTACCTTGGCTTAGGTCAATTGCCGGAAAACCTAAATCGGGGCTGTTAAACAACATATTTCACGTGCTGAGTCGTTTTCGATGTTTTTTTTGGGCCTGTGAGTTGAATGAACTGGTCCGGAGTAATATTTGCACTTAAAGTACTTAAAGCCATGATACTTGGGTTTGAGTCCTGGTAAAGGCGATACTTTTTTATCGTTTTATTCACATTATATAAGTTTAAAACTACAAAATAATTCTGGCGCAGTCGTCCGCATGCCGGGCGAATTTTCTTTGAAATGCGTGTTTCTGTGCTTAACATTTAATTTTTGCTCTTGTAAGGTTCTAAATTATGCTATATAACTTTACTATTACAAAATTATTAAGGCCAACTGGTCATTCAATTTTTCTTTATTAGGAAATGCGCTAAAATCTTATAAAATAAACACTATCTGAGCTTTAAACTACTGGTGTGCACTGTCAATTTTTGAGGCATAGTTTTGTACAACCAACCGGATAATTATGCCCATTTCCTTTGAAAAATACAGAAAAAATGAGTGACCAGTTAAGTATCAGTGACCAGAATGAAGTAACTGCTCAAGTTATTTAGCATAAACCGGACTCTTAAGCAAGAAATAGATGTTAAGCACAAACATGCATTTTAAAGGAAATTCGCTCAGCATGTGAACTACCGAGCCAAAATTAAACAGAAGATCCCAATTTATTTACACAGGATCCCTATAGAGTTAGCAAACTTCCTCTTCTCCTTTTATCCTCCCTCAAATTGACTTTATAAAAACATTACAGATATGATTTCAAATTTACGAACTGTCTACAAAGTGTCAAAATAAGGATCCTTATAAAATTCTTATTATCTTAATAATTCTTCGAATAATATCAAACAATATAAAAATTGTTCCATTGTCCGCACTCTAATTATACAGGTTATCTATAGATCCCATGAAAAACGAATTGCTTACCTATTGGACACGATCTTAAATAACTCATAACATAAAAGTTGTACTGTATATAATAGCACAATTAAATGTTACTAATACTTTGTAGTGATATTGGTTTTTAGAAAACACTTTCCTTTCACAAATGTATTGGCAAAGTTTCTAAACTTATAATTTTCAACAACCATCTTCATCTCCTTAACCTTGTAACACTAAGAGTTATGAAACAATATCTATTAGATCTACGCGGAACTTTCAACAAAAAACTTTATTTATTTATTAAATTCATTTTTTTCTATTTAATAATTTATAGTAAATATATTATGATGAATAATGTATCAATTGTTTATCAAATCCCCTTTAGATAAAAAAAAGTTTGCAAAAATTCAACATCCTTGAACGAATAAATTCATTCATTGAAGAAAAATAAATTAAAGTTTTTGTTTATTGATATTATGTGAATAACCTTGTTTGGGAGTTTAATTGGTTGTATAGACTTAAGTTTTATATTTACCTTGGTAATTTGATAAGAAGTCAGTGTTATCCTTGGGACAATCCTGGATCTTCCTTTAGTCTAGTTTTAGGATGTAGGTGAAAGCGTCTATTCAACATTTTTTCTTTCAAAGTCGGGATATTTTTATTCAAGGGGCTTCTTGAATTTCGTGATGTCTTCAAGGATTTAACTTCAGTATCTGGAATAAAGAAATATTGAACTTTTTGATTATTATTGTAGTTTTTCAATATCAAATATTGAAAAATTAGACTGATAAAATAAAAGTCAGTTTAAAAAATAAGTAAAATGAATTCATAATGTAGGCCGGCGCTGGTGTCAACTTTATTAGAATTGTTTTAAAATATAAACAATACTAATGCTTGTTTATAGAGTTTCTACCTTGGAATTCTCTTTACAATTTTGCAGCCTTATTATATGAAAACCACTTGTTGGGTTTCAACGAAGAACCCGATCTCTCATTAGCTATTTCACATAACTACACTTGTATTGCAATTGTGCAGACCATATTGTCACTTCATGAAGGAGACCACATAAATTACAAAATAAGACGTAAAATAAATTTATTCATAGTCTCGTATTTTTCTTTTTCACACCTATACTACGTATAAAATAAAGTACTGTCTTCAACTTAAAAGTCCAAAACCGAAGTTTCAGAACGCCAGTTATTAGACTTTTTTAAGACATACAAGTAATCTTTATTATTTTTACTTTTCCTCATTTATACCGCAGGTATATATGAAAAATATTGACTTTAAACTTATGTAAACGAATTTTACATTGGAATAGCGACCACGCTGTTTTACTGGTGCATATAATACATCCTGTTTCTGGGATAGTTATTGTAATTAAGGAGAAGTGATAGATCACCAAGCAAATAGGCCAAGTCGCTTGGTTTCCATAAAGTTTCTGTTCCTTATGAGTCGAAGTGCAATCATTTTGATTCAAATCCACTCAAGAGCCGTGACTTTTTTTTAATTTTCTATTCCTTTAACTACATTTGGTCCATTAGATAAAAATCTAGCCAATGAATTATTAATAAGATAAAATATACATAATACCACAGAGATTCAAAGAAGAAATTTTAAAAAATCTTCTTCGAATCAAACACGGGAATCATCGGACTTGCTTCGCTTGTCCTCAGAATATGATGTATAACTAAAGCACACTTAACCCTATGATCGACCTAAGAATATCATGTTTACCTATCAAGCTTAAGCTGGTACTAATTCGGTCTGGCTGAGCTCGTATCAGAATAATAAAGGAAACCACTCCATATGTGTTAAAACTTAAGTCTTACTACCCACGATATTATACAAATATTAGTAATATAATAATTAGGTTTAATTAAAACAAAATTTCTTGCCTGAAGTAAACAAACTTTTGGATATAATTTAGTATCTTACTAATAAATATATATTTCCGACGATAATTAGTAACTCAAAAATTAATAATTATCCCTGATTTAAAAACATCGTGTATTTTATCGCGTATTCGTGTATTTTTTGTGTACGAAGTTCGTGTATTTGTAAAATAATTTGTAACTTGAGTAGTAGATTTCCATAAATTACTACTTGATTAGTCAAGTTTTTGATTTTATGCATTTATTTTAATGGTTTGACCACATTAAAATGTGGTCTTAAATGATAAAATAAATTGACTTTAAGTCTGACTGATTTTTGTGTATACTTCAACTCTTGTGTGAACACAGCGGGAATCTTATGAGGCATAAAGACATTAACACACAGTTTGATTGCTTAAAACGAATTATTTTAATAAAATCTCGTTTCCAGATTTTTAGGATGAACACATTACTTTTCAAATAATAGATGAGGAAAAGTAAGAAGTATTTTTAAGTAATTTTTAAATAAGTATTTATTTTGATGGACAGTTTAGAATTAAGGTATACAAATAATCTCATCTTTTGATGGTAAGCCTGTCTTAAAATCTAGCATTATCATAACACTCTGCGAATGAGTGTTGAAAGTAATAATAATAATGCTAGAGATCTCAAGATAGGCTTACCATCAAAAGATGAGATTATTAATTCTAAACTGTACATCAAAATAAATACTTAGGCTTGATCAAGGGGACTTTAGTTCTATAAAAAGTTTTGAATGATATATTCAATTAATGTATTTCACCTATCATTGTAGGCATCTTTAGAACCTATATATACAAACTACATTAATAAACTATTAAAATAAATAAATAAATAAACAAACACAATACATTAATGGAAAGACTAGAAAAATCACACCTCACAAAAAAATCACAGATTTTTAATTTTTAAGCTGTGATTTTTTTAGTCTTTCCATTAATATAATTATTGAATAAATCATTAAAAACTTTTTAAGAACTAAAGTCTCTTGATCAAGCCTCAGATGGAGTTCTATAAACTTTCCAGTGCTACAAAGAACAAACTATTAATAAATACTTATTTAAAATGACTTAAAAATACAAGTATAATGACAGATTTTATTCGATTTTAGCGCCCCGAAACCCTCTTTACAAAAATGTAATAATCGCAAAACTTACGAGTGCGACATTATGAAGCAACATCGTGCGTAACATCTTATGAGCAAATTATTTCCAAAACCATTTGGAAATAATAAATAAAAACAGAACAGTTTTTGTCTCTTCACACACAATTATATTTATATAACAGAGCCGGGTTTCATCTGTTAACGGTCATCACCAGTGCCTACATGACAAACAATCAATAAATTAATATAGTAAACAGAGTAAAAATAAAATAATATTACAGCAAATAAGATTAACAAAAAGCCTAAAAAACGACATACAAAGGGTCAAAGGGAATTTTTTTGGAAATTCTTTGCTTATTAGATCTAGTAAGTTTTGCGAGACTTACTTTTTCGTAAAGAGGTGTTTTGGGCCCTAAAATCCATAAAACCTTTCACTTTTGAATACAACATTCTTGAGAAAAATAACCGAACCCCCGAATAAACTTTCGGTGTTTAAAAGTTTTAAATAAGCTGTCTTTTTAGTGAGTTTTCTTTAGAAAAAACCGCCATTTATGTTTCTGGTGGCTCAAGTAGAATGAAACCGGTCCGAAATGGATACCAACACTCTAAAAATACTTGAAGCAAGAGGTTTAATTATATTTTTATTTGCATTTTATCGTTCTATAAAAACGAATTTCCCCGCTAGCTGGGGAATTTCCTTTTATTTGGGAAACTTTTTATTTTATTTGGAGCACTTGCGATGGACAAGAATTGGTTAGAGTAAATAATCTTATATCCTTATTCAAACAAATCTGTTTAACTCCGTCTAAGGAACTTGTAAACTTGTTATCTAAAACATTATATAAAGATATTTAACTAGACTATGAAAATGTTCACTGCTACAAATCAGTTCATTAGGCATGGTTATTTTTTCCACTCTTAAAAAACAAGTCATATCATATTGAATTTGATTGGTCATAACTCTATTAATATTTTAGAAATAAACATTCGAAATTAAAATAAAGGCTTTCACTAGAAGATTTCATCAGCTAAAAAAATTAAACTAATTAACTAATTGATATAATATTTTAAAAGGTTAGACCTTAGAACAATTCTTATAAACATTTTTCTATGTCACTGTGCGTTTTGCAGCCAAAAATAAAGTAGTATGAAACTTCTTTTCAATGTCGAGTGCAGGGGCTCTGAGTAGAAATACTGAATAAAATATCTCTGTAGCAAAAGTAAGCATCAGAGTACGCGAAATAACTATTTTTCTTAAGTAATAATTAAACACTATGTGATAAGTTTTGTACTATTTGATACACTTAATATTTAGGTACTAAAATTAGAGTATTATAAATAATACATTTATTTGGTAAGAATAATTCATAATTCAACTAGACTAAAAAGAAGCAATTTAGTCAGAAATTTGTTAATTGACTCGCTGTCGCTCGTGAATTAACAATTTTCCACTACAATAAAAGCACATTACTGTTTCACGTACCATGAGTCCATGAATAATAATAATAAATATTCGCTTTTATCTTGATTTAATAGTCTGCTCGATAAAAAGTACATACAATAAATTAAATTGCTATGAAAAGTAAATATTTGGTTGATTTTATTATAAAAATTACCAACTCACTGTGTGTGTGTGTCAGTGTGTGCGAGTGTGTTAAAAGCTAATTTTGTATGAACAAATTTTTCCTTTGCTTAAAATTAGGTCACCATGAGGTGAGCTCTCTCATTTCTTGATAGACATATAAAAATATATAGCTCTTAGCTTACTTATTTACAAGAAAAAAAAGAAAGAAAAAAAGACTTGAATAATAAGCATAAAAAATGTAACAAATAAAATGCATAGAAGCCTGCTCCAGGATCCTTTTTGGGATCGTTAGGATATTTACAAAATATGATACATAGAAAGAAAAAAAATATGAAGCATAGAATAGATAAAAATTGCTAGACTAAGATCTTATAGTTTTGAACTCTTATATAAAGAAGATATCTTTTACTTATCTCGTTTACAGCAATAAAAAGAAACTTGAACTACATTTAAATGAATACCAAGCCATATCGACACAGTTAAAACCTTTTAAAAATAATTTCGACAGTCACAAGATTAGATAATAAGTCCAAAAGATAATGTTAATGAGAAAACTGCGTAATATTACTCTTAAGAAAAAATCTACCTTTTTCCTGAAAACCTAATTTTTATTTAAACCTATCTTTCTTTTCTAACGCACTGCAATTATTTAGAAATTAAGCTCGTTCCATTTCGAGTTTAATATGAAATAGTCAAAAATAGTGTCAAGTTTTTATATTTATGCAATATTAAATTAATATAGTTAATTGGATTAAACATAATTTCGGAAATATTAGAAATGCATTATTTTTGGTTTGATGTAATTGAGCATGATAAGTTAAATATCTAAGTATTTGGTAATTAGTTTTTTTCCTATGATAGTAATTTTCTTTTAAAATAATAGTAATATCGATAAAAAAAAGAAAAGATTATCTAAATTGTTACATCATACTATTTTATGCATATTTATAATTTAAAGTTCATTCGTGATTAAAAAACCTATACTTGTAATGGTACACTTTATTATTTTCTAATACTTAATCAAATGGGTATAGTTTAAGAAAAAAAACTTATTTCAATTGCTAATACTGTTGCATTTTTTCAATTGTACCATTTTGACTTTTCGTCAAAAAAATTATAATAAGTATGTTAACGATAACGCGTTGCTAGGAAGTCTAAAAAAGGATTTGTAAAAAATTATATTCATCAACTATATATATTTGAAATATATAAATAAGTTAGGACAAGAAAAAATAATGCAAAAGACCATAAATAAAAGTGACCAAACCAGTTATCAGCAGCAAAAAGGTTTTGAGGCACCTGCCGAAATTCTTTTGGCAGTAGTTGAGCAAATTCTTTGACACAATTTTATTTTGTGAAAAACATCCAGGATTGTAAAATGCCTTATGTCACGTTTGATAATTTTGACATACTTGCAAACCATCAATACAGAGAAATATCGGCTGACAATAGTTCACAGATTTAGCATGAATCAATATATTGTGCGATAAGCAGTTATAAATTTATAAGTATTTTAAAATATAAAATTTATGATAATCAATTAAAAGTTTTTTTTTAGAAATAGAAAAAATAAAAAAAAAATTTAGTATTTAATCATCAAAACTTAAATGAGAAATAGTGATAAACAGAAGATTGCTGCGAAAAAGAAGATTTCAATTAAAGAAAAAAAGAATCATAATTATTCTTGAACAAATGCTAAAACTGAAACAAAATGAAAATGCAAAAAAGAAAAAAGAAGATAAAAGATCAACATGTTATGCGAAAGCGGTGCATGTTTAGAAAAATAAAGAGCCATAGCAGGGCTACTGTTATGGTAAATTAAAAAAATAGCATGCAAAATGCTACATATCTATAGTATTCTTTATAGTTTTATTAAGTTTTTCAATTTCTGACATACTCTCGAGTCCGAGTTTCAATATGCCTCTCACTTCATTAACGATTTTTGCCATAGGAAATTCGTTGAAAAGAAAATTTTGTGTTATAATAAGGTGTTTAAAATATACTAGTAGATTGTCCCCATTTTGCTAGCCACTTAGCCAAATGGCTAGTAATGTAATAAATAGCTTATGGTAACTATAAAATTTCTAAAATTATTAATATTTACCACTACTGTAATAAAAAAAAATCATACTATTATCATGGGCACAATTAAAAACATTACGTTAAAACAATCATGTATTTAAAATCTGTCAGTTTAAGTAAATAAAAAATTACATCGATTAATAAAAAAAAAAAAAAAAAAACTATTACAAAAACACCATTGAAAAGATCGTGTAGCATCGTTCTAATCGTGCATTTGGGAACATTGGGTTGACTATTGTTACAGATACAGTAGTTTTTCTCGTAAAAATTGCATAATTTTTCGCGCTCCATCCTTTTGTTTTTTGAGTCCTTCATCAAAATACAATGAAAGGGAAGAAATAACTTAAAGGACCATTGTTTTAGTTCATGCCTTAGAAGCCTTAGAAGTGTATTTGATAGTTCTGTAATACCTAAGATGTAATTAGAAAAAGAAAAATAGTTTAACTGCTATTTATGTCAAAAAATAAAATCATATAACGACAATATTTTGAATTTATTTTTTATTATACTACTGACCCTAAAAGCAAAATTTTACTTTTATTTCTATCATCGTCAAAAACTATAAAACTCCCACTATACACTATCCTTTATATATATATACATATATACTGTTTATATTTATAGTTAAGTCTCCTCACAGGTAATACTTTACTTAAAACTTCCTAAGTTGACTAAGTCAACAGGGGATGCTCTGGAAAGAGAATGGTACTTGTCCTCAACCTCATGAGATGTTTCTAGTTAAGCAATTTTTAAAGTTGTACTTTGATTAAAAACTTAAAACAATGTTTAATTTACAATTATAATTTAAAATTTAGATTCGAATCACAGATATCGATTGTTTCTATATTTTTTCCTTTTTACCGAGAGTTTGTTTTAAAAGTATATTAAATGCACTTAAAAATATCTCTGGTGTTTTCTGAAAATCTGTCAAGTAATTACTTGAGACTTAATAAGACCAACGTCATATTAGTAGTTGGCAGGTACTTTGCGCAGGACTAACTGATACTTTTATATGTTTATATATAAAAAAACAAGAGCCTTTCGGCCTTTTAGCTGCTCCACGCGGCGTCGGCGCCTTCCTGTGGCCGAACACATAGTTGTTGTACTTTATCTGTTCATAGGGTAATTATTTGGGTTCATAACGTCACACATATTTCATAAACAATAGTGTTTACGACATTAACTTTGTCATAAAGGTTAGTTTTTTGTACCAAGTTTAGTTTCAATCCAATAAAGCGTCGTGTCCCATATAAATGACTAGGACGCAAAAATTTTTTTACGTACATACATATATGTTTGTATATATGTATATCTATACAATTGTATATATAAAAATAAATTTTTTAGTTTTGTTATAATTCGTGTATTACAACAAAAAAATCGAAATTTATATTTAAGAGTATTATTTCATATATTCATTAAAATCAATAAGGTACGGGATACCTTGGAACTTATCCTCATCACATCGGATTCCATACGCTCATTCTCCCTACTTCGAACTCGCTTCGCTCGTCCTAAGAATATATTACAAGTCGTTAAATTTACACTTCAACACGTCTTCCGACTCGCATTGCTTGTCCTCAGACAGATTCAAAGATTTTTATCAAATGACGCAAGTCATTTGATAAAAATTGAACTAATGCTGGTAAAGACATAGGACTTGGCACACAATGTAGTCTTATACATGGCTATATACAAGTCAAATCACAATTAGATTGCACCATTTTTTCCGTGTTTAATAATTTTTCAAAATCATTGCTGAGTCATATTTGCAGGGTAATGACGCCATAAAAATAATATCTACCGGATAGCACAAATACGCCTATAGATTGACTTTGAACAAAATTTTAACTCTCTAGCACAAACATGCGGGGAGTTACAATGATATACCACACATTTCATAAAAGACTTCTATCAAATAAAACAATATATAGTTACAATTACAATATTAGTAAAAATGACTCTACGACGAATTTGTAAAAATGGCAATGACTTTGTTGTGTATATATATATATAATATATATATATATATATTAATATATATATAATATATATATATATAATATATATATACCCTTAACATATAACAGAACTTTATCAAATAGAATAACATATAAAAATGATGGTGCCCAACTTAATTAGCCTCAGAATACTCTCCGGTTTCCCTTCTGTATAAGTGGATATAAGATTTCCAAAATTCACAGGGTTAAACGCCACAACCATTACAGCTATATTGATTTTACAACGCATTGCTATTACTTAATAATTATAATAGGCATTGCATTTGTTGGAAATTTATTTGCAATTATTTTTAGTACGTAATTATTTGAAATATATAGCTGTAATTAAACAATTATAAATCATTATTGTAGTTTCAATTATTGTAGTTTGATCTTTTTAACTGTTCACATTTATATCTAATATATCGTATTTTTCCTTTTGTTTTTCTCATCTCCTTTTCTTAATGAGGACTGCACAATCGTAATTAATTTAATTTCAATGCATTTTGAAAAGCTACTGAATGATGCTTTGTTGTTTAAAAATAAGCAGGGAAATCAAAACTTAAATAAAATAATACGATTATATTATTATTTTAAAAAAATGTTTAAAATATAGTTTAAAACAAAAAGGAAATTAGGGAAATCTCAAGATGTTTAAAATTGTTTATCAAACTATGTTAGAAAACAAATAATTTGAGATTTAAGTTACAAATACAAGAAAAAAATCGGGTACGGGATTCATCGGAACTTTTTCACAACATCGGTATCGCTACGCTCATCGTTACAACTTCGGACTCGCTTCGCTCGCACTCAGGATATAAAAATCACTAAATATACTACACAGAACTTCTCTGGACTCGCTTCGCTCGTCATCAGACAATATTCATTCGTTTTATTCCCAGCGATCACACATCCAGAAACTGGCCTCGATGCTGCCTAACTTTTATGATCCGACAAAAACCGTTCATATACTTGCCGTTTTGAAACGAAACAGTATATTTATTATTACATATAGGGATATACTTTTACCAAATTTCAATCCAATTAGGTTTTACGATTGTTTAAAATCGATTACAAGTTATCCGATAAAAATCGAACGAATGCTGATAATGGAATAAAACTTGCCATGTATGTTGGTCGGTCATACATGACTACAAATCTCAAATCCATTGAAAAATTTTACTGAGTTTTATGAATTTATAAAATTTCTGCTTTGTCATGATTTTAGATTAATGACGTCATAAAAAATATTTTTCGGATAACTTATCTAGCCTAAAGCTTGATTTTTACCTAGTTTTAACTCCCTAGCACAAATACACTGGGAGATGATAAAAGACACATACACACATTCATACAGACAGACAACTAAAAATTACGCAGGAGCTTTTAAAAACACCTGAAACGGATAATTCAGGTGAAATTCCGGTTTCGGATTTTTTTTGGCGATTACAACACTTTTCCTATATACCCACGGTAAAAATAAGGAAAAGGAAAAAAGTTAAGAAAAATATTAAGAACGAAATTTCATAAGGGATTCACATGACTTCTTTGCGACTTATATAAAATAATGTATCTTCAAGTAGATCATGTAAAGTACTTAAAGCATAAACAACAGAAAGGGGACCTCACATGACCCCACATTGGCGTGTGTCAACTCTAGTGAAAGCATTTTATTCTCAAAACTTAAATAGATCTTTTCTTATTTTATAATACTGAAGTTTTGGATTTCCTGAATTGCGCATAAACCCTCTTCTTAACATCAAACAATCAAAAAGTTTTTGAATTCATAGAGAACACTTGAAGTCACGATTTTTGGAGAGAAATAACTATGGTTAAGTACAACTTCAAAGCTGCAAGATTTACTTTAAAAATATTCTTGATATTAACTCTGTTTAGAACTGAAAAGATCTTATTTGTTTTAGTCCAATGCTCAAATCATAACGATGACAGGTCGTTATGGTTTTATGAACATTAAAATATTTAAAACTCGGAAATGGAAAACAACTAATGATCGAAAATTAGTTAAATAAATGCTTTGAGAAATTATGGCTCTTTTCTATTTTCCCACCACAATCTTTTTAGATTCTGGCACTGTTTTTTTTTGCTTTTTATTGACAATAACTATCATTAGTAACATAGTTACTAAAATAACAGTAAAAATACTGACAACTGAATTTTTAAACTTCATAGCCTATGCCAATAACTTTTAACTTTTGGTCTGTCCTGCATAGAGAATCTCTTCATACTTACCTCAAATATCATAGGCACTCCCTTTCTTACTACTATCTTTATAGACTTCTGTCGTGCCTTTGACTCTCTATGTCACTCTTTGCTCTTGGAGAAATTTTCTAACCTTGGACTTTTTATTATCTACTGAAAACTATATTTTTATTATCTTTTGATAAATCAAAAGATAATAAAAATTCACATTTCTCTTTATTCCCAAGCAAAATTTTGTGTAAAGAATATTTCATCTGAAACCAAGGTGACTGAGGGAGTCTTGCAAGGCGAACCTCTTTCTCCTCTATCATTTCGTCTTTTCATATTAGATATGCTAGATTTTTTCTACTCTAAAGGCTTCAAAGGTATTAAAATTTTTCTTTTAAAACGCATGCTAATGGTTTAATATACGTCGCTTTTGCATAACATGTTGTTCTTTTATCTTCTTTTTAGGATTTTCATTTTGTTTCAGTTTTTGCATTTTGATGATTTTATTTCTTTAATCGCAATCTTCTTTTTCTTTTTTTGTAGCAATCTTCTGTTTAATCACTATTTTTCGATTAAGTTTCGATAGTTAAATACTAAAATTTTTATTTTATTTTTTTTATCTAAAAAAAAACTTCTAATCATAACTTTAAATGTTTTAAAATATTTTTAATTTTGAAAATAAACTAGTATAAATTAATTTAAATAAATACAGAAATTGAAATATAATGTATGTTTTTTTATAATATGTGTTTTGGTTATAAAATAGATTAAAATAATTTTTGTTGTTTTATATAGTCTATCGAAATCAATTAGATTAACAAATAACCTAAATGTATCTTTAAATTTTGATGTTGTTATTTGGTGGTGAGAACTAGATGCCCTAAATATTAATAATTCGTCAAAAATTGGATTCATTAGCAAGAAAATTTTGAAGAATTTCATTCAGGAAATTCGCTCAGCTTGCTGACCTCCGTGTTAGCAAGTAATTAGTTTTGTTTATCGACTGTTTTTTTTTCAAGTTATCCAGTAACATAAGAATACTGGAAATAGTTGTATCGGCTCCGGACCGGTTTCATTATATTCAGCGTTTTAAAATACGTAAATAAGGACCATTTTCGTGGCGAAAAATGTTAACCCCTAAATTAAAAGATTTTTCGAAAACATTGCTGACCCAGCAAACCAGGTTAATAACGTCACAGCAAACTGGTTTTCAATAGGGTTCGTGCTCTCACCAAGAGCACTCTCAAAAGATAAACTTTTGTACCGAAAAATAGCGGTTGATTACATATATATATATATATATATATATATATATATATATATATATATATATATATATATATATATATATATATATATATATATATATATTATATATATATACATATATATGTATTACTCACTTTTCGGGTTCCAACTGCTAAAATATAAACCACGAATCAATCTTTTGCAAATAAAATTTGCTAAAAAAAAAATTGAATATAGTAAGCTATAAAGCTATACTTATTGGAAAAACTTTAAAACAATAAATGAGAAATAATGTGTAAATGTAATTATTCCAAGATGGCGGCTATAAAATACGAGATGTATAATTTGTTCCTGAATCATAATTAGAAAGAAGTAAAAAAATGACAACTTAGATCACAACAACTCAACATTGAATTGACATCATTGATTCCATACAAATCGATTAAAAAATCTTCTATCAAAACTGACCTTGATAACAATCATTAACTTGAATGAATCTTGGAAAAACCAATACCTACTTTCGTCTCCAAAAAAAAAAAATACACTGGAAATAAAAGATGAAGAAATATTAATTTCTTAAAGCTTTAAGTTCAATCAGGCCTGATACATCGTGTCACGGCCGATTTCAAACTTTGATCTGTTTGGATTTAGAGATCAATCTGGCGTGGATTATTAGTATTTGAAAAAAACGATTTGATTATAGAGTCACGACTCTTTAAAAAGTTGAATAGAGATTTATGAGTGAATAATAGACTTTACCGATACCTTATAATAATATAATTTAGTGTTGATTAAGTCTGAAAACTATTGTATTGTTTTGATTAATTTATTTTTAAATGCAGGATTACAGTTAGTATTGACTTTACTGATGATTAGAGGGTGAACTTTGTAATTAAGTTTGAAATAACTTATTTTATTTATCACTAGATTAAATAAATAATCTAAGATGTTTGAGTAATTTTTGTTACAAATCAAACTTGACTGTCTCTAATAGGTATATAGGAAAAGTATTGTGTTTACAAAATAATCCGAAACAGGGATGTCCCCGAAATTATATGTTTCAGGCGTTTTAAGGCCTTCTGAGTGGTTTTCAGGCGTTTAAGGTCTGTCTGTATGTCTGTGCGTGTGTGTGTGTCTGTTATCATCGTAGCTCCCTGTGTATTTATGTTGAGGAGTAAGAACTTGGTACAAAAATCATTCACCGCTGTAGTTGTGCTTTTCGAAAAATATTTTGTTAATGACATTAACCCGCAATAATGACCCAGAGAAAATGTCGAAGCATTAGTTCAATTTTTTTTGAATGAGTTGTATACGTTTTTTGAAGCATTGTAAAAAATTGGAAAATAATCCAATTGACTTGAAATGTGGTTTAAGTATAAATTTACGTAATAAATAAGTACACTAAGTTAAGTTTTTATATGAAAAGTATATCCATGATTTTTAGTGGAGTGACCCACCCCTGGATGAGTGACCACTGTGAATGAAACGAATGTACTTACGTCAGATAGTTAATACATTCGTTCCAAGCCTTACCATCGACGAGCGAAGCAAGTCCGAAGACGTTTTGCAGTATAAATTTACTTTACATTCTGAGGACGAGCGAAGCAAGTCCGATGTAATGAGGAAAAGTTCCGAGATACCCTGTACACGATTTTTATATAATAAGATGAAACTTGGCATATATGTTGATCTTAATTATGGCTTTATGCGTATTCACTCGTCTTTAGAATGTCATGATAATCCAAACCTTAAGGTATTATTAGCGTGCAAATTACGGAAATAGGCTTCATTTATCACAAATCCGGCTAATTACTGAAAATTTTGAAAAAAACTAACGCACCTCAAAAATTTCCCATAAGCGTCAATGATAAAAAAAGTTTGTTGGTGATCCAATGTACAGAGGGATCTAGAAGGCCGTGGATATTCGACCGCGCCTTATAGTAATTTATTTAATCATTTAATTCGAAAATTACGTTTCTATGTAAACAAACGCATAAAAATACCACAGGTTTTACTTGGCAGCCTAGTTTTTTTTTAAATTTTAATCCTTTAATTTAATAATAGAAATCTTTTTGACTGTTGTATTATTACTTTTCCTCATTTATACCGTAGTAAAAAAAATAAAAACCGACATGTCACCGGAATTATCCGTTTTAGGTGATTTTAAGGCCTCCTAAGTGGTTTTTGCAAAGTTGTCAGTCTGTATGAGAGTGTGTGTGTGTTATCATCGTAGCTTCCGGTGTATTTATGCTAGAGAGTTAAAACATTGTACAAAATCAGTCTATAGGTGTAGTTGTGCTAGCCAGAAAATGATTTTTTATGACCTCACTAACCCATAATACTATTAAAAAATTATAAACGCGGAAACATAATGAGGATCGGATTAGCACGCATGTAGCCATGTATAAGACTAAAATATGTGCTATGTTTCATCTCATTATCAGCAATAGTTCAATTTTTATTATATGACGTGTGTACGTTTTTTTTAAATTTGGTACAAGTGTATACCTTTATTTATTAAATAAGTTTTGGTTCAATACGGCAATTATGTCTATAATTTTTGTTGAATTCTAAAAATTAAGCAGCATCGAGCGTGTTCAGACCACTGGAAATTAAACGGTTATGTTTACTATTTGCAGTATAAATTTATCGACATGTATATTCTGAGGACGAGCGAAGCGAGTCTGTGGCACGGAGGATGAGCGAATTCGATTGTAGCGAATTTTTTTAATTCAAATATCGATAATTCTTTTCATAATTTTGGCAGATCTAAACAAACTTCATTATGTAATTTTAACTATCGTATCATATATTTATGCCAATAGTTTATAAACTAAAATATAAATATAGCAATGAATTTACACTATCGATTGTGTCATGCTATTGACACTATTTCAGTCAGAAGACTGAAGAACAGAAAGTTATAGGCTGTCAAAGTTGGAAATTTTTAAAATAATCGATTTAAAAAAGCGACACCCCCGGATGTAGTTGAGGTCTCTTTCTATTCAGAAAGCGTCAAAATATCATTAGGAAAACTTTTCTTTCAAAAAATATTGTTTAATGATTTTTTTTAAGTTTAATGTGACGTCATTTTGATATGCCCTTTAGAATTAACCCCAAAAGTTACTCAATTATTTCTCTTATAGGACTTGTTTTGGTGCTAAGTTCCATTGAAATTAGATTAGCTGTTTGAGCTGTAGCGTGTCTACAAGAAATGTGTACATTCATACAATCATACATACACAATTTTTCCAATTTTAAGGTTCTTTAGGTGCTAAAACGTCGACAATTAATGAGGAAAGATGGTGTTACATTTTTTGTTATTGCAACGCTTCCGCTTTCTTTTAGGAAGTAGGGAAGCTAAAGCATGTTTTAGGAGTTAAATTAGAAAGCAACAAATGCTTGAAACATTGCTTTTTATGAAGAAACATGTCAAGTGAGAGACGGCGACGCAGAGTGGACAAGGGCCTAAGGCTCTTGTTTGTGTGATTAAAGTTTTGTGTAATTTTTGTATCATACATATAATACCAAGGATGTTATATCGCCATTTCGGATGATAAGATTCTTTGTGTATGAACACTTGAACCAAGTTATAAATAGATTCCGATTCTTGTGCTCTATTATAGCAAAGCAAATTTGCCATATCATTAGATTTAATTAGTGTCTTATTGCTATTTCTTTACTTTATTAGTATCATAATTTTACTTTCTTATATCACGAAAAATCAGTTGATAGCTGTATTACGCTTTTTAACACGTTTACTGGGATACGTATTTTTCAATTTCGTTCCGTCTGTCGAGGTCTTTGTTTAATGATGAAGTTTATTGTGTAAAAAGATAAAAACACTTCCTTTTTTTTAACTCAATAACTTCTTAAATTTGTTCGCTTGGATAGAAAATAAACCATCTAATATAAAAATTTAATTACATCGGGTACAGTTCAGACATAATGCCATTTACAAGCTTACCAACTTTAATATTATTATAACCCTACTAGTGACCTATTTGTTACGGCAAGTTTAGAACACAACTAGTCTTCTTACTCTTTTTTAGACATTCTGCTTAAACGAATAAAGCACAGTCACTTATAGGGATGGGGCTATATTTACTTAATATATTAAAATAATAACAGCAAAAGAATCAATAAGTGAATCCACTCTTCTCGGTGAGCTTCCGAAATATCTTATAAATGACAGATATTATAATTAAAATAGATATTCCTCAAATTGAAATTTACGTTTTGATCCCAGAAACGTGCATAAATTTATTTGTTGATTCATTCCACTAAATACTTCGCAAATACTATTCTGCCACTTCCTCGTTCATAGTGTTAGTCTAAGAGCTAGATGGAAAAACGTGACCGTCGACCCCCGAAGGTTTATCCCGCTAGATTGGCTTATTTTGGCTCTCTGATACCTTTATCAGAGAGCCAAAATAAGTCAAGAAAAAATTTAACATACTCAAAAGAAGAGAGCTAAAATTTGCCGATCCGAAATGGTGGATTATCTGATCGGATTAGATAATCCACCATTTCAGATTGGCAAATTATGGCTCTCTTCTTTTAAATTTGTTAAATTTTTTGACAAATCAACGTTTAAAGCATCAAAATTGGTTCAATTGCATCAGAGATATAACTGTTCAAATGTTACCAAAAAAACTAATTTACACCTTAAAACGCACTAAACCCAATGTGCAGACCACCTGGTCCTTTATCTGGGAGCCAAAATAAATCAATCTAGCGGGTTAAACCTGTAGGATTCGTATATAGAACCTCTTGGACTGTCTATAGCCCAAAACCTAATGTCAAGTTTATAACTGTTATACCATCGCTAATTTGCTTGAAGAACTATTATCATAGTCTAACTCTGTTTTCTGTGATAGTGTCAGACAAGCTCTAGATTCTACCCAATGAAAGCTCGATTTAGAATTTAGTACACTCTAACGCAATAGCTGCTTGCTCCTCTAGATCTTCTATGGCTATCGCTATATTGAACTAACGAAG
Organism: Microvelia longipes; assembly: GCA_018340805.1. Classification (NCBI taxonomy): domain Eukaryota; kingdom Metazoa; phylum Arthropoda; class Insecta; order Hemiptera; family Veliidae; genus Microvelia; species Microvelia longipes. The sequence goes on from JACMZG010001911.1 coordinate 22,276,636, forward strand.
GACAAAAATCCTAATACTTCGTAAAAGATTTATAAACGTCTTATCTAGGGTCAATATAACTATAGGACCTTGTGCATTCCGAGTAATAAATTTCAGGGTTTTTATAAAAAGATCATGATTGACTTAAATCAAAGAATGAACAAAAACTTGTCCAGACTAAGTCACCTGTTTCAAGATCTAATCATAACAATGAAAGTGAAAAACGTGCGCCATTATTCACGTCTGGATTAAGCTGCATCTTTGTTGTATATTTTATATTCTATAATACCCATTTAGTATTTCTACTTTGTTTTATGATTAATATTTCAAGTTTCTCAAGTAACTGCAGTATCCAAGGAAAGGTTAATATTCAATATAAACTTTTATTTGTAAGGTTTATATTTATGAACTTTTATGATCTCTCAATCCAAAGATAAAGAATTATATTTGTTTTTACTACATTTAGACACTCTTTGTTGTTATTATTTACTTTATTTTAAATCAAGCATAAAAATAGCAGTAACAGCTATTATTTTCATTAAATGTTTTAAGGATGGAACCTATCCTATCTTCCCATGTAAAGAACTTACCCTCCACCCTACCCAATCGGACAAGTTGCAACCCCTTTGTATCCTTCGTACTGTCTGGTTATTAAAATATAATAATAATAAAAATAAATACGTTCATTTATAAAATGAACAAAAAACGTGCAACTAAATATAAACTGTAATACTGTTATATTTCATAGATTATTATACTATAAGATTTGCCTCCGGGACAGTGGTCGTATAGGTACTCAATTTCGGCACCGGAGGTGCGGGGTTCGCAGCTCGGGCTATGCTTTAAGATTATATAAATAGTATTTGTATTAAAAAGATTTCGCCAACTTTAATTATTTTTCAGAAGATAGTAGAAGCAACCCACCTGAGGTTGTTCCCGCAGGGAAAATAACCTATTGGGCTGAAAGGCTTTAGAACGGATATTTTATTTTTTCTGTCCTGCTGCTGTTCAATTACTTCTTAATTTGAAATTTTTAAATAAATATATATATATATATATATTAAAAAGGTTATATTTACCGCAAGTTGAAGAAGCAATCGAAGAATCAGCTACCGTCGATACTTGCTGTTGGATATAAGTTGGATATAAAATATCCCTGGACCGGTTTCGGCATAACGCCATCATCAGCAGGCGGGGCAACACATTAGTTGAGAGCTCGAGTGTTGCCCCGCCTGCTGATGATGGCGTTATGCCGAAACCGGTCCAGGGATATTTATATCCAACAGCAAGTATCGACGGTAGCTGATTCTTCGTATATATATATATATATATATATATATATATATATATATATATATATATAATATATAATATATATATATATATATATATATATATTAGAATATATTTAGACTTTTTTCCATAAGACTTTTTTTGTTAGACATCTAGAGTGATACAGACAAACTTGGTGGGGTCCCCTTTGGACAAGTCTAATGTTGTCTGAGCCCCTATAATTTTTCCGGAAAAATTATTCGGAACAGTGGCGATAAGATATTATCTTTTCTGTCTCCCATCTCTAAGAATGTTCAAGATTCAGCTGGTTGAAGAACCTACAGATTTATAATTAATTATATATACTCTTAGGTTTCATTAACCTCAAGAGAAGAATAAGTGGTCCCGAATGGCACCCATTCCCAAAATACATAGCAAAATACAATATAGTAAAATCTAATAATAAAAAGAGGAGTAGTAGTTATAGGGTGGAGAGGCAAAGCCAGGGAAATAGGTCACTTAGCTGGACCAGCCCCGATTCCTTCGCCTTCACCATTTCTACCAAAAACCACTTTGGGGCTTTTGGTTGAATGGAGGATATTTCTCTAATAAGAGAAGAAAGCTTTTTCTTCGTACAAGAGGCCAACACCAAATGTGCGGGTACGAAGAGAAGTATAAGCCTCACACTCTGCAAGCAGGTGAAAAGCTGTCTCCTCACAATGCTTACACATGGGACAGTTAGCCTTTGCGATTATGCCTAAAGCATTAAGATGTTTATTTAATCAGCAGTGAACTGTCAGAACACTAACCAGGTTCCTAAGGAAAACAACAAGTAATACAGAACAACAACCAATACTTAAGGGACTTTTTTTAAGCAAACCAAAAGCCCGCAAAGCAGCCAAGGGCCTTTATTTTAAATTTAGATTCGCGTTAAACAAATAAATTTAGTGATTTTTAAAAACATTTTACGTAAATTTAAATCGGTATCGAATATCATAGAAGCTGAATAAGCAGCTAACCTACGTTAATAACATCATGAATAAATTTAGTGAACACTATGTAAAGGAGGTTATTTAGGTTTCCATTGACGATTTGTTAATTCACTTCATAAAATTGTATCTTATTCTTTATATCTTAAAAACATTTCCTTATCTGTCAAGTCAACTGTTTATTGAAATTAAAATTTCATCATTAAAGGTTAGATTTTTACTATATATTCTCTCCTCTGAATGACTTCTATTGCTTAAATAAAAATCTTAAGTTAAAAACATTCTGTTCATATGTAAATTAGTTATAGGACTATAATATGACATAATATTGCCAATATATAGGCTTCATAAAAATAACATCATCAATATAGGTCGAAAGAAGAACTTATAAGTTGTAGTTATTATGATATATTTAACTTAAAATGGTACACCAAATAAGTTTGGTAATGATACTGTAAAGAGTACTGGTAAAATATGGAATCTACCTAGTAAAGGAATACATTATCACGTCTTCATTATATGATAAAATTGTTTATACAAATTAATGTCACTTCAAAGTTTTAATGAGTTACGTTTCCTGATTCTTGATCAAAATATTAACAAAAAAGTTAACGAATTGCTATAACTGCTTTCATTACTGTAGTGTTGACCTTTTTATTTATTCTTATATCATAGAAATAATAATCATTATATAAAGCAGTAAGGCGATGAGTAATAGCGAGGCAATTAATCATTTATAAAAATAATTGTCTAGAAAACAGTCTCTAATGAAACAATAACAACGACACCTTACACGATTTCTTCTTAACCGTTCTTTTCGGTTATCGTCTATGCTTTTTTCGATTTTCCGGTTACTCACTTGGATATTTCTAAAGGAATTTGGTAAATGTGTAAAATTTGTTTAACTAGGACTACAAAATAAAACTGTATACGAAACACTAATTTAACGTCAATTTTACTTATTGGATTCAAGTTGGTATTAACTTTTTATTAACAGGCGGTCCAAGATTCGAGCACACATTGCTATAAATTTTATTAATGACAGTACTATCCAATTTTTTAATTTGGTTGGAATGCAGCAGATTAATTCCCTCCAAATTATATTGAATTTATTATATTGGATATTAATTAAAGAATTAATTAATTAGTTCCCTCCAAATTATCCTAAACGACCAAAAGAGCATGGAGTTGTTGACATTTTCAGATATAAAAGAAAATGAAGTATACTTTACAATATGACATAATCAGCAACTAAATCTCAATTCTTATTCTTTTGACACTTATTGGTACTTTCTTTTAAAATAATAAATATTATGCGCATTTTGAGATCAGCATTGTAAACAATTAAATATTATTTAACTGAGAAAATAAATATAAAGTGCATAGCAGGTTTGTCACGGAAGTGGTTACCACAGATACTTAATAGATTACGGTGCTTCAACTTTACTCTATCAAATTTTCCATAAAGAAAATGAAAGTCATATTAAAAAATAAAACTAATGTTATTTCACCTCTTTACCTTAAATATTTCTTCCTATGCCGTCAAAATAGTTACTTTATTCTTACTAAGTTTTGCCCTTCCTTAATCTTAATACATAATTTGAATAGTAGAGGGGTACTTTGCAACCCCTAGAGTTATAGGGTTCAGAGGGTGGGAGTGAACTATTTGCCCTCGTAAAACTCCCTCCTAAGCTATATAATCCTAATCATATAATGTTTTACCTTCAATACACATCTCGTCATCTACCTCCAATACAGACATGCTTCCAAGAATTACTGTAAGTACATCTTTTTTCCACGTAATTTTTATAATTAATTTTGTATTCAACTTCGTACTTAATTTTCTTCTAGTTCCTGGCAGATTTAAATACGATTGACTGAAGTAATTACAGTTTTTACTGAATTCCAAAATTAAGTATTAAATTTTAAAATGTGTTAGGTATTTTAATTATCTTTTGTTTTTAGTGAAAGAAAATATAAATAAAACGACAGTGTTGTCACATTAAGTACTCTACTATTCTGAATAAACAGTAATAATAATAAACGAACACAATACTTTTCCTTATCTACGATAGTAGGTGAAGAAAAGTTAAAATTAAAATTTTAAGCATTTAAGTGGTGAAGTAGCTACTTTTTTATAGGAAATAAACTTTAACGTTATTGTAAGTAAATTATTATGTTTAGCTTATTTATATTAAAACAGCTATAGTTTAAATTTAAATTTTAAATAATTATGTCTTGGAACCTACAAAAATTAAAAGTTAAGAGGTCTATTAACAGGATAAAAAGCCAAGTCATGCCAAAAACTTTATTAAATAAAATGGAGTAATTTACTTAATGATAATCCTTACTGATAAGATGGTAATCTTAAATACTGATAGATGTTAGTATAAATTATAAATCGAGTGCTTCAGTTTCAAAAACTTTAAAAAAGGTCTAAAAATTCAAAAGAAATTTGGTGGGAATTAAATTTAACTATGCTCCTTTACTGGTATCTAAGTTGTTAATATGCAATTATCTCACTTGAATTAAAAGATAGGTAGTAGGATCTAGTAATGCAAGAAGTTGTTGGTCTGAAATTAGTATAAACTTGACTGTTAACAAAGATAAGTAAACAGTAAAAGCGACTATAAACAAAAAAAATCGTGTTCAGGGTACCTCGGAACTTATTCTTACCACATCGGATGTGCTACGTTCATCCTCCCTACTTCGGACTTGCCGTCGTCCTCAGAATATAAAAATAACCGAATTTCTTCTGCTACACGTCTTCGGACTCCCTTGACTCGTCCTCAGATAGTAAATGAAATTATGTTTATAAAATATGCGTGACGTCATTAACCCACAATAACGACTCAGCGAACACTTCAAAAAATGACTGATCGTGCTGAAATAAGTTCTGGTTTTATCAAATGACATGTATAACATAATTTAAACAAATTCTTTCGAAAAAATTTCCTAATGTGATATGCGACATGGCGGGAGTCGAATCTCAGACGATGTTGAAAGCCGTTTCAAAGGTCCCCGATCACAAAAAAAAGTTTTTATATATATATATATATATATATATATATATATATATATATATATATATATATATATATATTATATATATATAATAATATATATATATATATATATATATATATATATATATATATATATATATATATATTTACATACATACACAAAAATAAATAAATGTATTTCTAGTAATTCTTGAAAACACGCTTCCAACCGATAATTATGTTTTAATCAAACTTAAGGTACAAAAATCAACCTTGGGGAGGCCACGAACCATAATGAAAACCAGGTTGTTGTGACGTCATTAACTAGGTTTGCTGAGTAAAAAAAAATGTTCTAAAAATCATTAAATTTAAGGATATTTATAATTTTTTTATGTTTTTTGGGGCGCTGAATCTAAGTAAACAAAAAGTCGAAAAAACGCAATAAATTACCGGAAACCAAAATTTTGAACGTTAAAAATTAAACTTCAAAGATGGTGTCGTTTTCTATTTTTTGGGCGCTGAATCAAATGAAACCTGTTTGTAGCCGATACGACCACTCAAAGCAACCAAAATGTTGAAAATACGTTGGTCAATAGCCGGAAAACCTATAGACATACATATTTTAAGAGGGAAGTCGTTTTCGTTGTTGTTTTTTGGGCCTGTGAGTTCAATAAAAATAGTCCGGAGTCAATACGACAACTAAAAGTCCTCAAAGCCGGGGTGCCTGGATTCGAATCCTGGTGAGGATGATAATGTTTTATCTTTTTATTTACAATATATATTATAATATACTGTAAATATATTATTTACAGTATATTATAAGTTTATATAACTACAAAATAATTCTGGCGCGGTGGTCCTCAAGCCGGAATTGGAAATGGATTTCAATCCATTTCCAGCTTAAGGTTTCGGTGTTTATAACTTTAGTCATAGTAACTAAATTATCAAACACTACTCGTAACTCATTTTTTCTGCGTATTTTTCAAAGGGAATGCCTTCAAACCTTTAAAGATAAATACTTAAGTCTAAGTTTTAAACTAGAGCAAATAGTAGTGTGCACTACCAATTTCAGAGGCATAGTTTTATGTAACCAACAGGATAAAATTATGCGTTTATCTTTGAAAAATAGAGAAAAAGTTAGTAAAAAGTAGTGCTTAATAATTGAGTAACTGCTCAAGTTATAAAGCAGAAACCTGAACCTTAAACTAGAAATGGTTTGTTTTCTTCTTGACGGGGGTCACTTTGTAATTAAGCTAATCAACTCAGTGGGTCACCCCATAATTAGTTTTGAGGATAATAATAATTTTCTTTAGGAAATCGCTAAAAAGTCTGATTATAACCTAAAAAAATCGGGTACAGGGTACCTCGGAACTTTTCCTCATTACATCGAAGTTGCTATGCTCATCCTCCCTGCTTCGGTTATTTTTCGCTCATCCTCAGAAATATAGTTCGCCAAATTTATACTGCAACATGCCTTCTAACTCGCTTCACTCGTCTTCAGATAGTAAATGCATCCGTATCATTCTCAGCAGTCACCCATACAGCACTGACCACACTTAATGCTCCTAAATTTTTATGATCCAACAAAAATCATAGATATACTTGTCTATGACTTCATAAAAAAATATTTTCTGAATAGCACTACTACAGTGGTAGACTGATTTTTGTACCATGTTTCAATTCCCTAGCATGAATACACTAGGAGCCCACAGACACACACACACACACACATATACAGACAGAGAACTTTGTGAAAACCACTCAGGAGGCTTTTAAACACCTGAAACGGATAATTCCGGTTTCATCCCGGTTTCGGATTTTTTGCAAACGCATTACTTTTCCGATATACCTACGGTATAAATGAGGAAAAGTAAAAATAGATTGTAACCTAACTGACAAAAATGTTCCTCGACAAAAAAATTATACTCATCCTATACTTCGCATCTTGTTACAAAAACAGGCTCAGATAAAACATGATTGTTAGCAGCATTAATAATTATTTGTCTAGTCATCTGCAATAAGAGGGGCAGAAAACCCCCAATTCCTAATGTCCCTTCTTAATTCTTTAACCTAGCATCAATTTTATGTCGTCTTACTTTCCCAATGCAATTTTTAACGTAAAATAATAAAGTTAGTGTAAAATATTCTCGTAAAAAATATATTTGTCACAACTTAACAATTAATATATTCACTGTCATGATTTTGACGCATCTCTATCGTTTTAAAAGTTACTTCCTTAAGGCGTTGATTTGTGAAAGTTCCCTGATAAAAAGACTTGATAAGATTGTTATTTTCGAATAAGGACCGTAAATCAAGTATCATAGAGCTTACGATTCTTTAGTTAAATTTATTCATTCATTCGTTCAAAATGTATTCAAAAATAAAGTACATAATACATTACGCAAGCAGTTACCAATCAATGCATTACTTATATACGAGTGAGCGTTTTCTTACATAATTAGTGGTGAAGATAGTTATTATAATTTTATGATTAGGGAAAAATCTAGTTTTGAATTTTAAGGGACAGCTTTTTTTGACGGTAGTAAGTTGGAAGTAATAATTATGAATGAAATCACATCACAATAAATTTTACTTACTTGATATGCGTAGGATAGGTAAATCTTAACCATCTACGATCAAAACTATCCTTAAATAAAAACCATAAAACAAATTCATTTACTTAATAAATTAAAGACATGTTAAGAGAATTAAATCATACTCGAGACAAAATGGAAGAGAGAAGAGCATCAGCATGAATTGTGAAATATTGTGAAAAATTATCAGTCTGACCACCACAACCTTACACTTTTTTATTTCTAAAACAAATCTAAAAGCAGAGTTTCAAATCAATAAATTCCTTGCATTGGTTTTATCTTTTTACTTTTTTGGCTACGAAAAATTTACTTTAGATAAAAGGTATTTATCTTAGCATTTTCTAATGAATTTAGAAGTTCTAGATGAACTGATTTTGATTATATTTTATTTGCTAGTCGCTGGCGGAGAGAGAATCTAAAATAACTTTACTGTGCAGTAAAGTAATATAAAAACCAAGTAGGGAAACAAACACGATTTCTGTCAGACCTGGCATGTAGTTCACATTTTGTCCACCAGGGAGTTGGCTCAAATTTTCCTATGGCCGTAAATGTAAACAAACTATTTACGGTTTTCAAAATTTTTGTTTTTATTACATTTATTTGTACAATTGTGTATAAAATGTTAATAATTTGTGCTAGAAATACTTTTGTCACATCCAATAGAGGTTTAAGTGCGAATCTTGAAATACTAGGTTTTTAGCGAATTTCCTTTGGAAATTCGCCTAATGGGATAGGCGTCATGGCGGAATTTGAACCTCGGACCACGACACAAATCCGTTTCAGAGGTCCCTAATGACGAAAAAATAAGTTTCGCGAGACTTTATATATAATATATATATATATATATATATATATATTATATATATATATTATATATACTATATATTATATATATATATATATATATATATATATATATAATATATATATATATATATATATATATACATACATATGTATTTCTAGACACTTTCTTGTAAACACTCTATCTTTCGAACGGATTAATATTTTTTAACCGTACTTGGTACAAAAATCAACCTTTGGGAGGACACGAACCCTATTGAAAAACCAGGTTTTTGTGACGTCATTAACCCGGTTTGCTGAGTCAGCGAAATTTTCAAAAATTCGGCAAAATTCAGGGTTAATATTTTTTGCCGCGAAAAAGGTCATTATTTATGTGTTTTGAGACGCTAAATCGAATGAAACCGGTCCGAAGTCGATACGACCACTCTAAAGGACCAAAAAGTCGAAAAACCCATTTTAAATTACCCAAAACCAAAATTTAGGTCGATAAAAAATAAATTTCGAGTAGGGTGTCGTATTCAATGTAATTTTGGGCGCTGAATCGAATGAAACCGGTCCGAAGACGATACGACCACTTTAAGTTACCAAAAAGTCGAAAAAACCACAAAAATTATAGAAAACCAAAATTACGGTCGTTGAAAATTAAATTTCGAGTAGGGTGTCGTTTTCTATGTTTTTTGGGCCTCTGAGTTGAATGCCAGTGGTCCGGAGTCAATACGACCACTCAAACTCAGGGTACCTGGGTTCACATCCTGGAAGGGTCTATAATTTTTTATCGTTTTTTTTTTACTTAATATAAGTTTACAACTAGAAAATAATTCCGGCGCGGTGGTCCGCTGTCGGGCGAATTTCATTTAGAATGCGTGTTTCCGTGCTAAACAACCCATTTCTTGCTCATGCAAGAACCATGCCCATAGCGTGGTTCCGGTTCATGCTTTAGAACCTAAGCAGTTACTCAATTGTCAAGCACTGCTCGTAACTCATTTTGTCTGTATTTTCCAAAGGAAATGCACTAAAACCTTTAAAGATAACTGACTAAGCTTAAAGATAAGTAACTAATCTTTAAACTAGTGCAAATAATAGTGCGTACTTCTAATTTTAGAGGCATAGTTCTGTACAACCAACTGGATAATTTTGCGCATTTCCTTTGGAAAATACAGACAAAATGAGTTACGAGCAGTGCTTGACAATTGAGTAACTGCTTAGGTTCTAAAGCATAAACCAGAACCTTAAGCAAGAAATGGGTTGTTTAGCACGGAAACAGGCATTCTAAATGAAATTCGCCTGACAGCGGACCACCGCGCCGGAATTATTTATTTACTAGTTGTAAACTTATATAATGTAAAAAGCACGGAAACACGCATCCAAAGGAAATTCGCCCGACATGTGGACCACCGCGCCAGAATTTTTTTTAAATTACTTAAAACGAGCGGCTAATTAAACTTTTTTTTCGAATGCACTACTTAACTTAGTACATTTTTGCGTGTAATATTTTAATTTTACAACTTTAACCAATAATTTTTTAATAAAATTAAAGCAATCGTGATTCTAAGTTATATTTAAGGCAATACATTGTCGTCTGGATGTTCTTCAAAATTTTAATAAAAGCATGTACTTTACCTTTACTATATTTTCTCTTTTTCTTGAACTAATTTATTTTAACAATTATTTAACATACTTTAATACAAAATCATTAAATTATCACGTACATATTAAAGTAAGAAACACGATTAAAAGTAAAACTCACCAGTAAGTATAATGTTATCAGGGTTGCCAATAAAACTAAGTAAAAAAACGGTAATTCTAAGAGGCGCATGCGCAGTTATTCCAATATTAGCTATTTTTTATTTTTGAGCCAGCTATCAGCTGATCACGCATGTCTGATTTTTTTTACACAGGTTAGTATAGGAGTTTCTCTACTTGGTTTATATTATTGCTTTAATACAGACACATATACAGACACATATACAGACACATATTCAGACACATAAACAGACAGAAAACCATAGGTAAAATTTACTCAGGAGGCTTAAAATGCCTAAAACGAATAATTTGGGTGTAATCTTGGTTTCGCATTTTTTTGCAAACAGTAATTTTAAACATCCCTAAATATTTTAATGTTATAAATCATTGTTTTATGATTTAATTAGTGATTACAGATACTCGATAGATTCTCTTTTATGAAAGATTTTTTTAATGTGTGTGTTGATAAAATACAAATACGTATGTATTCACATATATTTACATTTAACTTTCAGTAATTTGTCCATAAGAGACTTTTTAAATTACATTAAACAAATTGTCAACCATAGATGTATGTTGTAACCCATATATACCTACACATTTAGGATGCAGGTACTTATTGCACACACGCAGTTATTTTACGTGAATCATTTTAACAATGATTCGGCAGTTAAATAAATTCCTAAACTTGTCTAAGTTGCAAACACCTTTTGAAATTTCTACATTTACTTTTAGCGTGTATCAAGTTCTTTTTAACTTTCATTGCAAATGTTATCAACATACATGGACTTAATAAAACAAAGAGAGACTTAGATAGCGGACAAGTAAACACTTAACCCTGTCAACCTCAAGATGCGCGCATTTCTTTACGCAACCGAACTTTTGCAACGATTCAGGGCAAGATGAGACTCTTGTACTTTACTAAGATATTACAAGTATAATTTTTTGAAGGTTGGTCACGACATGCCTTTGTAAAATAGTTAAATTGAAATCTTCTGCTGAAAGTATAGAATTATTTTATTTTGTACAAAAAAATAATAATAATAAAAACGAAAGAATCAATTACCAATTAATTCCGAATAAAAAAATGATTCGATAATCACCAAAATAAGAAATATTTGAAATTATTTATAACTTTTTTAAACTTAAAAATGAGAAAAGATGAACAAATTTTCTTAACTCTTTCTGAACGTTAACAGATATAAAGAATATACATTTTGTAATTTTTTAAACAAATAATTGCAAATCAGTAAGACCTTTTCTGATGATTTGTATAAAGCGATCTCGCTCAGAAGTATAATTTACAAGAAAATGAGCAAGAACTTCTTTAAAATAGTTTAAGCTGCCTCATCTAAATCAATCTAAATAAAGCTTTAAAGAGTCTACAGCAATTGTAAGCAAGAATAATGGCTTCATTTTATTTATATGTCACTCAACAATAAATAAATTATTCATTTATTTTTAAGTAAATATAAAGTTTTTTAATAAGATATAAAATTTAAAATTAAAGAAATAAGTTATCTACCTTCAGAACTTTTGCCACAGTAACGTTTATGCCGGACTACAAAACATAAATAAATGCAATAAATTATATATAACTTACTCATATCCTACAAGCCTAAACACTAGCTTACAAAGACTGCCATTTTTGAATGACTGAGGCAAAACCATTGGATTTTCACGTCACATCTTAATGAAATTTACCAAGATTCAATAAGAGTAGCTCGCTCGTTTTATAAAATGAAATGCCTGATTTAGAGCCTTTCGGCTTTTCGGCTCAAGTAGGTTGCATCCACTATTCTCTAAGTATTAGTTTGGTATTAAGTTGGCGAAAATGTTTTAATACAAATACTATTCATTTAAACTTACAGCATAGCTCGGGCTGCGAAGCTCGAAGTATGCAACGTTCACTGTATAATAAAATAAAAATAAAAATGGGAGGAGTTCCTTGGGTACTGATCCGAACAACTTAGGACTCGATAAGCTCGTCGTAAAAATTGCATAACTACCCCAAACTTTAGGAAGTTTTACTTTGGTCTCACTATGATCTGCCTCAGAATAATTAAGAACCAAATGTATACAGTGTTAAAACTGAACGTTAAAGCTTAGAAAAATAATAGCACCAATTCACTTAAATAATATAGATATTACTTACAGCGAAAATAATCACAGCTTTAAAAATATACACTCACACACCACACACACACACAAACATATATGTATTATATATTAATATATATATATAATATTATATATATATATTATATATAGGTATATATATAAGTATTGTTGTGTGTGTGTATTTTTAACAATTCAGTAAAAACCCCCTAAAGACACTTAAGTTTTGTCCTTATATGAAATATTAGCATATATTTAATTGTTAACATTTTTACGGTTAAAACTCATACATTTTAACAGGTGTTAACAAACTTATTCAAAAAAATTTAAAATATCGTTTTCGATGAAATACTATATAACTATAGAAGTGTTTGATACTACTTTAATAATTACAAACACTTCTTTAGTTTTAGGAGCACTTCATTAGTTTAGTTAACCCCTTTATTAGTTTTGTACGTTTATTTATCTTTATCATTTTATAATTGTATGTTTTATTACGTTTTGATTTATGAATATTCAACAAAGAGGTCATTTAATTTAAAGAGGTATAAATGTTTTTCGTTACAGTTATTAGGAATCCCAAAAATGATTCGCCATTTGAAACATAAATTCATGATTCGAATTTCGATATTAAAATAGTTTACAGAAAATGCCCTCGCGAGCGAAAAAGGCTAAAAGGCTTGTGGTGTAACAAACTTCATAATATAAATGTATCATAATCTAAAATCCAATAAAGAACAGTGCACATCCTAAAAAAAGAAAGTTCTAGATTTCCACTATTAACCCCACCAAGGAATAACAATAAATCCTAATTATCATTTTTAATCTATTTTCTATGAAAATAAAGTTAATTTCCGTCTATTTATGTTTCAGAGATTTGGACTGATATCGTTACTTTTATGCCATGTATATGCAGATAGATTAGGTAAGCAATACAATATTAAAAAAATAGATAATGTAATATTAATGCTTTTGGAAAGCAGTGACAGAACCACATGTTTTATATACTTTATAGACAAGTAGGCCTTTTCTACTACACCAGTTTGGGAATCGTAGTAAAACATATTTTTATTATCATTGTCAGCGATAAAAATATGATAGAATTAACACTGATTTGTACCCAAATATTTTTGGGTACAAGATTATACTATATGAATATTATATTAAACTAAATCATTCTATATTATATTATATTATTCTATATCATACTACATGTTGTATGCACTATGTTAATTGTGCTTGGTAGTTGGCTATATTTATAAATGTTTCACCAAATTTTGCATATAAAATTTTAAATAAAAGGTAAGAAAAATAGTAATAAAATAGATCTTGTCTATAAAATTCAAAATTTTTTGAAATAAAAAAATATATTCTAAAAAACATTTTTAATTATATTCTTGATATTCATTTATTCCTAATTCTACCAATCAACAGAAACCTTAGTAATTTTTATAAAATTTTGCCGATTGCCTTGCAACGATTGCTCGATTGCAACGAAATACGCTTTAAACTATCAATGAAACGTCAATAAGATCACTCACAAGACACTCACCCATATATTAAATATTGTTAATTATATGTATATTCGTTCTTATTATAAATATACAATAATAAATGTCCATCTTCAAAGGATATCTAGATTTTGTTATTCAGATAAATGCTTAGATAGGAAAGAAATGACAAAACAAAATACACAATTTGTTTATAACCTAGATAAGGATAAATAATACGAGTAGACAAGGTAGTAAGCATGCGCAAAATTAGCATGAACATTTTGATCTATGTATTGCATAGAGTCTTCATTATTTTAAGTAACAACCAGTGGTCATCTTGTTACTTGAGAATCATGACGCCATCCCCTTAACTCAAAATAGTTGCTATAAATAAACCTTTATATCATTTCCTTTTCGATTTTACGAGACCTATGATTACACAAAAAATATCGAGAAAAATCTTTAAGCATCAAAGAAAACTTAGAGATAAATAATTCAATAATTGTATAAAAATACTCAATAATAATAGACATTGCAATGTATAAGTTAAGTGTCAGTGACTTCAAAAATCGTACTTTACTTCCTTATTGTAATTCTTATTCTTACTGGTTATATAGTAAAATCTAATTTTCAATACATAAAAAAATGAAGTTTTGAAAATTGGAAAATTTTATGCATACATAACTCAATTACAATATTCTAATTTTGTAAAATAAAACCGCAATCCTATAGTACGAGAGAAGAATTGTGATGAAAGACTGAAAATAATTCCTTCTAAATCATAAAATGAAGAATTACACGGTCTAATGGGGCTGGTAATCTTGAACAGTTTACATTTGCAGTGCGGCCTTGACATTCTTTTTATTACTTTTTGTTTATATGTATGTATGTGTGTATCATCACATCTCTAAAATCTTTTTAGTTCGATTCTTATCATAATAGACCGTTTTTTTATTGCTTCCGCGTTTTGTTTAACTGGTTTAGTGGAATCCTAGAAAAATAAATTTATTTTCAAACCGCAGAAGCAAATAAAAATACGAAGAATTTCTTAAGCGGCATTTTCAGAGGAAATTCGTTAAAATCGAAAAGCAAATGATGGATTTTTTTGGAAGAAAATTTGTTACAATCCTATGTATTAAATTTTAGATAAAAAATCTGTAATTACGTCATAGATTAACACAGTCTTATAGGTATAAACTAGAGGGGGCATAGCCTATCTAAATACATTAAGAGGCCTGATACATCTTTTTGGGGCTCTCAAGGGCTCTGTGTAACCTTATTGGAACCTTCTTCTAAGAGTGAGTTAAGGTTATTATAAATCAATTGTTTTCGTGTTCCCGCACATTGTTTGTGTTTTGATCTGTATTTATAACGTTCTCCTATATGAATTACTGTAATTTTTTACTGATTATTTAATTATATTTATAAGCGAAGGTGGTCAGGATACTTTTTCGATGTTTCAAAATTTAACCTATAGGGCTTCTCTAGTAATAATATCTCTATGAACAAAGTATCTTGTCGCGGTGACTTTTAACTGTTATTATATAACAACTAACCGTTAAAATGTTATTGGAAGGATTTAGGATTGGCATTTAACATGAGCTCTTTTCAAATTTCTAAGTTTTCTACCTCTAAGGCTCTAATTGATCAGGCTAAAAAAATACATTTGTTAAGATGTTTATAATATTTCCTAATTCAATATTCGCATCTTTATACTACTGGATCAACCACTAATAAATCCATAACTGTTAAATAAAAATAAACTTAATTATTTTTGTCTATCTGAAGCGTAGCGTCTACAAAATAAATTATATTATTACAATAAGGAAACTAAACCCAATAAACTCATAGAATTAGTAGTTATTGTAATTGAATAGGTAAATCTATTTATTCCATACGTAGAGTTAATGACCATGTAGATGTATGTTTGTATTGAGGGGTTGCATGTACGTATCTATCAACGTCCTTTAATAAGTGTTAATCAGCTTTCAGTTGTTATAATTCCAGTTTTTGTTTATTTTATTGTTTAATTATCCCGAAGATTGTTTGTTTTTAAACAATTGTTATTCAAGAAAGGAAGCTAGTGCTTTAATTGCTAAAAAAAATATAAATGTAAATATTAATAAAATTAATGTGAAACCTTTATTGGTTGGAACGTAAAATCATGCATTAACAAGGCCAAATTGCGTCCAAATATATTCATTCAAAACATTAATATTCTTTAGATTTTACACTGCTTCTATTCTCTATAGTACATAGCTTTACACTATGTACCAGGTTTCAGAAACCTTTTATCGAATTTCGTTATCAAAGAAAATTAATTACCTTTATGATTTAGAGGTAAAGAAGGAGTGTGGAGCGACCGATTTATTCCTATTGGAGTCCAATTCTATGTATATATATAAAACTCAATCCATAAAGACAAAAACATACATAAACACTTAGAAAAAGAAACACGGGACGATGATCAGCTACCGATGAGCACTTGAAATCGGAAAGGGAATGGCTATGGTGACTAGTTAAAGGTCGGTGTAACGACCTTTAACGGTGTAGATCGAACAACGTTAGACGGTGTAGACGAACAAAAGTTATACTCTGACCCACGGACTTGCGACCGGGGCTTGATTTAACGAAGGGTTAAAAAGCATTATTTAGGGTAACCACAAACACCTCTATTATATATATATATATATATATATATATATATATATATATATATATATATATATATATATATATATATATATATATACATAGAGAGAGAAGGGTGGGAGGGGAGGATCCTGTATGTCAGTGGCTCTGTTTAATAAAATGCCCCTAAGCGGCTCACATGATGGAAATTTGCTCAAAATGCCAATTTAATAGAAAATTAATGAAACTGCGAAAAAATTTGTACAGGCTACCTCAGTACTTTTTCTCGGACTCAATTTCGCTCGTCCTCAGAGTGCTATTATTATCCAAAGCCTAAGGAAGTATTACATAGGCCTCGCTACGCCAGACCTCGGCATTGTTTGTTGTGTTATATCTGGTTTTATATTGTTAACCTAACGCAAAAACAATTTTAATAGCTTTAATTATAAAGCTTTGGAATGTTATACGGTAGATAAGCATTCAATAAAATAATGCTCGTAATACTTTATAATAAAATACTTCAGACAGACAGCATGATGAGAACAACTCAGAACGTCATGAAAATGCCTGAAACAAATAATTGTGATGAAACGATGAAAACTCCATTTTTTTTTTATTTAGGTTGAACACAATATGTTTCATTATCCTACGGCAGCTGGCGAGAAAAAGTAACAATACAGAACAATAACCGATGCCGAAGGCCTGCGATGCACTGGCCCCAAAGAGCCAGGGGCTGAATGTAAAAAATTGGAAAAAAATCCCAATTGAGTTGAAATTCGTTACAAGTATATACCTTTACGTAATAAATAATTACACTAAGTTTCGTTTCAATGCGACAAGTAACTCTATGATTTTTGTTGGATCGTAAAAGTTAAGTTGCATCGAGCGTGGTTAGTGCCTAGATGGGTGACCGCTGAGAATGAAAAGGGTGAATTTACTATATCTGAGGAGGAGCGAAGTGTGTCTACATGTTGCAGTGTATATATAACGGCTTGTATATTTTGAGGACGAGCGAAGCGAGTCGGAAGTAGGGAGGATGAGCGTAGCAAATCCGAAGTGATGAGGAAAAGTTCCGACGTACCACGTTCGCGAGTTTTTTATTTCAACTCATAATATACGAGGTATTAAAAAAAAGATAATGGATAAAAACTTAATTTATTCTACACACTTAATCTATTCTATTAATAAAATATATTTGGAAGTAAAAATTAATAAATGTATTGATTAAAAAAAACTAGGATAATTTATTTATTCGAACGTGCTAATAAATAATTAATTGAAATTATCGTTCGAAAAATAATTTAAAACTTAATTTTTCCCCGTATGGTAGTTAAGATTACCAAATTCATTCCTAACAAAAAGGTAATAAATAAAAAGAAAAAGTTAATTATCTATTCTATTCTCTATACTTATTATATTTAAACCAATTTTATTACAGCTGTAAACCTAGTTTTATAAAAGATGAGACTTAAATATTCTTAAAAGTTTAACGGTTGCAATTTTTAATATGACCTTTATGAGGAAAATATAAAGTTTATGTAATTATAATAAATAAAGATGAAATAATTTTAAATAGTAAAATTTTATTAACTACAGAAGTAAATAATTAATTTTATATTTCTTACTTTCAAAGTTATTTTATTATGAAAAAATTAAAATAGAACCATTTTTATTACAAGAAACGAAAACATTAGGTGTATTTACATGTACTTACAAAATCCATCGAGGCCTGAGGGCAGCATAAAGCCAAAATCTTTTATAGAAAATGAATATACTCGGATAACATTGGAATTTATCAGTATTGGAGAACCTAATAAAACTTGTCTTTTCCAATCTTAATATTAAACATTTTGGCACGGAGATCTGTATGCCGGATGAATTGCCTTTGAAATGCGTGCTTCCGTGCTTAACAATCCATTTCTCCGTAGCACCGTCCATTGTAAGCTGATCCGTGCACCTTACTTTGCTTACAAATATGATCCGATAAGTTGATACCACAGATAATCTGTCACTAAATGATCCGTGCGTGTCCGGCGGTCTAGTCTAATAGTTCGCACGAGTGCCTGCTATCCAGACAATCCGGCTCGATAACAATCTCCTCTATGATTTTTATACGAGGGATGGAAATCTTGACAGTGGTTCCGAGTCAGTGCGATGTCAGGTACTCGTAAAAGATTCTTACCCTAAATGAACCTGGGTTTAGGCAAAATTTAGGATCCCTAATAGTAGCTTATAGTTTTAAGAGCAGGGAAGCTTAGCCTAGCAGTGGGGCACCTGATTTTTCTACTTATATAACTATGAAAACTTACAGTGCAGTCACGGCTCCTCTGTGGGTTAGACAAAGATCCATCGCTTTAAATCATAAAGTAGACTATCTCTAACTTGCATCTAAGGGAGTTAGCACAAAGGGCCCAAAGACGTGGCCTTCTTGCAAAGTTATCTATCAACTCCTCCTTGTTACTAATCAATATTCGTGCGTGTGATTAAAAATAGCTATTATTATGAAGATTCGCAACCTGGCGAAATATCTAGAACATATTAAACCCCCGATTGTTTTATACATCGCTTTCTTATCCCTAAAATGAGACAACAAAAAAGGACAAGTCAGAAAAAAGAACAAAAACCCGTATGAACGCTTGTAGTAGTATTGGGTTTTTAGTTTCTCAAGTGTTCATGGAAATATAAATTTAAATTTCTTAAATTATTTTAGTGTTCACGATTCTGTTCTACTTTTAATGCTAAAAAATCGCTGTTTCCATTCATGCGAAATTTACAAGAACGATTAAAAAACTATTTATATTATGTACATAAACTTTTCAGAGGGGCTAGAGGCGGCTGCAAGAGGTGGAAGTTATTTGCCTCCTGATCAAGGGAGTCAAGGGGGTGGCTATCCTGGAGGTCAAGGAGGCCAAGGTGGTGGATATCCAGGAGGGCAAGGTGGCCAAGCGGGAGGATATCCCGGTGGACAAGGAGGCCAAAGTGGTGGATATCCAGGTGGACAAGGAGGCCAAAGTGGTGGATATCCAGGAGGACAAGGCGGTCAAGCTGGAGGATATCCCGGTGGACAAGGCGGTGGCCAGGCAGGATATCCTGGGGCTCAAGGAGGTAGCCAAGGTGGATATCCAAGTTCTCAAGGCGGCCAAAATGGTGGAGGTTTTGGTGGGCAGCCAGGTAACATAGAAATTTTGACTTCTACTACGATAAATTAATAAAATATACAAACAGTATATTTTTTAAATAACTTTTAATCATAATTTCAGTCCAATGGTGTTTCTACTTGATAATAACCTAAAAAGGTTTTTATTAATTGACAATAAATGAGATAAAAAAATGGTGAATTAAATATTATAATGGAGACCTATCATCTATGTAACTAGTATTGGTATAATTAAATATTTACTAACTTACTACTAATATTTAATCTTTACCGCTTCTACTTGTCTAAAGAGGAGCATATAAAGATATGCTAAGGAACCATGTGTTAGAGAAGCATATGTGTTTCGAATAGCATCAATAACTCTTAAATGGTAATCTTATAATCTCTCCAACCCTTCACATTACATGTCTACACTAACGAAGTTAGTAGGCGATAATTAATTGCT
The DNA here is from genome assembly GCA_018340805.1 of Microvelia longipes. NCBI lineage: Eukaryota > Metazoa > Arthropoda > Insecta > Hemiptera > Veliidae > Microvelia > Microvelia longipes. The sequence continues at coordinate 22,296,866 of JACMZG010001911.1, forward strand.
AGCCTTTAAATAAATACTAACGTAAATTTGACTGGAGTCCAAACAAGAAATTATATTGTCAAGTCATATATGTTAAAATTTGAATTAACTTTTTAGGTGGCGGTGTGAGTAATAGTTACCTTCCTCCAGGCCAGGGAGGTAGCCAGGGAGGTCAGGGAGGTTCAGGAGGTTTCGGGGGAAGCCCCTCTTTTGATACTGGAGCTGCAGGTGGTGCAGGAGGTTTTGGAGGTGGCGGCTCACCGACCAATCAGTACTTACCTCCAGGTCAAGGTGGAGCTGGCCAAGGATTTGGAAGTCAAGGTGGAGCTAGTCAAGGATTTGGTGGGCAGGGTGGTCAGGGATCGCTTTCTGACAGCTATGGCGCTCCTGGTGGTGGTTTCGGTGGTGCTGGCGCTGGATCAGGTTTGTACATATTATATTACCAAATTAATGCAAATAATTATTGATGTTATTGATACAATTTTCTGTCAGAATTATGTTGTTAGCACTGACAACATAAGATCACCAATCTTTAAAAATCTTTGAGTTTAACCATTTTTAAGTATAACTATCTAATGAAAGATCCAATGAACGCAGTAATTCAAGTATTTTATACTTATCTAGTGCGTCTTCGATGAGCAATTTTTGAAACGTATAAAACACTATTACACTGTATAAAGTGCACTTTATACAGTAATGCACTCTGTAGAGTGTACTGTAGAAACTTTATAATTAAATAGGAGACACTGTTTTCCTTAAATTAAAGTTGAGATATAGCTAATTATTTAAATCCAAATTTGGTAACGAAATGAACGTTAGAGTAGAAATAATTCTTTGATATGTTCTATATACATGAGGTAGACAACTTAAAAAATACTAATCAGGTCAGAAGTAAAGAAAATTAATAATAGACCGGTTAATTTTAAATATTGCAAGTATAAAAATAATTTATAGTATATAAAAAAGGAATTTGAGTAAGTTAATTATTAATACAAGCAAATGTTTAGGCCAAGGAGGTTCTCAACCTGGTAACAGTTATCTACCTCCTGGACAAGGTAATGGTAACGGACAAGCTTCAAGGAGAAATGGTAATGGAAACGGCCGATCAGGAGGAGGACGTCCCTCATCATCCTATGGTGCACCTGGAGCTGGCAATGGTGGAAACGGTGGTTATAGTGGTGGAAAACCGTCTTCTTCTTATGGTGCTCCAGGGCAAGGAGGAAATGGTGGATACAGCAATGGCAACGGCGGCAGACCTTCGTCATCATACGGAGCTCCAAGCCAAAATGGAAATGGTGGATACAGCAGTGGAAGGCCTTCTTCGTCTTACAGTGCTCCTGGTGGATCAAACGGTAATGGTGGTAGACCGTCTTCATCTTATGGTGCCCCCAGTAGAGGTGGAAATGGAAATGGAAATGGAGGATATAGCAATGGTAATGGTGGCAGACCTTCATCATCATACGGTGCTCCAAGTCAAGGTGGAAATGGAGGAAACGGTGGAAATGGAGGCAATGGTGGATATAGCAGTGGAAGACCCTCTTCTTCTTATGGTGCACCAGGGCAAGGAGGTTCTAACGGAAACGGAAGACCTTCTTCATCTTATGGAGCTCCTGGACAAGGTGGTGCTGGAGGCAATGGATACAGCAGTGGCAGACCTTCCTCTTCATACGGCGCTCCTGGTCAAGGTGTGTAATTTGAAATATTTTGTACCTAAATAGTAGGATACATGTAATTTATTTCATTGTAATATTATAAATTATCATTCAATTTAAGCCAGTAAGTATGTGATATGAAGGATTCTTGAAATACGACTTTTATTAAATTTAGCTTTAAAATTGTAGAAACGAAGTCAGGTAAAAGGCTTATTTCCTTGCACGCAGATTTCTTCGTGTATGTGAAAAAAAATATTGCATTCATACATTTTAACACCAAATATGATTAAAATACTCCATGTTCTATTGGTTGAAGGTGGTGCAGGAGGCAATGGAGGATACAGTGGTGGTGCTCCATCATCATCTTATGGAGCTCCAGGTCAAAGCAACGGAGGAGGCAACGGAGGTTACAGTGGAGGAAGCCCTTCATCATCATACGGAGCACCTGGTCAAGGTAGTAACGGTAACGGAGGCTACAGTAGTGGCAGACCAGGAGGAAATGGTGGTCGCCCTTCATCATCTTATGGAGCTCCTGGTCAAGGTGGAGCGGGAGGTAACGGTGGCAGGCCATCGTCTTCTTATGGTGCTCCAGGACAAGGTGGAAACGGAGGATACAGTGGTGGAGCTCCTTCATCCTCGTACGGAGCCCCAGGACAAGGTAACGGAGCAAGCGGAGCTGGAAATGGAGGAAGACCATCATCATCATACGGAGCTCCTGGACAAGGTAACGGAGCAAGCGGCGGTAGAGCTCCTTCATCATCATATGGAGCCCCTGGACAAGGTGGAGCTGGAGGTAACGGAGGTTACAGCGGTGGCCGTCCTTCGTCTTCTTACGGAGCTCCTGGTCAAAGTCAGGGAGGTAATGGATATTCTAATGGTGGATCATCTCAGGGTGGCGCAGGAGGTTATAATTATGACAGTCCCTCTGGTGGTAGCCAACAAGCACAAACTCCGGATGGCGCCTACATTTATTAGTTAAATCATAGTACCTAAGACTCCAATTTCCTACCGGTTAAATTATTTATTAAAAGTGCCATTTGTTTTGTTAAGTTCATAAACGTTGTTTTTTATAAGAATGTAGTTATTTACTCGTACCATTTTTCCTTGAGGTAGCAATACCAGAAATAACCCAGCAGAAGAAGCGCTACGTATAGATATAATATTATACAGTATAAAAGAAATAGTAAAAGTATTAACCAAGATCTCATCAGGTTGGATATTATTATTATATACACAATCATTGCCACTGAGCTCTTCAAAGCCAGTAAAAAGAAGCTTACAGTACTGTGCCTATTAGTTAAACAAAAACCAACACATATGATGTTAGATTGCATACTTCAATTTAAGTTCAATAGAACAAAAATAAAAATAAACGAACTTGCTTTAAGAAATGGTTCGCTAAATCAAACTTGTATTTTTAGTAAGTATGTCCCATACTTTCCTAAATATTAAATACAGGATCAATTATGTTCTGATTTATTGTCTTTAAAATCAAATTAACTTGTTTTAGAAGGTTCTTTTAATTTCTTCCCAAAAATTAACTCTTAAGAGATCATTGAAACGAAGTTAGCAATTAAATGAATGAGGTGAATCATTGGATTTTAATTATGGGTTGGTGAAAGTCAAATTTATTTGAAAATAAAAAAAGATCGAAGTTACTTTTAATACCATTATAACAATCGGAAGGAGAGAATTATCAATATGAATCTCACTTGAGTCAACATTTAGAGAGCTTTTAAATATGAATCCTACAAAAAGTGAGTTATACATTCTCTTCAACTCGCGTTTGCATTTCATGTTTAATATATTTAAAAATACTTAGGCGTTCTTATATTTTTTTACTTTTCCTCATTAATACCGTAGGTGTATTAGTAAAAATTTTGTGTTTCCAATGAAAGCCCGAAACCAGGATTTTCACCTGAATCATCCGTTTCAGATGTTTTACGACCTCCCGACTGATTTTTACAAAGTTTCCTGTCTGTATGTATGTGAATATTATCACGCGTGGCTCCTATAGTGTGACTCAAATCATTCCTTAGGTTTATTTGAGCGTCTAAGTCCGATGAGGTTAGGCGAGCGTAGCGAATCCTATAAGGAAAGTTAAAGCTCCGAGGCACCCAGTGCCGATTCCCCCCCCCCCCTGAAAATGTAATGGAGAAATTAGTTCTTGATATTAATATTAAGCTCAAGTGCTAATTTATAATGATATAAAAACTTACTCTGTATGGATTATTTCAATGCTCGTGTCCTTTTCGGATTTTTTAATGCGCAACATAACATAGTAAAGGTTTAAATTAATGTAAATAATACCATAAGATTGGTTTAAACTTAAAAATGTAATAGCTACTTTGCATAACAATAAATATAACTCATATGCATTAGTTTAAATATAAGGCATCATAGTAACAGCCGTAGCTGTTAATAATTGACTATAAAGGCAATACGTCTGACTCTATAAAAGCAAGATCCTAAATATATAAAAACAGCTACTAATCATGGTAGGCTTAAAAATTAAAATATGTACAAGGATTAAAAAAAATTATTTCAAAAATTATAAGGCAATATATAAGGTAGACCAAAAGTCTCTATCCCTCTCCTAAATTTTGAACCGATAGAGATAAATAATGAAACTTGGTATACTGATTTGTGTAAAAGGGACTTTTAGCGAATTTTCATCAAAATTACGCTTATGAGGTTGTTCGGATGACGGAAGTTGAGAAGGGAGTGGCGAGTATCAATTTAGATTGCCTTCCTGATACCAAACATTTATGTCAAAAATAATTATATATATATATATATATATATATATAAATAATATCTGTGTGTGTGTATAATCTTGTTCATATGTATACGTTTAGGTCAATCGTAGAGATATATGATAGGTTCGTTAGTTTAAGTTTAGTGATGTAGTATGGAAGAGGAACCACTCCCTTATCAGCCTACGTCCTAGACAGATAGGAGAAAACTAGCTCCCATAAAACTACGGCGAGCTATGCAAGCCCGCAATGCGGAAGGAACTCGGGGTTTTTCTTATAGTCATAGGCATTCTAAAATTTCTGTTTTAGCTCAATTCTAAGTGGCGTTATTGGTAAATAACTAATTATGACGCCATTACCAATAAACAAAAATAAGTTTTTTTTGTATAAAGTGGCTGTAAGACTGGTCAACGCTACATATATTTTATAGGGTCATACCGAGCCTCTCAGGCTTGTTTTATTTCTTCTAATTAACGAACGTGACTTTTTAGATTGGCAAAAAACAAATGGGAAATTAACAGTACCTTCACAGTTAGGTTTGCATAAGCTTATTTTCTCTTCTTAACAGAGAAACTATTGATAGGCTAATAGTTTCTCAAAGCAAAATATTCTTGTCTCTGTCCTTATCATAACCTTTTGAAAAAACAGCTAAATTTAATCTGCAATGTCTTGCTGTGAGTTGTTAAAAGGTGACATTACTGAAGTCGTCGGAGATAACGTTGCTTCAGAAGGTGGAGCTACAGGTGGATCGGACGGACACATCCAAACCTTAACAGGACCTAGTGCTCCGGGACTGCACAAGTATATGAGGCAAAGAAGAACCGAAGTAAATGAAAAACAAGCAGCGTATATATACCATTGGTTAGTTGAATCAGGAAGTATCGTTATTACTAATGTGTGTCCACATAGAACTACAAATACTTCAGTGTACATTAATAACCTGAAATAAAAAATAATATTAAATAAATTAATAAAAATCAAATAAAATAGGAGAGCTCATGTTTAGCAAATCAGTTTTTAGAAACTGTTAAAGGTTATAGGCTTCATCAGTGCTTTAAAAGGTTTGTTTGAAAGCACTTAGGACTTTGAATTCATCTCACTTAAAAAAAATGTTTTGAGTGCTAGAAACGTTCTGGTAAGATTTTCAAGTTTATAAAAAAATTTTAGAGCAGTGCAGGTGAAATATGATTTCTAATGTTGCTTGAGACCAATTGGCCAATAAAAACTAAGGGTTATGAAGTTACTGAAAATAATTTTAAAATTGGGGATTTTTCATCAAAAAGCTTTTAAATAATTAAAAATAGTAATCAGCGTTAAATATAGTTAAAGCTCAAAACAATAGGCTTCAAACTATGTTTCTCATCCCAAAGAAAAAATTTTCTCTTAAACGAGCATTTTTTTAAACCGTGGCTCTATAAGTTGAGTAGAGTAAAAATAATATTCTCAACAATTTTAATTAAGTTTCAACTCATTTTATCAAACCTTGACCCAAAAGAAGCCAAGTGAGGATAAAATAATTTCACATTTAAGTTAAATAATGCAATAAATTTAAGAAAATTATAAGCCTCATAAAAAATTATGCACAGCTTTCAAAATAATTTTTTCAAAGTGATCACGCGATTTTTCAAATTAGCATAAAATAGGAGAGTAATAAACTTTTGCGGTGATTTTCATTCAGAATATGTTTTATTAAAATGTAATGTATTTATTAATTCATAAACATAAGTTACCTATAAAGAATTAAGGGGAATGCAATACTTTTCTAAACACCTACGGTAGTCAGGTAGAAAAGTAAAAAAATTTTAACCATGATACGATTTTTAGACAATTTTCTTCTTCGAAATTTAAGAAAGAGCACCATGTTATTATTTTTTCTAACATAATAAGTAATGATTTACATCACAGCAATTTTCTTTTGGTTTTCTCTTTGAAACTTTGAAAACTCTCTTTGAAAGGGTTAGGTTTAACTCTGACTACATTTTTTAAACAAAACTCAGTAAAATGTTTATATTTCTTTCTTTTTACAATCTTTCATAACAGTTCTATGCTATTTAGTAATGATACCAATTTAGAAGCTTCAGATCCAATGTAATTTTCTATATTATATTTAGCTTTTACTTAATTATAAAGTAATTTTTAAGAATACGCATTTTAAAATATACTTGGAGCTATTATTATAATCATAATCTTATCATAATCTAAAATGTTAGAATCTTTTACTCATGTAAAACTTAGAATTCAATTTTTATTTAAAAAATAAATACTACTCATGAACAGATAAAAAGCCTTAAAATTAAAAAAAAAATGTCTCTTACCTTTCTCTACAAATACCTTCTCTGTTTTTAAAGTTATTTTCATTAGTAACTATCTGAGGCATTAGACTCTCATTATCCTTTAAATAAGAGAAAAGGTTTTGCGCTGTGAGGCATAGTAATAAAAGATTGAAAAACATTATCAATACTAATGGTCCTGAGAAAAATATCCAACCTGGAAAGAGGCTACCTAAAAATATGATAAATTATCAATAATGATTAGTTAATAAAAGTTTTAGTTTAATTTGAAGAATCGTCGATACTTAGAATATCCTTAGAGCAACTCCTTTATCAGAACACTAGCCCTCAAATAATGCAATTATATCAGTTAATAAATTTTAGTTTCAATGAGCAGGACGTGTTCTGTGAATAACCTGTCAAATTATGTTTTATTGTCAGTAAGGCCTCAATCTTAACCCAAAAAACCAACAGAGGAAAAAAGAGTGCGAGGAGAGTTTATTTTCTCAATGAAGAACAATATTAATGACTTAGAAAATTCAAATTTACAATAAATTTTTTAATATTACTGTGCAACTGAATAGAAAAATCATATTCTATATGATATAAAACTATTAAAAAAATTTGGCCACCTGTCCAGTTCTTGCTCAGGTCGCAACAATAACACTTCTAGTCGTTTGTCATTTTTCTGGCATTTTTAAAGGTAATGCGGCTTGCATTAGCTCAATCAGTTCTACACAATGCACAACTGATCAGGACCCTGAAACGGATTTTTGTCACATCACAAGAATACATTTTAAGATTTAGGGCCACGTGATGTTGTCCAAGTTTTTCCGTCAAATGAATAACTCTAATCCATTTTGGGTATGTGGTACCTTTTAAGCTGCGTTTTCTTTTCCTGGCTTATCAGTTATACTTTAATGTTGTAATAGTACGTTTTCTATTGAATTTACTTACTATCAAAGAAGCAGGTTAAAGCACCAGGCTTACTAATTTTGAAAGTATCGCCAAAAGACACAGCTCCAAATGCATTAGATGCGCAGGTAATAAGCATTATTGTCAGTGGTAAGCCCCAGCCATAAAATGTATTTGTCAAATTTATGCACTGCCTTCCTCGATCAAATGATATTTGCCTTCTTCCAGAGCGAAGCCATCTTGAAATAAAATGTACCAAAATTAATAACATACTAAATGTTTTTTCTTTAGCACAATTGTTATACTTAATTACTTTACAGTGTGATTCTGGAATTTACACCAATAGTTAATAACTTTGAATTATAATAGACTTCACATTATAAACTCACAATTAAATTTTCATAAATTATTTGTTTTACATAGATATTTGCTGAATAAATAATTATATATCATGGAATCTAACAGAGGTTATTTCGCGAAACAAACCCGTTTGGAACAGATTAGCATGTTTAGTCTTGGAGGGTGACAGTGGGGTAAAAAATCTATATAGAACTAAATAATGAATATCGCAAACACATTAAATCAGTTTAGTGATATCATTTTATGTTACCATTTTGGGTTTACGTTAAAAGTTTTTAGTTGAATTAAATCCTTCTTTAATTTAAATCGAAACAGCCATGTAGACACATTTAGATAAGAGCACTTCGTAAATCTAAACAACTTGGCTTCCACATGCCATTAATATTTAAAATTTGTATAAGTAGCTGAATTGTAATTAGTAATAGATCAA
>JACMZG010001911.1:22307727-22312727 GCA_018340805.1 Microvelia longipes
TAAGTAGCATTATCGTGGTCAGTGCTGTATTGGTGACCGCTGAGAATGAAACGGATGCATTTACTATCTTAGGACGAGCAAAGCGAGTCCGAAGACATGTTGCAGTGTAAATTTGACGAGTCCGAAGCAGGGAGGATGAGCGTAGCGAATCCGAAGTGATGAGGAAAAGTTCCGAGGTGCATCGTACCCGATGTTTTCTTATTTACCCTTATTTTGTTCTATTTACTCTTTGTAATACTAAGAATAAAAAAATAGTAGATACTACAACTATTCCACTACTGAAGACTAATATGCTATAAGGGTTCCTTACCTTGCTTCCCTCCATATCGAAAAGAACATCACATTCAACCAGGAGGCCGCAGAGAGAAATGCAAACTGAACTATATAACCTAAAAACAAAATTAAATTAAGAACAAAATGATTTAATGACAGAACAGGTCTTATCAAATTTGACATACAAAGAATGTTTGGTCTTGGAACGTGACGGTCGCATGAATGAAGTCATAATACTTCTTAGGACTCCATTTTTGCAGAGAAAGAACATCTAACTTATGCAGCAAAACAAAAAACATTTGGACTATGTACAAGAACAATATCATTGAGCATTTCTATGAACATACTTGATGATTTTAGGGAATATTCATCAGAATATGTCGCTTATTAAAAGTCCAAGATAAGAAGCTCATTGAAATGTCCAAGATAATTTTGGACATGTCAACAGTTTTAATACTTGTAATATAGTTTGTATGGGAATTCGATGTAGCATGAAACAAGAGTAATAATTATTTAGACTTAAAAAGTTTATTAATTTTTATATAATTATTTAATAAATAGATTAATTATACATATAATACACTAACCGGCTCTAGTAGCTGTTATAGTCCTAGTGCATATTGGTTTAAACCTAATCCCAATGCCTGACTATATATAGGACACAGTGGGAAAGATTAAAAATCTATACCATACATTTTTTCATATAACTACCAGTTTTTGACAAATGAGTTTTAGTTTTTTAAAAATATATTATATCGGCATTTAAAAGTAAAATGATTATCCTATTAGAAATAATACATAATTAAATAAATCGTCGAAATAATAAAGATAACAGTGTGTCCTGTAATAAGTGAACCATCTGATGATATACTTGTCCTTGCATTTTAAATGGTCAAACTTTACATTCTTTGCTCCACTCGATATAATTTTAAACGATGAGTTGTACTTTCTAATATGTTGCAAAAATTGTATGGATACCTAAATAAATCCAGTCAAGTAAGTTAAAATTGGGTCTTAGGACTCTGGTCCATTGGGTCCCTTCGCGCAACTCGCTCTTCAGATGTTTCACCACTTTAACTTCTTCTTTCAATATTTAGGGTTCATCTCAAAGTTATGCTGCTGTCATATGACAATATTACTTATTTTATTTGCAAATATCATTATTACTCTCTTTAGAATGGATCTCTATCTGAGTGGTGTTTTAAAGTATTTTTATAGCTATAAACATTGGACTAGCATGACAGCAGCATAACTTTGAGATGAAACCTAAATATAGCTATAGACCTTCGGCATGAAAAAATATGCTTGTAAGCCAAATTTCACGCTAATCGTTCCAACAGTATCAAAGTTATTAAGGGACAAATAAACATTCATTTTTATAAATATAGATTGAATATACTCAATAAATAATATTATCCGAACGTTTTTTACCTCAGAAAACTCTAAAACGCTTTCTTTATATCTTTATAGATTATACGTAAAAAAATCAATCATCAGGGCGTATCTTAGAAAAGCTATGTTTTGCTGTAAAAATTCAATTAACTAATTGGAAGGAAAGAATAAGTTTTTATTTCTTTTCTAACCTGTCCATGTCATGGAACATCGTAAACACGAAGCCTTTCAGACCAATTATAAAGTAAGCATAACATCATCTTACTTCAGTACAGTTGGATGCAATAAAAAATTGTTTTAAAATAAAAGCGTAACAGAAGACAAACAAATATTACATATTACATATGAATGAAATTAAAAAAGTAAGGAATTAGTACCAACATTTTTGGATAACTTACCATGGCCAAAGCAAAGGAATGAAATGTAATATCCAATAATTGGAACTTTTTTCTGAAGCAAAAATGAAACATTGACGATTAGTATTGTCGAATATGCAAGTATCATTGAACTTATTTGACAAACGACAAATCTTCCATGGTTTTGACTTTTTAATTCTTTGACGATACAGTACGGTATCAAAGCTCCGTATAAAAGTAGAAGGGATATTAAATTGAAAAAAGAAAACGACTCGTATGAAAGAGACATTTGAAAAGACCCTTTGAAGATTTTTTCAGTAGATTTTATAAATAACTTCTCTCAATCATACCTGTTGATTTTTTAAGCTGCTAAATTATAAATAATTTTTGTCTAACAATAATAAGAACACTTTATTATATTTTGCGAACCACTAATTTTACCCAGCGTCAATAAAAGTAATGAGTGTCAACTATTGCAATCAAGATTTGCTAAATTGAATGGTTCTCTCAATCATTCAATTTCTTTGTCAGTGCTATTACCCAATAACAGATTGTCCGAGGAGAGATCATAATTAATTCGCGAAAAATAACTAGGTATTGAAACAATAATTATAATAATAGCTAACAAAATTAACAGTGTAACAAAACAAAGCATTTAAATAAATAAAACAAGTGATAATAAAATTGACTTTTGATGTTCAAGAATTAAAAAATTATTAAGTTTTTGCTTTTGAGACTTGTTTTAGAAGTTTAAGCAATTAGTTATAAACTGTCAAACTTTGATAATTAATCATTTTGCTTTAATAGTAGAGTGGTTGGTATTTTTAAGTACTTATATTATTATATTCTTACTTAAATATATAATAATATGAAACTTAAAAAAATATAGCTTAGGAGTGACAAAGGGATCTCTTTCTGCACCTCTCTTATTCACGCCAACTGACTCAGATTCCTTTCTTACATAGCACGGGGTTGATTTAGTATTAAAGAACAAGAATATGCTCTTTTAAGCTATCAAATATTTTTTCCAGTTAACTTAGTTAGTTTTAACTATTATTTTCTTTTAATTTATGCGCTTGCATATTCTTAAAAACTCCTAAAATCTAAAGTTTAAATTAAATAAAAGATTATAATTATTTTCGCTAGGCTTAAAAATTAAGAATCCAATGCTATATGTGATTCGACTGTATATTTTAAAAGCCGTTAGAAATTTTAAATAATAAGTTGAAACCCATGGTCGGAATAAGACAAATTTGCAGCATCTTTTAACCGAGAAAAGGAAAATAGTCAACTAGTCTCTGAATACTTAGTAATCACGGGGCAATTTTTGATAACCGAACATAGACTTAAAGTTGTGGTCCATGTTTACACTTGACAAGAACCTAATGCATCAATGTAGTATAAACAGTCATTACAAATTTGTAAAAAAATAATGCTATTCCGCACGGATTACCGCGAATAACTGCCTAAGGCATAAGGTCTGAAATATCAAACTGACGTTTAATTTAAAAATGTTTAAAACTTGAAGGTAAAAGAAAAAAATCCTAGGTAAGTCTTAGTTAATAATTTTTTTTAAAAAAAACTTAATTTAATGTAGTCAGTTATATTATTTTTTTCTTTTCACTACCGGTATATAAATATTTCGTATTGCTGCTAATTAAAAATTGTTGATTTTTTAAAAACCAAGTGGGTTTTGAGTTATGACTTCATGTAGTATACTATTGCTACAAAAAGTAAGAAATGTGCTGTAATCTTATATAGTAATATTAGAATTAATAATGAAAATTAAGGCACTGTGACACTATTGGAATGAAATACGAATTTATCGTTTTGTTACGAGGTGTGACATTAGGTGGGTGCCACGATGTTCTGTGGCTTACTGAAAGCAGTGCTGCCCACACTGGCTTTGAATACGAGCACAAACCCAGAGACTTGGCGCCCAGCCTTCCCCGTCTTATCGATCTACTTCTAACATCATTACACTCTACTTACTACGAACTTTTAAACGTCTATTTTTCTTTGAAATAATCAATAGTGGACATAGGACATTGTAAACATTTTTTCCTTTGTCGTTGCTTCCATAAATAAAAAGACTCTGAAGTAAGGTAATTTTGAGAAAAAAAGGCGTAAACGAATTATTTTATATAACCTAATGTTTTCAGTGGCGCGGTATTATATTTTTATTTAAAGAGACTATGATGTCTTACGTTTTAGTTCATTCTTCACGTGTAATTTTTTATTGTAAATGCATCCACACTTGGAATACAATTTGCTCTTCAATAAATTATTAATATCAGCAATAAGTCTCAAGAAAAGGCAAATAGAGAGAGGGCTAGCTTCATTTTTATATTCGAATTTGTTTTTCTCTCAGTAATTTGGGAAACAATTTTAAAAAAAACATATAAATATCACTAGCAAATACTAATAGTCAAAAACGTATGAACTGGCAGTTAGCTGAAGTTCCACTGCATAAAATAAACGAAAAAATGATATCAACAAGAACAGAAGGAATTTCAGCCTTCTTGTACAAAAACTATAGCTAACAAAAGTGGAATGGAACATAAGATTATTTAGTAGAGGGTGTAAAAGGAAAATTATCCGCTAGAGATGAGCCTGTGACAGACGTAAGAAAAATATTTAAAACAGGAATATTTAACCAAATGGTCAATTATTGTCATGAGCTTGATTTAAAGAAATGGAGGAAGTGGCATCAATGTTTTACTTTTTGAATTCTTCACGTTAATTAAAATGACTGATAAAGAGATAAAAAATAGGTCTTTAGTTAAGTCATGCTTTTCACTTTGAGTGCAACTATTGCCACTACACTACTACCTACCACCTGAGGTGGAACGGCATGAGTTATCCCTGATAACCCACAAGATTATTCTTAATAACGACTTATGGTCCGAAGCTTTTGCAAAGGTGCTACTTTTAAGTATTCAGCAAAGATTTAAGAAATCAGCAACCGTTCAGCCAACC
>JACMZG010001911.1:22315227-22417727 GCA_018340805.1 Microvelia longipes
TATTAAAAATTTTTATAACGTAAAATTAATAAAACATTTAATTTTTATTATAATGTTATATTAAGTGAATTTTGAAATAGTCCGCGACATCAGGGGTACTTGTCATTTACCGGATTGTACAAACCTCAGACTATATATACTTAAACAGTAAGACTGTCGACCCCATGGTGGGAAAATTTGGATTCCGATCGACGCTAGCGCCGCGGCAGACCTACTTTTCAACTAAGTAGGCGTGGTTTAATTTCTCGATTTTTGCCTACGTTCCATTTGAAATTAACTTTTATAATTCATATATTATAGTCCAAGAGCCAGACGCAAAAAACGTTACCGTCAGCCCCAAAGGTTTAACCCACTAGATCGACTTGTTCTGGCTCTCTGATAATGAATCAGGTGGTCTGCCGTTTCAGATAAGGGAATTTTAGCCCCGGGCCCCTTTAAAATCCCAAAAATGACCTCAAATTCTGTTTTCGCCCAATAACGGTGCTCCTATTGATTTTATCCAAAAATTTAAAGGGTTGTTTTTTGAAGTTGATTAAATTGTGATAAATCCATTTTTAACCATCAAAAATCGGTCCAGTAAAACCGGAGATACAAATGTTGAAAGATTACCGAAAAAACATCTAAAAAGCATACATTTTTGTCCAAAACCTTAAAATGTCATGTTTTTCCATATGAACATGTTTAGGAATTAGGTAGACTTAAAAATTATGCATATTCTATTTAACTACAGGTAATATAAAGTTGTTCTAGAGAAAGAAATCAGTACAGCTCTGATATGTGATGACTTAATGACCGACATATAATGCTGAAAAAAGTGTATTTTTCTACAATTTAAGTTTTTACCTATCTTTCAGCATTATATGTCGGTCATTAAGTCATCACATATTAGAGCTGTGCTGACTTCTTTCTCTAGAACAACTCCATATTACCTGCAGTTTAACAAAATATGCATGATTTTTAAGTCTGCCTAATTCTTAAACATGTTAATATGGGAAAACATAACATTTTAAGGTTTTTATGCGTTTTTGGACAAAAATGTATGCTTTTTAGATGTTTTTTCGGTAATCTTTCAACATTTGTATCTCCGGTTTTACTGGACCGACTTTGATGGTTAAAAATGGATTTATCATGTTAACCGGCATTCGTGTTATCAGTGGTATTATATTCTGTTTACGGTCCTGTGCTCCTTCTATATATAGTATTATTCTAAGCACAGGCCACACAGTTATTACTGAAAGACCTAACTGACCGTTATATCGTAATTGGAACTTCGAGATAATACTTCGGACAAGCCTACTTTACTTTGTATTGTTCACTGTTTTCAAATTATTTGTATATCTTTCTATTTTTATACATGTATTTGATATATTATGATATTTATATTATAAGTTTATTGTTAAAAAATATATGTTATTTAATTTATTATTTTATATATTTTTTATAGCTTTTTTTCACACATTTATTGCGGGTTTAGGTTATGTAAAAATTTCGGGGGGGGCTAAAGCCCCCTCAGCCCCCCCCCTGGCTACGCCACTGTACAGGGTAGTTTCTATCAATTTTTTTTTTTTTATAATAATGGAAGAAAAAAATATTATTATCGAACTCGGTAATTAGTATCATACCTATTTTAACGAAGGATGACTCCATATAATCAAAATTGCGAATGCAATCCAACTAATCTCGATCCAGAAAGTTGATTTAATAACAATTTAAGTTCTACCAACGTAATTAAGCGTAAAAATCTAAATTAAGATTTTACGATCACGTACTAAATTTTCTTAATCAAGATGTATAATTTTTAAAATAGAAAACAACAAGGAGAATTAGTATGAGAACTCTTTGTATAATAAATATCATCTAATAAATAATTAACCTATATCAAATATTAAACAGTAAAGATATTTATAGTAAAGATTTTTTGAGCTTCTCTTAAAAAAATATTTTATCTGCTCACGGCAGGAAAATGAAGCATTACTGAACTAATTTTAGGCGAGAAAGTAGCATTTCCCAGATCGGCTGGTAATTAGTCATGAATGACTGCACTTTACCTGCCTAGGCAGGAAAGTAGCATTTCCCAGCCGCCCCTGCCTATGCTGGTAAAGAAAGGTAATAGATAATTTTTGTAAACATGATTAGTTAATAATAAAAAGCCTATTGAATTTATTTAATAATTTATTTAATGAATAATTACATTATTTAAATAATTAAAATTAAAATAAAACAATTTGCAATGTAAATCTTTAATTAGAAATAAATTTGATTGATTATATTAAAGGCAACACTTTATGTCTTGGGTTTATTATCTCATCTTTTTTTTGTCAAGTCATTTACTACTTTTATCATTCGAACCCGTATTTAATACAGTTTAAAAGTTAGTTTATTCTATAGCGATTCTATAGCGTTTTGTGATGAATATCGTCGAAGATATAGAAGAACTTTGCGAACATACCCCGCCGGATGTTTTGGAAATAGCTACTAATGCCAAAGAGAGCCTACTACCAGGCAAATCAGGAAGTAGGTATCTCAAAGCATATGAAGTGTTCAAAGAATAGTGCTCAGAGAAAAAAGTAAAGAATGTAAGTGAAAACGTTGTGTCAGCGTATTTAAAAGAACTGTCAATCACAAAATTGAGCGCTACTCTGTGGTCAACTTTCTCGATGATATGATCTGTATTATCAGTCAAAGAAAATGTAAATATAAAACATTATACAAACGTAATAAGTTTTTCAACAATGCTTGTTTTGATTTATTACTGTTCGCAGATAAAATATTGTGTGGAACGAGGCAGGAAAGGAAACATTACTGACTCGTATATTTGCCTTCCTCGGCTTTGCCTCGTCAGTCAAATTATATACTTCCTGCCTCGGCTTCGCCTCTTCAGTCAAAATGAAAATTACCTGCCTCGGCTTCGCCTCTTCAGTCAAAATGAAAATTACCTGCCTTGGCTTCGCCTCTGCAGGTAATTTAGATAGCACCCCCTCGCCTTCGGCTCGGGGGCTATTTTCGATACTAGTCAGTAATATTCCATTTTCCTGCCTAGTTACACAAATAACTATTGTTTATTAATACTGTTTATTTTATTATCACTGTAAATTATTAAACGAATACATTAAAAACAGGGTTTCCTTCAAACAAGGGAAAAATCCTGTAGGTATAAAAGACATAAAAAATAATAGTTATTTATGCACCAAGGGAGTAAAGAATGCTATTATTTCCCTGAGCAGTTATTTGGTTCCTAAGGCGTAAGCCGAGGGAACCAAAGTAATTAACTCCCGAGGGATTTATGTGTTTAATTCCCAAGGCAAAGCTGAGGGAATTATGATTATTAACTCCCGAGGCGAAGCCGAGGGAGATAATTGCGAGGGGTAAAATAGCATTTTACTCCCAAGGTGCATACAAGATTTTATCTCCAGACGTTGATTTTATTTTAACATGTTTTGTTATATTTTATTCTTATTTTTTTAGGTCGAACCCCCTTATAAATTTAGGGGGGCCTTCACAAAAAATTTTTTTTTGGTCGGACGCCCTTATAAATTATGGAGGTGCTGCCCCCAAAAATCATTTTTTTATTGCTCCAAACAACTTCTATTGACCTGAAACGGATTTTGAGCCAATAAATTTTTTTTGGACGGCTCCCCCTTATAAATTTTGGCGGTGCTGCCCCCAATAAAATTCAATGATTCCCCAATTCAAAAAAATTATTGCTCCAAACAACTTCTTTTGACCTGGAACGGATTTTGAGCCAATACAATTTTTTTTGGGTCCCCCCTATAAATTTTGGGGGTGCCACCCAAAATTTATAGGAAAATTACAAAAAATTGATTGGTCACCTGTATAAATTTAAAGAATACCACTCCCCTAAAAATTGGTATAATTGGCTCTAATAACCCAATAATAGGAAACACTTTTTCTCCCCTGGGAGTGAAAAGTGCTTCTTTACTCCCTAAAAACTAGTTAATAAACTTTACATTAAACACTATCTGGAGATAAAATAAGTGTTCACCATGACATGGATTGTTTCTAAAATTTCATCATAACTACATTCTAGTCGTATTTGAAATAATACGACTTCGAATAGTCCCTGGTACTGGTAGGATATTAATTTATGTATTGCTTCTTATGACTTAAGGTGATGGAATGTACCACGCTGCGTAAGACTTGCATAACCCCTTATAATATAATAATAATGCTCGTTTAGAACCTTTCGTTTCATCAGGGATAACCCCTCTATAATGATAAAAAAATACTTCAAATTCTACTTTATTCCTGATAATAAACTCCGACAAGGTAATGACATAGTTTTCACGGAAGTAGCCCTGTTAAAAATTCACTTGGCTCTAGTCTAGCTAATAAAAACAGCGGCATGATTTAAAACGGTTTTGTTTTGCTTTCGAAAGGAAATGAATGGAAATGTAGTTGGAGGCCGGTCATTCATAACTTTGTTGAGGAAGCAGGGCTGACTTCGGTTTTTTCTGTTTTACAACAAAATATACCTTCTAATGTACTATCACAACGTGCTTTTCATTTTATTTTTAAACATTTCACTTAATTTTTGAGATCTTACTACTTTTTAGGAAAAATAATGATTTTTTTTAGTTATCTGGAACATTTTAATGTATTCATTAAACAATCAGTTAAAAATAAAGAATAAATCAAAAGACGTTACTCGCCATGCTCGATGTAATGAAAGTTTTAATAGACTTTGAAGCTAGGTTTTGCTGTTGTAACAGAAAATAATCAATATTTGAAAGTCGATCTTTACTTGACTGTTTTTGTATTTGATGGGATTTATATTATTTTATTATTTAGTTTGGTCAAATAACGTGAAAAGAATTTTAAAAAGTAGGGTAGTGAACGTGAAGATTCGAAAAGGATTTTTATTGCCGTTAGGTTGGCAATGAGCCCGAAAGAGGAGGTCCATTGTTGTTTGGGGAAGGGACTGCACAGTGAACAGTCGCGTACAGTGGTAAATGGAAGCAAAATGGCTGAAGAAAAACGGAAAGTCCGGGTAGAAGAACGGGTCAAAATTAAAGTTGGTGAGTTAATTGATCCATGGAAATGTAAATACAGTGAATTTGTTCGTTTTCGCGTGTTTACATACTGAAAATTCGAATGTTGCGTTCGGTATTATAACAGTGCTAGTTGTGAGATTATTGTTCTGTCACCTGGTTTGTCATTCTTGTTCTTTATATATTTTGATTTCCATTCTTCTTGATTCTTTTGATATTATAATCTTAAATTATACAACCGCATTTTATGATTCAAGGAATTTATTAGTGTTTCTGATGGTGTTTTGTTTTGGTCATGAAAGACTTATCTCATCTTAACCTATATTAGCCCCCAAAACGGATGTGTGTAGGGGTTACTCCAGACATAATTTCTTTCTCAGGAACTTCCCTTAATAAAGTGTTTCTGCCTACAGTAATTTTTTTGTACAATTTTATGTTTAAAGAGTTAATTTTGTTCTAAATATATAGTTTCGTCTACATATCATGCTCTATCCAAGAGTTGTATATGTGTCCTAATTTGTTTTTTTCTAATAACACATTGCTTGAACTCTTTATTTACTAAATGATTCCTAACTAAAGCATTAGAAACAAATTCCTGGTCTTATTTTCTGATTGGTAAAACTATGAACCGGTTTAATAGAAACATTTTAGAATTGATGTCTTTATTTTTTTCGAATTTTAAGTTGGTATACTTTCTTGGTATCTATACCTAGGATGTGTTTTTGAACTCAGTATTCACACTTATTATTACTTGAGCAAAGCACATTTAAGCTAAAGTTTTTCTTTTTGTGATTTGTACCCTAACAAGATTATAATCAAACATGTTTGCATCTTTCATGATATATGTGCGTTTGATCTAAAACTATTGAACACTACTTTCTTGCTGCATATATACCTGGTAATCGTACTGCATTTGCATTGGTTATGCTCTGGTTCTTACCCAGAATTAGTTAATTAGATCAAATAAAATGACCTCATAACAAAACTTTTTAAATCACTGGGTCTTTTTGAGTGAAGGTAGTGCTTAGGTTATGAGGAATTAAAGAAAATATGTTTAAAAAATGTGATTTCTTTACATAATAATGAAGTTAGAATTAAGAAAAATGTTTGAAAAGCTATCCAGTTAAAATTGGTTTTATTTGACTGAAAGAATATTTTGTTAAATGTTATAAGCATCCAATATGATGTCCTCTCATAATTCTTACAATTAGTACGTTCACACAGTATTCTAAATCTGCGGATTGTATTAATTCTTACATACACTGTAAGAACCATGCGGAGAGAATACAGTCCAATATGCTTGAACTAGGGAGATGCAATCTAGATCAATTCCCCAATAGGCTGTATTTACTTTCAGAACAGATCATATTTAACGGATAACCTTCTTGTTGAAACTATTATTTCACTTAAATATTACTGTTTTTCATCCAATTACTTTTAAAATATTTTATGTATGTAACTTTATTATTATGCAAAGAAATCACAGTATAATTAAATATGTTTTTTGTTTTAAACTACCTTATAACCCAAGTGAACCTTCACCACAAAAGAAACGTTGTTTTGGTGGGATCAGTTATCATGTAATCTCACTTGATCGACTAAACAAATACGGTGCAAAAACTGTATCGTATTAAATGCGTATAGAATATGATCACCTGTTAAATATGCTGTGTGTACATAGTAAAAGTATCGGCAGATACTTCTATTTCCCTTGTTCTAGTGTATGGGATGGGAATCTCTCTGTTTAGTTCTTAGAGTGTGTTTAATCAGTGAATTGAATACTATTGGCGAATTGATAAGCTGTGTGTATGTATACAGTCTATCGTTTAGTTTAAAAATCCCCAAGGTCCGCTGCCAACCTCTCACTAAAATCGAGAAAAAAATCCCTACCACAATAACCGCTATAGGGAAAAAACCTTCTTCCCAGCAATCGTTCACTTTGTTCGTGGTTCTTCTTTTGATTACATCGTTTTGAAAATTATTTTCAAATTAATCTTAAAATGATATTTTAAAATAAAACTACACAAAAGAGATGTAAAAAAACATCGCCATAAAATATGGGTAAAATAACCTGATTTGTATACATAGTTTTTTCCCGCTCCCTTCTTGAAGGGGTTTTTTTCTCTTAAGAATCAGTAGTGTCTAAACTGACCTGTCAAGATTTTTAAACTAAACGATACACTGTAGTTAAAAGTTATCTTAAGTCATTATCATGAAATGTAAGGTGTCTGACTTCAAAATTTATATTAGGAACAGGTTTAGCAATCCTCATCTAACAGAATACTGAAAATGGCTGTTATTGTGAATGTTCTTTAACATAGAAGCCCTTATGTAGCTGCATTTTGGTGTGATCAAGAACACACTTTGTCTCTGTCATTTTTGTTTTGTTTTGGGGGATAACACTATCACTTTTTTGTCTTGGCATCAAAAGCCTAACAGGTGCACATAAATCGTCTTAGAGCAATGATACTTTTAATGCCAGACCTATAGAATCATTTGATGATCAGATCAGACCTTTAATAAACCTAGGACTTATAACTTTAATGCAAAATCACCTTACTTGTGACTCTTTGATTAATTCACCCTCTTGAAAAAATTTGTACAAATGGTCCCTAGTCCTGGTGTCTTTCAAAAAATTAAAGGTTTGTTTGGCACGTTACTCAAGTGTACATTAGAGTAACCTAGGGTTAGAACTATGTTCGGGTACGTTCTCGATTCTACTCCGAACTGCCTTCAAATGCACTACACTTTGTTTTATATTGAATGTCTCTTAAATCTTATGAGAACTGCTCTATTTACCTCTCCTAAAAAACTGAGTAGAGTAAAATAAAGTTCTGGTGGGAATCATTCTTATCATATGTGATAACAATAATTTATGAGTTATCGATGTATTTTAACAATATTAAATAATTTTATAACTCTAATTATGATATTTTAAATTAATACAATGAAATATTAATGGTATTTTTTTAATTTTAAAATGTTTTGTGCTCATAATAAACTATCAGTGATAAATTTTCAAGTGCTTGGTGCTCACCATACTTTTTGTTCAAATTATGAAATTATTATGTAGAATTTGAGCAATTAGTTTTTGTTTTATTAATGTGTACTATCTTTGATATAAGAAGGAATCATATATATGTTGTTGTTGTGATCACAAGGCTTTATATTGCCTGAAATTGAATTCACTAGTCTCAACAGAAAGCTAATACATGTGCGTACTTAATTTAAACCAAAATGATTTAAATCTAGCAATTGGCTTTTTAATTTTTTTTTACAAAAGATAATGCAGATTAAGTAAATAATAACTATTTTCTCAAATTCTAAGTAATAATTTGATAGAAAATCAAGGTACACAAAAATTGATTTTTCACTAAAATTTGCACGGGTCTGCCCCTAAAATAACTACATTTCCTAACAAAGCAACTCATTTAAACAATAAAATGAGCAAAAAATGTAAATATTTTTGTAAATTATTATTACTTATTTTGTTTAGCTAGGAAGGTTAAATAACACAGGAAGGTTATTCAGACTTTTTTACTCTTATTCTGTTCAGGCACGCATCTAATCTAAAGTTTACTCTACTTTACCCTAGATTACTCCAATATGAAAAATTTGAGTGTAAAGAAGAATAGTAGAGAGTAGAGTAATGTACTCCAATTCATGTGCCAAACAATCTTAGATCTATATAATAAGTTAGCATCCAAATTTTGTAGTCAATACATCATGGAATTGCTGAGTGTCAAAAGCACTAAAATTATAAAAACTGTTTGGTCTTAAGAATCTACAAGATTTGTCTTATACAAATTAGTATGTGTATATTAATTTTGTTCTTTGGGTTCTTTTAAAGCTTGGTTTAACTTCAAATTTGGTTGCTTATTTTCCAAATTCATATTAACATTTATATTTATAAAATTTTAAGCTGATGGTTAGTGTCTAGTAAATACAACCTAAATTATTTGTTTATCTTATGTAAGATTTAAATTATTTTAGATCTTACTTACTACAAATAACAAAGGCTATCTGAGTAGACCCATCAGTTATTCGTTTGTTTTTGTGTTAGAGCTAATGCTTTTTAAGAAAATACGTTTACTATTGCAGACCTACTTCAGATTTTTATTATGGAATTTGTCAAAGCTGTTTCCCCTATTCTTTAAAATGAATATATCTCCAGTTGTTAAAATAAAGATCAAAAACAGTAACTAACTATTTTTGTTTATAAACTTTCAAAACTTTTAATGTTTCATTGCATAATTTAGATATGTACAGTTGTAAGCTTGTACTTACAAATTCATAGTTATGGAAGCTGTGTGAATATTTCCCACCCATTCATTTTATTTTTTAAACTTTTATTTCACCAGCTATTCATACTTTATCCTGGGAGTTTTAATCTTAAAACAGCTGACCTAAAATGATAAGATTTCTCTTAAGCAATTATCTTTCTACACATAATGATAATTTTAAGCTACTTAGTTTCTCTATAAAAAGAAAATATTATTTTCTCCTGTATGTTACGGATTAAGTTGTGTGTATAAACCATCCAATGCGTATAATATGTTTACATCAATTCTCATCATTATGTACCTTTCATATTAATCTGCTTTTACAATTTACATACATTTCATTGGCTCACACAATAACTTTACAACTATAACTGAAAAACTTTTTTTCTTGCCTCCTTTTGGATATTTGTCTAGAGTGAAGTCCAGTTCACTCTAGTCTTTAAGCGCCATAAAGACTTGGCAGACTTTGAAAAACCAAAATATTAGTTACTGTAATAAAAGAATAAGATTCATTTTTGTATTTTATGTTGTATTAGTTGCTAAAAAATGGCAAAAAATAACTATTAGCAATGATAATAGTACTGCTGAATTGCCATTACTTGTCCTACTAAATTGTCATTTTAAGTTAATTTATAAGAAAAAACTGACAATCATAAGACTTATTTTGGCAAAAATCTTGAGTGTATAAACTATGATTATTCTTCATTTTAATCAATATTAAAAATTGATACTTTATTACTATTTGGTAATTACTTGATACCTTAATTAATATTTCATACTTTAAAATATTTGTTGCTGATTGAGTGATATAATTTTTATTTTAATTAAATATGTACCATATTTTTTCTTGTTTGTTTATGTATGAAATTGAACTATGCACATTCCCTCTTTAAAATTATTATTAATTCAGATTATTGCATTTTTTCAATTATCAAATTAATTCTCCTTGTTAACTAAAGCCCATTGCAAATCTTTTTGAACAACGGTTCTTAATTTGTTGGTCCCCAAAAAATCATGGAGCCCAAAGGCAAGGGAGAAGGGATTCCCCCTCCCAGCACTGTTATATTGTATATAACTACCAATGCATCCAAAATTGTTCCACACTTTTATTTTTGGAAACTGAATTTAATGTGGAAATTTTGGTGAAATGAATTATTAATAAATAAATTCAAAGAAAGTATTCTCATTGATTGATGTTAAATTAGTAGTTTCCAAATTATTGAATGGATTTCTGATCCATTTAATTCAGATGTTTATATTTTTCACTAAAAGGGCCCCTAAGAACCTTAACGCAGCCCCCCGTTTATAGAGCACTGCTGTAGAAGACTTCAGTCATTTTTTAAGATAGATTATGAATTCTATAGTTGAATTGTTTCTTAGAAAGTTGATTAGATAATAAATATAATTGTTTTAGTGTCTGTAGAAAAGCTGTCATACTTTGTCTTTAGGAAATCTTATGATGTATTTGGTTCTATCTTATTATATATACTTAGGAAATTCCATCTCCATTTTGTTTAAAAATCACTATATTGAGAAGTCATCATGAGATGTCAAAATTAATCATTATTTTCTAATTATTATGATATTTAATTTTCTTGTCTGTTGAAATATTTTTGCTTAGTATCATTCAAATGAACACAAATTGATAAGGCTTCACTTGTCAATTTTATTTTAGGTTTAACTAGCTATTATCTGTATGTGTTTTAAATTACTCTTTGACATTATCTAGGACATTCAGTTATAACATTCCACAGTTTTAAGTACTTAACAAATGTAAAATAGACTCACTGTATCACTTTAATATATCATACTATTTAGTTGGTTCAGTGATATATATATATATATATATATAAATATATTAATTTACTTTTGTTGTGTATTGTATTGTTGTCTATTTTCTATTTGGTATACATGCCTCTTGAATATTTGATAATATAATATGTTAAATGGGAGCTCGAAGTAACTCTCTTGTATCTGGCATCATAAAGTATGGGAAAATATGTGTATGTATAATGTACGAATTCTAAGACATTATTCTTAGATCTGAATGAAACTTAATACAAATGACTATCATATAAAAGTACAGAATACTATTCCTTATTAAATATTTATGATGTCATTAACCCACAGTAATGATAAATTCACTAAAAATAAAAACCTATTAAATTAAGCTGAAACTTGGTATGCATATGCTACTTTTAAGGCGAACAAAAGGACAATGCCAAATAATTGGCTTTTAACTGTAAAATTGGAAGTATATTTGAAATTTGGATGTGATATACTCCATAGGTCTGATTATTCTGTTCACTAAATTTGATGCAGTTCTGGACATTATTCTAAAAGTGCTGTTATTTGGACATGGTCTTATACCAAATTACCCCTTAAAAGCTGTAATTTAGGGAATCGTAACTGGTAAATATTACATAACATAGGGAAAATTGAACATGGATTAATTTTTAATTAAAAAATTACTTTTAATTTTCAATTAATGATAGTACCTCTTTATTCTTTAACCACATTCCAACCCTCTCCCCCTTCTCTAACTAATAATTATTGTACATCCCCATTGTCTTTAAACTATATGCAATACCGTTTCGGCCTTATTTATATTCTTTATTGAGTACTTAAAGTAGTTGCAAAAATTTTATTTTCCAAATTTTCAACTTGGTTTACCCACTCTCATGGTGGGTGTAAGAGAGGTTTGGTCCTGCTGATTGATTAAATTAATTTATTTTTTATCTATTATTAATGATTACCAAATGGCTGTTCAGAAATGTAGAAAAGATTATAGTTATGGTTTATGAAGCATACCCTGTGTGGGAAAATTAAATCATAATATATTCTTTAGTCAAAATTGATTGATAGAATTTATTTATAGTGTTAAAAAGGTTTAATTATGTTTAGTTAGTAGTTTGAGAAGCATAATAAGTATTAATCTTTATTTTGCTTGCTGTCCAAACCCCATCCTATCAATAGATTGTTCATTACTTTGTTTTTATTATTTTCAACTTGTTATTTCAGGTGAAGCAAAGAACCTTCCAATAAGGAGCCATGGCTCAGTGGCCGAGAGAGATGTATTCTGTATTCTCTCTCTTGATCAAGAGGAAATATTTAGGACTTCCATTTTAGAAAAAACTCTGAAGTGAGTATTTCAAGTCCTGCAGAATTATATGTTTTTAAGATGAAAGAATTTTAAAATTTTAATAGTTGTACAAAATGGTCTGTTTTTTAAGAAAAAATTACGAGAATACTTTTATATGAGGGTTATGTTACGTTACTCTATTACTTAATTATGAAGATATTCTTTAAAATTTGTCAAATTGATTTGAATCTTTATTTCTTAAATTAATATTCTTATTCTGATGCCAGAAATAAATAATGTAACTTGCTTATCATCATTTTTGCTCTCTGCTTTAATAAATAGATCTATATAATCTATCTATATGGAAGTTTAGTAGATCATAAGCCAAAACTGTTGTTTTTTTTTTCAAAAATTATTTCTCTTTCAAAAACTGACAATTTATTTTAATCAATATTTATTGTTGAGGTATCACTATAGTCTTCGTTCTAAAAATCTATTTTTACTAGCAGCAATGTTGAGCTGTAGTAAATGGAAAAGTTTCACTTTGGCAAGTGTCGATGTGGTTTATACAAACCATCCTATCATGATTTAATTGTTTTATCTCTTTTGTTTATGAAAAAAAAAAATTATTTGTTTTTTGTTTGTTAGTCCATTTTTTGGAGAAGAATTTAGTTTTGACGTACCACGGAAATTCAGATACTTATCAGTATATGTGTATGATAGAGATAAGACAGATAGAGTAGTTGGTAAAGTCGCCATTCGAAGGGAAGAACTGCAATCATATCATAATAAGGATCATTGGTTTCAGATCAAACCTGTTGATCAACATACAGAAGTTCAGGTACTTTGTCTTCACATTAATATTGTATTTAAATCTCCCTATTTGATCCCTTGTGTTACAATGTGGTGTTAAGGGCAGTGAGCAGGCTGACTAGCTAGCCAGGCTGTTGTCCTGTTTCATTCCCTCCACTCCAGAGCCTGTAGTAGGTGTTGCTGCTGTATTGCTAAGCCAGCTCTTAAGGACTCTACACATAAAGACTGAAAAGAAATACCTGCCACTCAATAACTGGTATTGTACTGTTCATTGTTGGCTAAACCTGATGGGATTGGCAGCTAGTCCTAAATGCAGGCTATGTGATGAGGGAACTTCTACACATATCCTAAGCACTTGTCCTACATTGACTTATGTTGGGTGGCAGACCTTAAAAGTCCTGCCATTGTCCTGTAGAGAAACTCGTAGAACTAACTCTAAACAAGTTGATAACTACTTTGCCATTACAAACTCAAGAAGAAATGTGGTTCTTCTTTTAAACACAAGAAGAACGACAAACAAAGTGAACGATTGCCTGGATGGAGGTTATTTCCCTACAGAAGTTATGTGGGTAGGGTTTTTTTCTTTTAACTGATGGGTTAGCAGCTGCTTTTCTGATTGGTCTATCCCCAAAATGCTTATTACTTTGGGAATTTTTATACTTAACGATGGACTGTTAGTTTCATTTCAATACTACAAGTACATTCACTGTTTTTGTTGCATCATAAAAGTTAAGGAGCATCAAATGTGGTCATTGCCTGGATGGGTAACAGCTGGGAATTAAAGAGTATTTACTATTAGGACAAGCAAAAGCAAAGGGAGTTGGAAGACATGTTGTAGTGTAAATTTGGTTATTTTTATATTCGGAAGACAAGCAAAGTGTGTCTGAAGTAAGGAGGATGAGCGTAGCAAATCCAAAGTTGTCTTGAAAAATTGCTAGGTACCCCATACCTAGTTAGTTTTGTTTGTTTTTTGTGGATTTCTATCCTTTATAATCTTTTTATTATATTATTTATTGTTATACTGACTTTACAACCCTATCTGCTCTAACCAACTATAATTTGGTTAAATATAATGACCAAGTGATTTGTCCTTCTTTTGTTTAGGGTAAAGTTCATGTTGACTTAAGCTTTGACTGCGGCTTAGAACCTGGCTCACCTGAGAGACTGTCTGTCCATCTAATAGAATGTTCTGATCTCACATTAATGTATGGATCATGTGACTCGTTTGCTTCTTTAACTTTAAAAAATACTTCTGGGAGAGTTGAAACAAGGCGAACAAGGACTAAGAAGAAGACAAATTCACCTGTTTTTGATGAGAGTTTTACATTTGAGGTTAGTTTTAAACGTGTTTTATTTTAATTGTCTTATTTAAATATTTTTATTAAACTTGTCTATTCAAGACAATATTCCAGGAGCCCAGAGGTGATATTCTTCGGCATAAGATTAAGAAAACCATTTGGTCAAAGGACTTATAGCATCATAGAGTAGAGTAAGATAATTACAAGTCTGGTGATTTCATTCGGGGCTGGACTATATACTGAATCAGCAAAATTATTACAATTATTTTATTTTTGAAAATTCCAAAAAAGTTTCAACTAAAATTGCATTACTCAAGAAAACAAACATTTTAAATCCTAGGCATTTTTACCTACATTACTTCATACTATCTTGCAGTCATTATATTTTTCCAAAACTTCATGTCTATTTATCTTGAATATAAAGCGATGTGGGTATAAAATGGCCCCGTTTCATGAAAGTACAAGTCTTGTATACTACAAGTAAAAAGCTTCAAGTTTACTCATAATTGTTTCACTAATTTAATAGAGTGGGCTGGTAATTACTAGCGGTTTTTATACAATTAAACACTAGTAGATTACAAGTTTTATCTTAGGTCTCCTAGGAAACGAGCATATTTGTCTCAAATTCTATTAAAATTTGATTATTTCTCCTGCAAATCTTACAAAATATTGCATAAAAACAACTTATAATTACAAGTGTCAAAATAAAGCGTTTCACGAAATTAATGTAACCTACAATAATTTTATAGTACGACACACGGCTAAAATCAATTGACAGCGCGCCAAAAATCTGTGAGGGAAAGAATTCTATTGGTTCAGACCGACCCCGCTCTTTCCCCCTCCACCACATGCCAACCTCGGTATAAAAAATACCTTTTTCGTAAATAAAATGATAAAAAAGTCAACACTGGTTGTAAATATTTGTAACCTCGCGTCACTTTTATTTCCCTCATTCAATTTGTCGTCGTCATATTAAGTTAGGACAAAAATTCGAAAACAACAACCTCATTGTGCATATTGATCTGTTTGATTTCGTTTCGTTTCATTCCAATCTGTTCAATACATCCAATTATTGCGAAGTTATAATATGATCTGAGTGCCTATATTTGACGCTTGTACATTGACGTATTCTTCAAGCATTTCTTGCTATTTGAGTACAGCGCAGGTTCTGTGCTCTGTCAACCAACAGACAGCATTTTTTTTTGAAAATGCCATATCTTTCAATAGATGACAGTCTTGACTTTTTTAATTCTTGAATGCATATTGTGTCATATTATTTTTATATTATGAAACAATACGCATTCAATTATACAAAATTGACACAAAAAAGCAGTTTATTTTGGAAAAAAGTAATTATAGCTGACAATTTATTTAAATCGTCAAACTTTTATCAAAGAACTATTATGATCCATTGCATTACGTAATTAACAACTTTAACTCCACTTAATTCATACTTCCCGAACAAATTTAAAGCAACACTTAGTTGGTAAATTTATAAGGTACAACAATATTCCTTCTAAAAAAGTAAATAAATAATTTTTAAAAATAAAAAATACGATATCAAATAAAAACAAATAATAAAATTCAAAACATAACCTGACTTTCAGTGTTGCCAGAGTAGGGATTTTTTTTTGTTACATAAAAGAAGGGATTTTTTTTATTAAAGAAAGAGGGTTGAAAGCATTGAGATTTTGGCGGGCTGTCAATTGATTTTAGTCGTGTGTCGTATTATAGTGAACAATATGTCAAAATATTATCAAAACCCAGTTTTATTCATGTTAGTAAATTATTTCGAATGCGATTTCTTCTAAAATGTGAGAAGTAAATTTATAACCAGTATTTTACAAACTCATTGATCACTAGAATACTAATAAAAACAAAGTTTTATTTTAGTAAAATGAACTTGTAACTCAGTTTACCTGGGTTCGGATTAGGTTAGAAATTTTACAAGTAATTGTTGTAGACAAAAAAAATGTTGTTTATTAAACAGAAAAATTCTACGAATATACCAGTGTATCATTGTTGACACTCGTATATTTGTCATTACAAGTTGTTTTTTTACAATTTTTGTAAAACTAGAAGACTTTTACTTTTCTGATTCAGACCCTGTACTAACAATGTTTGTTTCCTTCAGTAATATAATTTTTATTTGAAACTTTTTTTTGGAATTTTTAAAAATAAAATTTTTGTTGAGTCAGCATATTCATAAATAGACCACATTCATAAATGTTATGACGTATAAATCAACTTTATGACTACAAACCAGACTACAAGTTTTATTTATAATATTACTCATGTAGTAGCTATGTAATTTAATTTTGAAATTTAATAGCTTTTAAAAATGTTTCTTGCCTTAATGCACTTTTTTTGCTTCTACACAGTTCCAAATCAAACCCAATCTGTAGCCCCTTAGTGGTTTCTTTCATTTTCATTTGTAATTTTATCATCTTTCCACTCCCTCTCCTATAATCATTGCTTCTCTATTAAGCTTATGCTAATTTCAAAGCTTGTTGAATGCTTATTTGTAAGATTGTTTAACATTTATGAAGATTTCTTCAAGTTGTTTTAACCAAATTATACTTAATTTGGTACTAAGTTTACTTGTATTATCAAAGAACTTAATAGTTTGACAATAAAAATTTTCTACGTATTTATTGTTACCAAAATTATTAAAAACTGTTTATCATATTAAATAAGGAAATAAAAGTAGTGCAGATACAGTTAAAATCCAAGTTAACAAATTCAATTAGTTATTACACTGTTAGATCCGTTTCAGCATCTCCATAAGCATTAATTATTATTTTTGAACTACTTTGCAAGTTTAAAGAACTATGTTGTTGGAAAACGAAGTCAGTAGGTTTAAGTATTTTTTGTTTTAAGAAGGGATGGTTATGGGGTTATTTTTATTTGCATTTTTTGTTGCTTGATATCTTGTGTTTGTAAATAGTTGTATATATGAAATGATTGTTATTAGCTAAGTGGTGGTGGAAGTATGAAAGGGAGTGAAACACGTTACAATGTTTGCTCTCAGGATCCTGGTAGCTGGACGGAACTCTGTGTCACTCTTTATCATGACTCTGGTACCAGTCAAATCTTTATTGGAGAAGTTAGGATACCATTGAAAAGGAACAATCCTTTGAATGCTTGGTAAGTTCAAAGTCTATTAAAAATATAATAAGAATGATCTATGATTTAATGAGGTAAACAGACTACATTAAACAAAGTAAATTTATGATAAATAAAAATATTAACAATTACCCATCTCTTAATTTTTTCTATTTATAAGAAAATGTTTAACAAAAGTTAACGAATTTCTCAGTCATGCAGGACAGCTTTTCACTATTTGTCCGTTGTATCAATTATTTACATATAAACCTCTAGACAAAACTGTAACCGCTGTCTCCTAACTCTTTTCTTCGCTGCTCGCCGGTAGTTATTTTTACTTTTATACATTTAATGTTTTATATTTTAATTTATTTCGTTTACTTTATTTGTTTTTATTTGGTCTATATTTTTATTTTGCTTCCCTATTTTATTTTAGTTCATCTCATTATATTGTATTTCTTTTTATTTTAGTATTTATTTTTATTTTTATTTAGAGTATTTTTTGTAATATATTTTTTACTTTGTTGGTTAGGCATTGATGATGATCTGTTAAGATTGAAAGCTGGCTATGTCAAATATATATCATTAGTGGAGAGACTCTGTTTTATTTCATTACTTGAAACTCCACAACTCATTTTTCCTTATCATTTATATCAGTTAAATAAATAAATAAATTCTTTATTTCCACTTTAAAAATACAAAAGGATAGTACAGAAAAATACAAATCATACAAAAGTACAAATACAAAAAAAAATGAAAAACAAAGCAGTATTTGGAGTATTGAATGCAGCGGTGGAACCCACAAAGCTGCAACGCCTGAGTGTGGGGCTACCAATTAATATGAAAAAGATGGTATGGTAGGGTTTGCTAAGCTGCAATTTGATTAATAATCTAAGTAAAAAAGTTAAAAAGACAAAAAAATGTGATTTAAGAAGATGAAGAAAAGGTAAATTAAAAATTATTTACAGAAAAACAGAAGGCTTGTTTACTAGAAAAAAAACATATATACATAAAATTAGTAAAAAAAAGTAAAGGGGGAAAAAAAGAGTGACATCCTCGTCAGATTGTATAGTATTTGAAATTAGGTGTGGTTATTATGGTTCGTTATTAGGTATGACTAAATTAAATTGTTCTGAAAAGAACAATTTAATTCTCAGTTTCTAAAAGAAAAATAGTGAAATAAATCCATTATTCTTTTGAAACGA
The DNA here is from genome assembly GCA_018340805.1 of Microvelia longipes. Classification (NCBI taxonomy): domain Eukaryota; kingdom Metazoa; phylum Arthropoda; class Insecta; order Hemiptera; family Veliidae; genus Microvelia; species Microvelia longipes. The sequence goes on from JACMZG010001911.1 coordinate 22,334,023, forward strand.
CTGAGTTTTGCAAAATATGAATTGTTGACATGGATCCTTTAACTTTTCTACCTAATGCAAATGATTTAATTTGTTTATAACGTTTTCTTCTAATTCCTAAAACATGGCTACCTTCCTCTAAATGCATCTAACAATGCTTTATACCTACCTGGGTTTTGACAAAATTATTAAGTTCTTCACACTTAACCCAGGCATTAGGTTGTTCATTTCTTACTTGTTTAGTAATGAAACATAATATGTCGACTAATAATAAGTTGACTAAATAGACTGACTCATCATGTTTAAAATTTATTTTAATTTTTACTTGTTAAATGATATGTTTGATTAATTTTTCCACAATATTTCTCTATAGATAAAAATAATTAGATTTTTTATTTTTTATGTTTTGGCAAAAGTTAAATATTTTATGGGTAGTAATATATTTTTATTTATTTCTAGGTACCTACTCCAGCCAGGGAAACGTAATGGAAAATCTAAAGTTTCTGTGTGTACGGACATTGGATCTTTGAGACTTAAAATTCACTACACTAGAGACTATGTTTTTGATACGCATATGTATAATGATCTCAGAAAATTAATCTTAGATTCTGTTTCTGTTCAGGTAATATGATTTATTTCTTTTGTTTAATTACCTTTAAATATAGGCTTTAATTCTTGACTGTGATTTAATATAAATTTATATTGTGTGACGATAAGTATATTGTGTATTGTATTAATATAATATTACTGTAAATTATTGTTTTGTGTGTGTGTGTTATATATATATATATATATATATATATATATATATATATATATATATATATATATATATATATATATATATATGCTCAAATATGTTAACTACAAATGAACTATGTATTTATTTAATTCTGGAAATGTAAAAAACTGGCTCTTTGATGAATATCACTTATAATTCCAGCTCTTCATCTCGGAGGTCTTAATTTTTATGCTTTTTTTTTAATTTCTTCCTAATCACAATGTAGTTATTTATTTATAAATGTTCTAGCCTGTTACTTCAAGTGCTTGTTACCTGTTGGGTGAAATAATTCAACATAAATTGGATGCTGCCCAACCTCTAGTTAGACTTTTTCTTCAGCACGGCAAGATAGTTCCTATTGTTAAAGCACTTGCTACCTGGGAAATATCAAAAACAAGGTGTGTATTAATCCATCTTTAACTTTATTGATAATACAAAAATCAGTCTACTGCTGTAGTTGTGCTATTTGGAAAAAAAATTCTCAGCAAACATTTCAAAAATACATAAAATGCGAAACAATTATGCGATTGGATTGAAATTTGGCACCCATGTAGCTATATAAACAAATATGTGTGCCAAGTTTCATTTCATTATCAGCATTAGTTCAATTTTTATTGAATGATTTGTGTAAGTTTTTTTTTAAATTCAGAAAATGATCCGATTGAGTTGAAACTTAGTATAAATATATAACTTAACGTAATAAATAAGTACATTGAGTTTCGTTTCAATTCGACTATTATATCTATGATTTTGTTGGATCATAAAAATTAATTAGCATTAAGCATGGTCAGTGCTGCATGTGTGAATCATTTACTATCTGAGGACGAGGAAAACGAGTCCGAGGACATGCTGCAGTATAAATTTGGCCAATTGTACATTTTGAGGTCAAGCGAAGTGAGTCCTAGGACATGCTGCAGTATAAATTTGGCCAATTGTATATTCTGAGGACGAGCAAAGCGAGTCCGAGGACATGCTGCAGTATAAATTTGGCCAATTGTATATTCTGAGGTTGAGCAAAGCGAGTCCGAAGACATGCTGCAGTATAAATTTGGCCAATTGTATATTCTGAGGACGAGCAAAGCGAGTCCGAGGACATGCTGCAGTATAAATTTGGCCAATTGTATATTCTGAGGATGAGCAAAGCGAGTCCGAAGACATGCTGCAGTATAAATTTGGCCAATTGTATATTCTGAGGTTGAGCAAAGCGAGTCCGAGGACATGCTGCAGTATAAATTTGGCCAATTGTATATTCTGAGGTCGAGCGAAGTGAGTCCGAAGCAGGGAGGATGAGCGTAGCGAATCCAATGTGATGAGGAAAAGTTCCTAGGTCCCTCGTATCCATTTTTTTATTTTCTTTATCAGTATAATGAACATGAATTTCTTTAATGGTTGTTTCCTCTTCCTAGAAAATGATTTCAAAAATTCTGTTATTTCCTGTTGCTAATATTGTTAATTACTTCTTTCAGTGATGCCAATACAATATTCCGAGGCAATACTTTAGTTTCCAAAATGATGGATGAAACCATGAGGTTGGCAGGCCTGCATTATCTCCATGAAACTATTAAACCTATTCTTGAGACAATCATTTGTGAAAGGAAACCTTGTGAAATTGATCCAACAAGAATCTCTGATAATAGTACACTTAAGGATAACATGAACAACCTCAAGGTAATGATTTTATTATATGGGCTTAACTTGTGGTGTGTTATGTCTGTGGTATTGTTTTGGCTGATAATAAGGAGTTTTATAGAATCCTAGTGTTACTTATGTGTAATACATTTTTGAATAACTGAGCCATTCAAAGAGCTTTGCTTTATCTTCTAATCAGCAATGTCTATTCTGGCAGGGTTTGGATGCCGACAATTGCAGTAACTGTTTCTCTTACTTTGGGGTTCATTGTGTGCTAATAGTGTTCTACATATGTTAGGGTGTTATAGTATGACACACGGTTAAAATTAATTGACAGCGTGGTAAAATAGGGTTGAGGAAACCATAGGGTAGGCTTGATATGCAATTGTGGGTGTGGTCTAATATCCAGGACTAACCTTATTGGCTCCCTCGCATTTTTCCCTCGCTGTCAACTGATTTTAACCGTGTGTCATACTATAGTAACAAAATTCCTATGGAAGTGTGTGACTGACTAGGGTTTAAAGAAGTGGTTCCCCTTTTCCTCTGCTGCCAAATTCTGTATAGTATAACCCCTATCTCAACCTAGTGACATAGAGGGCTTGAATTTTTAATTTGTGCTTTCAATGTATTATTTAAATTATTGTGCCTAACCATAGTCCTCTAACATTTTATCATTGGTCACTTCTATTTTTATTTCTCATTTATTTGTTAAATGTAGTTTGTGTTGTGACAAAGAAGCTTTGATCTGATCAAACATTCTTTTAGTACCAACTTTTAGCAAATTTTGACTGGTTTGACTTTTTTGACTCTCTGCAAAAATATAGATAATGGCTATGTGGGTCAAAAAAGGCACTAGACGTTGTAGCGAGCCATTTGGTTAACACTTACATTATATTAGTTGTTTCAGCTCGCAGTGAGATAAGGATATAGTTATGATATTCCAGTCCCCCCACCTCGTCAACCACAAGCTCTTTCTATTCTACCCCTTCACATTTTACAGTTCTTCCCTTATTCTACCTCGCAAAGGGACTTGTCTTTTAATTATCATCTTAATTGATTAATATATTGATATTAATCAATTGATCATCGTGTTTGTCTACTTCTCCGATTTATGCGTGTTACGTATTTTTCGTATCTTTATGTATATAGTTAATAAATTTAAAGTAATTTAATTGTATAAAACTGAAATCAATTGTTGTCTTCTCTCTGTATATGATTGTATTTTATTTTAAATCATACATTGCTTCATATTACATTTTGGTTCGATTTATAATGACTTATATCTTCTATTTCAATTATTTTACTTTGAATCAATGAATGAAGAGACAACTTGATGTCTGATGACTTCTATCTCTATTAATTTACTTTGATTCAGTAAAAGAAATGACTTGTTGTTGTGTCTTCATTTTTTTTAGTTGTCTATGAGTTTCTCAGTTATTATCTGCATAAGAAAGTTTAAACGCAAATGTATTTTTTCTCCTTGGTTAGGCTTTTGAATTGTGTTATTTCTTTTTTTAAATGTTTTAAACGATAAAATCTTCTTTTTTGCGGCAATTATAAAACCTACTAAATTAGAAATTAATTAGAAAATAATAGAATAAATTAGAAAAAGTAGAAAATAATTAGAAAAAGTAGGTGTAGGTTGTTAGGTATTTTCAAAAAACTAATTTGATGTTTGATTGACGGTGATATTGATATTATTATGATATGAAATATCGTATAGAGACGAGCCCCTCTCGATTATTGGTTGCTGGAGACTCGAGAATATTACTCCCCCCCTCTCTCACTAGCTATACTCAAACACCTACCTATACAGTGATTATACATACTAGAAGTGTTAACCAAATGGCTCGCTGTAACGTCTAGTAAAAAAGGCCAGTACAAGCTTATTAGTCCACTAATAAAAAAATTAAGTTTTTTTCATGAAAGCTCTTATTTGATTTCAGGCATATGTAGAAATGATATTTCAATCTGTTACTAATTCAGCTTTAAGATGCCCTCCATATTGTGTGAAGTGTTCCATGAACTCAGAGATATAGCTATCGTTATTTTCCTGGTACATATTATTGAAATATTTTATTTTATCATTGATTAAACGAAGTTCAAAAGGTTATCTACACAGCAACTAAGGCTTAAGAAACTAAGTTATTACTGTGGTTCATTTCATTAATGAAACTTATTTATAATAGTTATTTATGCACCTAGTAAATAATGACCCCATTATAACCCTGGTCACTGTAATGATTCCTAAGGCTGAAAGCCGAAGGAATCATGATTTATTAATCCCGAGGGCGCAAGCCGAGGGAATTATTTATTTTAATCCCGAGGCTTTAGCCGAGGTATTAATTACAATTAGCTGCCAAGGCTTGCGAGGGAGATAATTTGACGAGGTTATAATAGGCATTATTCACGTGGTGCATACAAAATTGTATCTCCAGAAGGAAAAACAATATATATAAAACAAAAAAAAAACTGTATTTGTTTATATATAGAATCAGTGAAACATAATTATACTATTTTATACAAAATTAACAAAAATACATTGTATAATATATTATACATACAACATAACCACATACATACATAACAGACAAATATCATAATAAACAAAAATATATAAATACCTAAATGCTCTATTAATAAAAATTAAATGTACAATTAACCGTATTTGCTTCGTCATCTATACAAGACAGTTGAGGATTATCAGGGGTATCGGGAAACAATTCATCTATGACGTTTACTATCATTTCATTATCACTTTCCATCGTAAACAACCGCACTAAATCCTTTTATGATAAATATAACAGGAATATTACTTGTAAGATAAGAAAAAACTTAGTAAAAAAGTAGGTATTTATCGTCAAAACGGATTTGATAAAGAAATTATTTGTTTACAGACAGCTGGGATTTAATGAATCAGTGCTGCCAACATAACTTTGTTTACTCAAAATTCTTTACGTAGATTTTTGAATCTGTAATTTTAACTACTCAATAATTAAGTTGGCTAAGCTGGATTATAACCCAGCGGGAAATAATAAATAATTATTTCCCGCCGGGTTATAATGACGGTCATTATTACATAAAAACGAGCCCCGAAATGTTTTGATTATTACCCTTCTGGAGATAAAATGTATTTATGCTAGTGAGTTTGAACTTGGTACAAAACTCAATCTTTAGTCTAGTTGTGCTATTTTGAAAATATTTTTTATGACTTAATTAACCTGGAATAATGACAGCAACAATTTTGAAAATTCATTAATGGCAGAAAAATTTGTTTAAAAATCATTTGAGATTTGGCATGCATTTAGTCATATACAAGGCCAACATATGTGCCAAGTTTCATCTCATTATCAGCATTAGTTCAATTTTTATCAAATAATTTGTGTTTTTTTTAAACGTATAAAAAATTGGGAAATAATCTAATTGAGTTGAAATTCAGTACAAGTATTTACCTTTACGTAATATATAAGCACTTTAGTTTTGTTTGAATACGAGAAGTATATATATGGTTTTTTGGATCATAAAAGTTAGGCAGTATCGAGCTTGACCGCTGAGAATAAAACTAATGTAATTACTATCTGAGGACAAGTGAAGCAGACTTTTTGCAGTATAAAAGGGAGGATGAGCATAGTGAATTCTCCCTGATGGAAAAAGTTCTGAGGTACCCTGTACCCGATTTTTGTTGTTTGTTTTAATAATTTATTATTATAATTTTTCCCTTCTATTATTTTAATTATTCATTGTATTATCATTTTTTTAAAGACCCGAATGAGTAGTTCTGTACATTTAAAATTATTAGTTATAAGAAATTTTTTCTGTTTCTTTTTTTTTTAAATATTTAAGACTTTCATTTTATAATTCTAATGGTAGGAAGGGTCTTCAATAATTTATCATGGGAAGACATTGACATTGATTTATGTACACACATTGTATCTTGAAATCAGATACATTTTTATTCTATTTTATTTTTTTCTATTTAAAAAAAATTTTACTATCAATTCAATTTTCTATTAAATGAAATGTAATCAATGAATAATAAGACAGGGTGTTCTTCTACTTTAATGCTTATTTTTTCACCATTTAATTTATAAATATTTTTTTACTTTGTTTCAGATAACAAGGAAGTCCGATATTCGGTTATATCTGGTTTTATATTTTTAAGATTTTTTGCAGCTGCAATTTTAGGACCTCGTCTTTTTGATCTCACTACTGAACATATTGTAATTTTTTTTTCTCTTTATTAATTATTTTAGACAAGTCGTATGATCTGTCGATACAAATATGTTAACTAAATTTGTTGTTTCGACCGAGATTTTGTTATAGTTGCACATTTTATATAATTAATAAAACACAATATTTTAAAAAAACAAAAACTTATTTATTATACTATTTCTATATCTCAATATTAATACAATTTATTCAAACGCATTTCAGGACGTTTACCATCTTTATTGTATAAATAAACTCTTTATTATTATTACTGTTATAAAAAGTTTATTTATACACTGAAGGTGGGAAATGTCCTGAAATGCGTTTGAATAAATTGTATTAATATTAATTAAATAGACAAAGTATAATAAATTAATAGACAAAGTATAATAAATCAGTTTTTGTTTAATTAATTATATAAAATATGTTAACTGGTAACTGATGAAAGGCTTAAAGGATGCACTACCAGTACGAATTTGGCTGCACTATGTACTGATTAGGATTAGGCTGGTTTACACCTCTTTGGTTTTATACATAAACAAATATCCTGGGCATTATAACAAAAAGTTAATATATTTAAATTTATTTACTTTAATACAAGATTTTATTATGATTATAGCTGCTTTTACTCATATTTCTTGTAAGCATAGATATCTTCATGGATGACCTCATTTCAGGAAATGAATCTCTAGTGAGGTAGCAAAAAAGTGGCCAAATGATGAAAATTCACTGAATACACGGCAAAATGTCGTCTGATAACTAGTAATAATAGAACAAAAACTTTTCTCAGCTAAATATACACAAGTTTTTTTTTCTGAGCAGCCCAAAAACCTTCTTTATTTATTTGTAATTTTAGAATTTATACATGGTGGTACATTTTAAATACATCTCACTGATTAACTCAGCTTCGTGTGGAGCTATCGTGATAAAATTAGTATCCTCCCCCATTAGGTTGACCGCTGGAATTATTTCTTAGGTAATTGTATGGCATGTATGGTAATCTTATTAACAAAATGTGTTTTTCTATGGTAACTTTTAAAAGTTAAAATAGAGCGTACCTTTATATTAATTATTTCAAAATATGTGTCATATCCCGAACAATTTGATACCAATATAATTAAATTCCAGACATTTTTTCCGAACTATCATTTTGTATACTTAAGGACTATTACTCAATTATAATTAAAAGTGAGCTTACTGGTACACCAGAATTTATAACTTCTATAGTGAATTGTATGGGAAAAATAATGGTCTGGTAAAAATCACCGGATTTTAGTGATATTGGTAACAAATTGTCAAAGGTTATAACACAGTTTCAGATATGATCTATGTGATGGCATGCTCTAATTTAATTTTCTGAAGTTGCCTTAGAAAAACCCATTTTAGTTATCAGATTACTTTACATGCCAGACGATTACCAACAAAATAATTGCGTATTTTTACTCCCAGTGGTCAACTTAGTATGGCTAGACACCAATTTCATCGCTATAGCTCTGTACGGAGCTGAATAATCAGGGTGATGTATTTAAATTGTACCACCCTGCATAATAACGTTCTGTGCTTATGTTGTAAATTGATAGTTTATGATATTTTTTTATCACCGTATGATTTTGTTTTTACCAATTTTTAGAATTGTTTTAGTCTCCAATTATTTTTCTTCTTAACTTTTGAATACTTAAAGAGAACAGATACTATTATATAAAATACATTTTTATGTACTGATTGTGGATCTTATCTTGTGTTTTAGAGGAATTTACTTTGTGCTTGATATTAAAAATTATTTAATATAATTTTACTGACTATTTTGGGAATTTCTACAAAAGCATTGTACTATTTCTTTACTAAAACATGGTATGATGACAATACTGGTCATCAACAGTGTTAAAGTTCTTGAAAAGTTATGCTTAAGTAGTTGGCTGATAATTTCATTATTTATTTAAAGTCAGTTTCCCTTTTCAAAAATAATTAAGCTAAATCTCACTACAAGTCAACGTAACAAATTCTTGTTGATTTGAATATATTTTTTTTCTTTTCCTCATTTATACCATATACGTGTATAGAAAAAGTATTTAAAAAATACTGTCTGAGGATGAGGGAAGCAAGTAATGTGGATGAGAGTCGCGAATCTGATATGGTAAGGAAATGTTCTGAGGTACCCTGTACCAGAATTTTTTATGATTGCTGTTATTTGTTTTAATCTGTGTGTTGTTACTAACTAATTGTTATTTCTATTTCAGGACAGCCAGATGAACAGAACGCTTACACTGATCTCAAAAACAATACAATCTCTATGTAATTTAGTATCTTCCCAATCGACTACTGTTAAAGAACCCTATATGACTAATATGTTTTTAGCTTTTTATACAGAAACCCACCTTACTGCTGTTAGACAGGTAAACCGACTATTTGTAATATATATTTATTTCTTTCCATCTTATTTTAATATTTATAATATTAAAATGATTTTAAAACAATCACCACTGGGTGATTCCTATTATGTCTTACCAAGTCACTTTAACCTGTTTGAGCGCTATGTCTAAATATAATTATTTTTGGTAATAATCTTTAAATTTATTGAAGAAAAAACAAATTAATTAATTTTCTTAATTCTAATAAAAAAATAAAAAGAGAGCTTTCTCGAGGGAAATGCCAGAGGGGGTAGGCTGCCTGTAAACTTCCGTTTTTTTCTTCCTTTCTTCAATAAAGAACATACATTTTTTCCTGTATGTTGTTGTGACAGATACATTGATGATGTAGCTTCTTTTTATGTATCATATTGAAATGTTAATTATACTAATTTTAGTTTTGTTGTTCAGTAATTTTAAATTATAATTTTATGCTCTGTTCCTCATGAGATTCTTCTTAAAGTTGAAATATAGCTGCTGGGTACGACTGTGTTAATTTATTTTATAAATTTAATTAATTTCGTGACGAAAGTTATTGTCTAAAAATAAATTTTTAATGTTTGAAAGAGGCCAAGAAAATCCTTGACTGGTCCATAGTGTCATGAGCGGGCACCTTATGTTATCAAGCAAAGCACAAGTGAACAGTTCTTAGTCAGATGTCTGTTGGCATGTATTGTCACAACTACATCCATCCTCCAGTAAACCTTATTATGAACTTAATATCCAATACTTTTTACTATATTAAACGATGCTCACTATGAGATCAAACTGACAGCCATGTATGTCAATAGCTATTACTACTAATAGTTTGTTGATTTTTGAAAAACTTGTGTAAGCAAGCTGTATAAAATGTTTAATTATTTAATTTTATGTTGACATAGATAACAGCCAATAGTCCTCCCGCTCTTAACATATCATATAATCCAGTTTTCGGTACCGCATCGTAGTCTCGACATGACGATGTCTCGACACTTCATAATGTCGACACTTTTCGTGGCAGGATTTTACGTTGTATCGACACTTCATAACCTCGACACTTTAACCAAATTATGTGTCAATGTTACATCGTGTTGAGACATCGACGTGTCGATACAACGCAGAATCCTGCCAGAGTGAAAATATTAAAAAAATATACCTCCAGACCCGTTTGGGTACCGACACTACAAACCCTCGACACTATTATAGGTGTCGATTTATAGGGTCTATTATAGGGTTGTCACGTGACTAATTTTTGTTCTGTGCAATTTTGTCGTTATATCAAAACATGGCATGGTTTAACGATGTCTCGACCAGTCTTTGTCTCGACACTACATAACATCGACAGACAAAAGTGGAGGGGGTGTCGATTTTATAGGGTTTTGGGACATCAAGGTGTTGTGTGTGGGTGTGTGTATTTTCACTCTGGCAGGATTCTGCGTTGTATCGACACGACATAACATCGACACATGATTCAGATAAATTGTCGAGGTTATAATGTGTCGATACAAACGAGACCAAGGAAAAGTGTCAACGTTATTTAGTGTCGAGACATTGTAGTGTCGAGGCTACGTGATAACTTGCCATCGTCTGTCGATGTTATGTAGTGTCGAGACATCTTTAAACCATGCCATATGTTGATATAACGACAAAATTGCACAGAACAAAAATTAGTCACGTGACACCTCTGTCCTGATTTTGCGTAAGATCGACACATGTGTCAACGTTACGCAGTGTCGAGACCCTGGGGGCGACTCCAGTTTTCTTTAAAGCAATCATTGCTATTTTAGATGGAATAATTTGTCATATTATTTTTAGTATAAATCCTAAACTTCTGTTTGCATTGTTCATAGATTTACTTAAACTAGATTAGAAATAATAATATGATAACACTTAGAGAAATATAATAATAATATGATAACACTTAGAGAAATATAATAATATTATGATAACACTTAGAGAAATGTAATAATAATGTGATAACACTTAGAGAAATATCCAAACAACACAAAAAATAATTCTTATGTATGATGCAAACATTATTTTTGTTTCAGTTTTTAGAAATCATATCAGCCTCGTCAAATCCAACTCACTGTAGCAGTGATAGTCCTGTTATACTTAAAGAAGGGTGAGCTTAATTGTTAATTCTTAAGTTGACTGTGCTTTGACAACGTCTTAACTTGATTACTTATACCTAATATATAAAAATGATGCCTTAATATTTGAAAAACTTAATTTGATTTTACTTATCTTTTAAATTATGAGCACATTATTGATGCGCGCGTATAATTATAATGTGATTATATAATTATAATTAAAACATGTTCTAAATCTAAAACACCTCTAAATTAACTCAAAAATTGCATTTACAAAATAATGAATTGATCTTTTAAAAAGTAATCTTTCTTGTCTCTAGATATAAATATAATACAATTTATATCCAATAATTCTACAATTTATATTCAATAATTTGTATTTTTCAAAACAATATCAGCGATACACAGTTGTTGCCTTATAAGATAAAAATATTAAGTTGAAATGAGTGTAAAGGAAGCATGACTTCAACAGGATTGAAGGCAATAGGACAGAGTTTGCACTCTGTCAGCTCACTTATAGAGCTGACAAAATATAAGAAATGCGACAAGATTCAAACTATTAAACAATCTTATCAAAAAATTCAAAAATGTAGACATTGTGGAAAAACATCTAATGAGATATCATATCAGAAATGATATGATATCAAAAAAAAACGAGTAGTAGTTTTTTTTTATATCAATCTAAAAAAACTACACTGAACTTGGATTTGATGGTATATTTCAAACTTACAAATTGGGGATGCAACAAATAAAGAACTTACAATTTATGCAAAACAGGATAAAATAGATACTGTTATTCCCTTAGCTTCAAGACTATCATCATGATTTTAAAGCTTTGATGTGTAAAAGTTGACCCTTGATTGAACTTGATCAAATTCAGTTGATTGACACTAATCTTCTTCTTATCACTTCAAATTTAGACTAGAAAGAAAGTATAAATTTTATTACGACTACTATTGGTATCAACTAATTTCAAAACATAGTAAAACTCAAAGTGGATGTTAAACCAGACTGACAATTTCATATTGGACCAACCACATTGTCAACACTATTTTCCCACGCTGTCAACTGATTATAACCGTGTCAATACTATACAAAAGGATAGGCGAGGTTGTGGTACAAACCTAGTCCCATCAACTTCCCACCTCACTTTTCCCAATGTAATTTAGCATACTTGGGAAGTTCAGAGGGGAGAATTGTTATAAACCTTATTACCATGTTTATGTTGCTATGACAACAACTGCCACTGTATCTATTTATTAAATGTTGAGTTTAATTTATAAATATAAGTTTGAATATAACTCTCATTCTTATTTTCCATTATCCATTGACACAGAATACCATTTAAATTCCCTTTCATAGTATTCTCTTATGTAATTTTAAACATGTTTTTATTATTTAAAAAACGTTTAATCAATTATTTTTGTGTTTATGCTCTCTGAATTAAAGGCTTTATTTGAGGTGAGTGTCCAGGAGTCAAAATAAAAGTTTATAAATTTAAAATTTTTGTTTCTTCCAAACAATGCTTGTATTTTTTATTTTGTAAATACGATTAATGTAAGGATTTATTTATTCATATATAAATCCTTTAATATTTTATTTATTCATAAATGAATCATAAATATATTTTCAGATTATTAACAAAACGAGCTCAAGGCAGGAAAAGGTTTGGGAGGAAAAATTTTAAACAAAGATATTTTAGACTTACTACTCAGGATCTTTCTTATGCCAAGCAAAAAGGTTAACCAATTTACAATTCTACTTCTTTAATTAATTCCAAAACATAATTTATTTATTACAAGAGTGATCAGCCATAGTCGATAAAACTATTAAATGTGTTGTTAGGCCACATTTTTGTTGTCCTGTATAAAGTTGTTGAATGACTAGTCTTTGTAATTGATGTAATGCTACAATATTAGTAAATTTTCCAATTTATTAGTCAAAAATCGTGATTTGTTTACATAGAATTATATATGCCAAACAATCAAATATAATCTAGTGCTGATTTTTTTTTACTTGCTATTTTGTTTGCCTTATATATTAGTATATGTAAATTAAGTTTCAGTTAGATCCAATGAGTTTTCAAATGTTAGTACATTATTGCTAAATCATTATTGTATGTTAACGAAATCATAAATATTTTATAGACAATATAGATCTGTACTTTTATATAATCAATTTTCGTACCAAGTTTCATTCCTTGAAACTTGGTTCAACGGGGAAGTGATAAAAGTTTTCATATATATTTTTTTTTTAAAAATCCACCTGTCATAAATTCAAAAATGTGTTAATGTTGTGAAAAATTGGAAAATAATGAGTTTTTTCCCAATTATGCCAAGATATGGCAAGTTTGTCTATGGTTTTTGTTGGATCATAAAAGTTAAGTAGCATCAAGCCTGGATGGGTGACTGCTAGCAATAAAACTAATTTTTTTGAGGTAGTACGTAATTGAGCACTTTATTGGACCGTTTTTAGGATGAGAAGCCAATCATTATTGTTATAGGAGGTTATTTAGTACTTTTCACCTCCGAGGACAATAATGAATGTAAAAAAAAACTCCTATGACGTATAAGTAATTCATATGTTGCCGCCATTTCTGTAATGTAGCGTGTTCAAAAAACAATCTGTGTTAAAACTTCATGAGTTTTCTTTAAAAACGTTCATTTTGTTTCTGTTTTTCTTCTTAGACTAATTTTTTTCATTTTTAAAAGGTGTTCTAATTGACAATTTTTGTGTGTTTTTTGTAAAGCTTTTACATTTTTGAATAAAAGTGTGAAGCTATGGATGAATTTAATGACGACAATAATATGGAGTTAATTGGACGTTTGTTTTTTTTTTCAATTAGGTATATAGCGCAGTTTAATGAGTGCTATTTTTTGATTTTTTTTAATGAGTGCTACCTCAAAAAAAAATAGTGTATGCCATCTGGCTGAGAATGTCTTTATGTCTTGGCAATTTTTCCCGACTCGCTTCGCTCGTCGGTAGATCTAATTGCCGTGACATAAAGACACACTTCTCAGCCTTATGGCATAAATAACTATTATTTACTAACTTAGGTCTAGCAAAGCAAATACAAAAACTTGTTGCAGTATAAATTTGGCGAATGGTATATTCTGAGGACGAGCTAAGCGAGTTTGAATTTGGGAGGATGAACATGTGCTGAGGTGCTTCATAACTTAATTTTGTTAATGTGTTTTTAATAAATTACAGGGAAAGAACCACTGTGTAAAATACCTTTAAGTGACATTGTAGCTGTAGAAAGACTTTCTCATGATTCATTTAGAAAAAGTAACATGTTTCAAATAGTTCAACCTAATAGAGTCCTCTATGTACAGGTTAGTTACTTATTATAATTTTGTTTTTCAGTTTCTCAGACAGCACAAACGAAAAGAGCTGAGAATTGGAAACAGCAAATTTACCTTAACATTTAACATGAAAACATGTTGCTTACATTAATTTATTTACAATTGCTATTATATAATAAATAACAGTTGATTAGTTATTAAACTTGGTGTTAAAATCCCGATGTAAATAAAACACCAAGTGTTAAAGTAACTAAATTCCAGAGCCGCTCTATTACCACTTATCTCATCATGTATAGAAATAAAGTGTATTTTATTTATCATTTTTTTTACTTTAAAAACTTTCTGAAAATAGCCCTATGCTCATTGAGAAAAAGGTGTTATTTATCGAAAATAAATATTCCTATGTTTATTATCTTATTATAAATTATTTTTTAGGCTAATAACTGTGTCGAAGAAAAGGAGTGGGTAGATATGTTATTAAAAATGAGTTACACAAACCACCAGCGGTTAAAGACGTATCATCCTGGAGCTTACATCAATGGACAGTGGCAGTGGTGTGTAAAATTCTTATCATTTATTTATTTATTGCTTGTCATCACCATATATTTACTGAAATTTCTAAGTAATTATTTTGATAGTACATTAGATGTTACATTTTAGAATTTAACGTTGAGAAGACAGATTTCATAATGATGTGAAAAATTATTTGTTTTATTTATTGAATGCCACCTTAATTTCTGTAATTTGTCTACTTTCTTTCTCCTTAGTTCATAAGGAGAAAATACAGGGTAAAATAGCTAAATATATATATGTCCTGAGAAAACTCAAAAAAGAACTTCCTAAAAACACATTGATTACAGTCTATAAAGCTATGATCCAGAGTATTCTTAGCTACGGAATAGTGTTGTATGGTCATACGGATCTACAAGATTTATTGGTGCTACAGAAGAAAGCACTGAGGATTATTACTGGAGCAAAACAAAGAGAATCGTGTGTGAAACACTTCAAGAATGAAGGAATAATGACTGTTGTGAACCTTTATATATACAACACACTGTTATATATTAAATTAAATGAAGATAGTTTCAATGTGAATGGACATAGTCACGAGTACATTACTAGGGGAAGAAATAAACTTATAATGTGCAGCACAGACTGCTGAAATCGGAAGTGGGGCAGTGCAGCATGGGAATCAAACTTTTTAATAAGTTAAATCCCGAAAGTGCAAGGCAACCTGTTAAAGTGTTTAAGCAAATGTTAACAGAAAAAGTGTTTTATTCTGTAAAGGACTTTTTAAATTGCCAGTTATAAATTGCTCTACCATGACTTATCCTAATGCTTTTTCTTGTTGAAAAAACGAAATGGAGGCAAAACTAAAACTACCTTTTTTACTTTTTCTTGTTTTTACCGTAGGTATTTAAGAAAAGTGCTGTTTTTGCAAATAAAACCTGAATTCAGGATGTCACCGGAATTATCCGCTTCAGGTGTTTTTAAGACCTCCTGAGTGGTATTTACAAAGTTGTCTGTCTGTATGTGTGTTTATGTCTGTTATCATCAAATATCCTAGTATGTTTATGCTAGAGAGTTGAAACTTTGTACAAAAGTCAGTCCACCACTGTAGTTGACTCTTCACCGACTCATCATTTGTCTGATGACTCAGCAAAAATTTTCATTTATCAAAAAATCATAAAATGCAGATAAATAATGAAATCAGATTGAGATTTGGCACGCAATTAGCCATGTATGAAAATAACTTATGTGCCAAGTTTCATCTCATTGTCTGCATTAGTTCATTTTTATCAAATGACTTGTGTATGTTTTTTAAAAAATCAGAAAATAATCCAATTGAGTTGCAATTCGGTACAAGTGTATACCTTAACGTAATAAATATGTATACTAAGTTTGGTTTTAATAAGACTAGTATATTTATTATTTTTGTTAGATTATAAAAGATAACAGCATTGAGTGTGGTCAGTGCCTGGATAGGTGACTGCTAGGAATGAAATGGATGTATTTACTATATGAGGATGAAAGAAGCGAGTCCGAAGTAGAGTGGATGAGCGTAGCTAATCCGATGTGATTAGGAAAAGTTCCAAATTACTCTGTACCAAATTTTTGCGGATTAATTGTTTTGCCTACTCTATTATTGGTGTACATAATAATATAGTTATTGATTATTTTTTTTCCTTTTTCAGTTGTCATGGCAACAATGAGTGTTGCCAAGGATGCTCGGAAGTTTCACATCAACTTCAACTTACAATGAATATTGATGCTGATAAAGAGCTAGCTAGGATACATTCACTTATTATTCAACATTTGGAAAGACTACAAGCTTTTACAAGTAAGTAATTGCAGATAAGTACTTTGCCTGGCAATGGTACTAAGTTTCCTCACTAGTATTACATTTTCATGTTATCATCTTTTTACTTTTCCTCATTTATACCGTAGGTATATAGAAAAAGCATTGTGTTTGCAAAAAAAATCCGAAACCGGAATGAAAACGGAATTATGAGTTTCAGGCGTTTTTAAGGCCTCCTGAGTGGTTTTCGCAAAGTTGTGTGTCTGTTATCATCATAGCGCCAAAAGTATATAAAAAAATCAATCTACCCCTGTAGTTGTGCCATTCGTAAAATAATTTTTTGATAGTGTCATTAAGCAAAATTTTTTATGTTCTCATTGTTGCTGCTTGTGTAATTATGCTGGAGAGTTTAAACTAGATACCAAAATCGACCTTAAAGAAAAATTTCAAAAAGTTGTACAAATTTTTAGATCAATTTACTTATGAATAATACCTCTGAAATAGTTTAATTGAAAATCCAGTTTCGGATTTTTAGTGCCAACATAATACTTTTCCTTTATACCTGCAGTATAACTGAGAAAAAGTATAAATTAAAGTGTTTTCATATGCTATAAGTAGCTTGAGAGAATGTTCCTGCATATAAATAAATAAGTACATTATTGGCATTAAAATTTATTAAATAGTTACAAAGTATTAGTATCTTTTATTACTTTTTCCATTTATACTTTAGGTATATAGGAAGAGTATTGTGTTTACAAAAAAATCTGAAACTCGGATTTCAGCTGAAATATCCTTTTCAGGTGTTTTTAAGACCTCCTAAATAGTTTTCACCAGGTTGTCTGTCTGTTTTCATCGTAGCTGCTAGGGTATTTATGCTAGAGAGTTAAAACTTGGTACAAAAATTAATCTTTAGATCTAGATGAGCTATCCAGTAAAGATTTTATGACATCTTTAACCAAAAAAATGACTGCAAAAATGCATGGAAAACAGAAAAAAATATTCGATCAATTTGAGATTTAGCACGCTTGTAGACATTCATAAGACCTACATATGGCCCTAGGTTCATCCCATTATCTGCTTTAGTTAAACTTTTTCGAATGACTCGCATACATTTTTTTTTGAAAATGGAAGTAAGTTGGACAATTATATCCCTTTATAAGTTTTATTTAAAAACTACTTGAATATCAACAGTTTTTGTTAAATCAAAAAAGTTAAGCAGCATTGAGTTGGTCAGTGTTCCTGGATGGTTACCGCTGAGAATAAAGAAGAATTTATTTACTTTCTGTTGATGAACAAAGCGAGTCCCAACTTGTGAGGATGAGTGTGTATGAGTGATGAGGAATAGTTTTGAGGTACTTCGCACTTGATTTCTTTACTGTGTTAATTGAAGACTTAAAATTTTCACTTCTTACTTTCAATTTGCACAAATCAGATTTTAAAAGTGCTTGTTTTGTTTTTAACAGATGTATGTGATACGAGTCGAATACGTGCAACAGTAGAGAATGCTCCTACTTGTGTTGTTGAAGATAGAGGTTCAAGTTACCAAACTCTTATAGCTCTTAGAGACATAGCATTCACACTTCAAGCTGAAGTTAGGATACATCTTAGAATTCAAGCCAGGGAAACTAAATATGGAAGCAAGTAAGTGTTCTAACCTGTGTTCTTGTGTAATAGTTATTTATGCAACAAGGGATGAAAGTAAGTTTTACAGCTCAAGTTAAAGTTTCGTCCTAAGGCAGCACCGAAGGAGGAAACTTCATTAGCTCACGAGGCCAGTAGGCAGAGGAAGATAAACTAGTTAGCTCCCAAGGCTTGCCGAGGGAGATAATACAAAAGCTGAAAACTTTCATCCCTTGTTGCATATTAAATTTTATCTACGACTAGAGAACTAATACTAACAACTATTAATATATTCTTCAGCTCCTAAATTGTTATTGTGTTAGTTTAGTTTATTCTTACCATGTCAATTACTCTGATGAAGAGAGAATAAAGCCACTATATTTGTAATTTAAACATTAGCGTGTGTATATTGTATATTCTACCCGTAGTACCAACATAACACCGAAAAAAATCCTATAATTCCTAAAAATTTTACTAAAAATACTGTCAAGTTGGCAACACTTTCACTTTTCCTCCCTAGGGAGTAAAATTACATTTACAGTGTGAGATAACAAGACTGTATGTAGAACTTACAATACAAGGAGTAGATATAAATATTTTTGTGTAAGTTTTGTGTGCAATGGTGTCGGGAATTTTAAAAGGGACTCATATGACTTAATTCCATATATGCATTTAATATCTTTGATTTCTCCTCCGGTAAACATATTTTATACTTGTTTGGTCCACCACCAGACTAAACCATTTAGTCTATTTTTAATTAGACTTAATAAAATATCTAAGAAGATCTAAGAAAGTCAAGACATTTTTTGTGAACAAAAAGTTAATCTGGATATGTACCCTGATTAGAAAATATTGAATGTAAGCCAAGTGAGTAAACGCTAAATCATTTACACCCCCTTTTTTACAAAAAAAAATCCACCTCCCCATACATTTATTTAAAAAAATTGTTCATGTGGGTAAAGTTGTATTCTGTCCCTTGATCAATATTTTCCCTACTATTTCTCTAGCAAAGACCCTTACCACAGTATATAATATTTACAAACAACAACAAGTCTAAATTTTTGTGCTGATACTAGAATATTATTAATCTACATTTGTCTGCCTCTGCACCTGTGATCATATTAGGATTTGATTTCAGGGATTTGCTCTTTAATTTTATGAATATCTTATGTTGTAAAAGATTTCATAGTGGATGCATCCAACCTGAGGTGTTTCCCGCTGGATGAATACCGCGATGGGCTGAGAGGCTTTGAACATTTTTTATCCACTTATCCACTTAAAAAATACTATTAATACTTGTGTGTGTGTCTCCATAATGCTAGATGAGAATCAGTTTCTGGGCACATGAATATGCTACATGTAAGTAGTGAAATATAGTTTATTTAATTTAATTAAATTTAGTATCTTATGTGCCCTGAAACTGATTCTTATTTAATAATACTTTTTAATACTTGTAATTATTTATTTGATTTGTATCTTTTATTAGACAAGCTCCGATTGGAGATGATAACTACCTAGTTCTTGCGAGTAGGATGGACCCAAGTTTGCTAGGTTGCTGACCCTTGGAGAGCCTTCCCCCTGATCTTCCGTTGTCCTCATTCTTCCTACTTTTAGCCCATCTTTATTTCTCAGTTTTATATCTGTGCCTCCCTGCCAGTAGTACTTCCTTTGCTCCTATTTAGGACAATCTTTTTGTACAAGCATTGTTTTCAGTTCTTCGTGGTTTAAGTCTTTTAGTGATAGAGCTTCTCTAGGCAGTTTCTTATAACAGTACTTTCACTGTTATAGCAATATACTTATATACCAATTTCAAGCCAAGCAAATTTTGGTTGTGCTAACTTGTAGTTAGCCCATGTTAAGCTATATTTTTATCTAAGTTGGTAAAATATTTGGGTATATGATTATAAAAACTGTCTTATGCACTTTCTGTGTTTTGAGATTCTGGTTTTTTTTTTTAAAAAACTGATTAGTATATTTTCTTTAAGAAAACATACTATGCTAACTACCTTCAAAGCTAAAGGACTTAACATTTTGTATGTTTTTTATCTCATAATATTTAAGTTTGTTATTAATATAAAAAATCTCCTCGCCATTATTTAATATTAATGTTAACACTCCTATTCATTTTTTTGTAATTTACATTAATTACTTTCTTGAGGTTGTTTATTTTCTAAGTGTTATTTGTACCGCCTTCTTCTCTCTTGTTGTTTTTTAATGTAGGAGGTAGTTATGAACATAATACAAAAAAACTGATCTCAAATCTGAGAATAATAATAACAATAGACTTAAGATTTGTTCAAACTACTTTTTAAGTTACCTTTATAAATAATTTAAAAGAAAGTTGGTTCTTTTAAAAAAAATATTTTATGTAACTTGTTTAAGATTCTGTACTATATTTTTGGGTATATGGGTGTAAGAAATGATTGAAATTCTCTATTTGTAACACCATATCTTAGTAAAAAACTTTTTGCTGCCTATAATTAATTCTTAATATTATGCATTGTATCTGATTGGATGTTTACTTATGTACTGCCTTAATCTTCGAGTTAATATCCATCTTTATATTATTTCTATTTTATAAGGATTTCTTAATTGTAAGGAAAAGTTTCTCAAAGAAATTTTCTTTTAACCGTACTTTGTAATTATATTGTTAACTTATTATATTTTTAATTCCTTTGGATAGGAGTGGACTCAATTAAACAAAGACCACATTCATTTTTTTAAAGAGGTTAATGATTGTTGAAAAGAAGCATGTAAAAGAGCCAAAACCAGAATAACTTCCTATATGTTTACATATTTTATAGTTTTTTTAAAAGTTAAAATGTGTTAAAATTTGATGGTTAATAACTTAGTGCTGCAGAGATCTGTGTAGATTTTTATTTTAATGGCAGCTGTTTTCATTAATTTATTAAATGATTTTTATTAAAAGAAGTAGAAAATTTATTCAAATTCAGTTTGATGATGTGCACTAGCTGCAAATGTTGCCAGCATTGAGTTAATAGCCTTACTGTTCTATAGTGTCCAGTTTTTATTTTGGTTTTAAATGCTACCGATAATGTTTCATTACTCTTTTAGCTTTTACATTATTCACAAATTTCCCATATTTTGAACTTGTGGTTTATTATTGTTTAATGTTAGATTTTAACTAGATAAATCTTAAATATCCATTAAGAAGATAAAATATTTTTAAGTATTTGCCTTGACTGTAGTGTTATTTATAATTATATTTCTTTGATAAAATATTGTCTTCAAGTTTGTTTTCAAATGAATTTTTAAATATAATCATTTAACCTTATTTTAACCAATATTTATAATGTCTGATTAGATATTATAAATCATGTATAATGTTCTGTCTAAAAATTATTATGAGGTTTTTATGAATCAATTTTTAGCTATGTATACAAATTTTCTTACTTAAGCGATTCAAACTAAAGAATTATTATTAGTATGAAGTTAAAAAAATATATCTGTAAAATTTTATTCCTGTGAAGTATATCCATTATTTTATAATACAAATTTTGCAAAGATTATGCATTAATCAATTAATCCTTTTTTACTTTTTTTAGAGATCTGAACCATTTTAATCTATGAACTATAGTTGCTTAGATAAGAAAAAAATTAAAAAAAATGTATGAACAAATATCTTTTGAATTTTAACTGAATAATCAACATTACTTGATCTTATTACAAATCAATATATTAATATTTATAAAACACAATTATTGGATCTTGCACTCTTTTTTTATTATAATGCTTAGATGAAGTAAAAGACTTAAATTGAATTTAAAAATGAATACTTTGTGTACTGATTTAAATTGTATTTTTACTTTCGATATTATTTAATCAGTGTTTTGCTTAAAGATGAAAATCTTTATTAATTTGAATCTAAATTTTTAATTATGTACTTGATCAGTGATAATAGTAAAAGTATAAAGTAATTATTTATTTAAATATTTTTTTATCTATTTATTTCATTACATGGAATTTTTTAATTAATAAAGACATTTTTAATAAAATTATTAAGAGCAATTCTATGACAAAGTATAAATAAAATATAAATAAGCAAATTTTTTACTCTGCTTTATGTAATATTGTTATTTTTATTTATTATGTTGTATAATTATTGAAAATCAGATGTATTATTAAAAATGTATTAAATAATTGGTAAGGATTATTTAATACTCAGCCTGCCTTCTGATCAATGACTAATTTGCTTGATGCTTTCTAAATTCTTCCTATGTATTAATTTGGGATTATTATTATACATTTTAAATATATGAGTTTGGAACATTAAAAATTTTCTAAAATGTAAAATCATTAGATAAAATTTAAAAGGGCCATATTTTATTCATTGTTTTTGTGCATTTGATTAACAGCTTTTTGCATGTAGCATTTTTTTTTCAGTGGAGCTTAAATTTATGTTGTTCATTTATGGGATTAAATGAAAAAAAATTAAATAATATTTTTCTTGTTTGACTAAAAGTTGAAACAAAAATAATTAACATCACAAAATGGTAAATTTCTTTACTAACCAAATCATAATGAATTTGGCTGATTTAAGGGTTTTGATAATATATGTTTGTATGACCAAATTTATATTAAAGCTTATTTAAACTAAATATTTTTTAAGCTCTTAGTTTGATTAGCTCAACATAAATCAGTCAAAGTAAATTTAACTGTTTAAAGAATAATCAGAGCTAAAATATTACTTAGAGCAAAAAGTTCAGATAATTAATGGAAAATTGTAAATATATCAACCTAATTTGTTTTGTTTATGAAATGTTTTATGAGAGTATTTGGTATAAGTGAAGACTGACTAACTTGACAAATATTTTATTTTTCAAGTTATACATGAAAAAATCATGTAATAAAATTTTATCATCTACTCTACTGTATTCTAATTAATTAAGATCTACTGTGGTTAAATGTAATCAGAAATTCTGCTCCATGAAACCTTGTAATAAGAAAAAACATCAGGTTTTACCCTACTTTTTAATTAATGGTGAAAGTAATTGTTAAAAGGCTTCTATTTAATAAGAACAAAAAGTCCTGATAATTACATTTTGTTTACTTGTTTTCTTTATTAATTACTAATATTGTTACTTGATTGTTCAATCGATGAATTTATAAAAAATATCTACTGTAATTTGCAATTTCCATACCAAAAATTAAATATGAGCTTAAGTGTTGGTTCTCATAATTTATTTTAAAAGCTGATATTTTTTTCTAAATAATAACTTGTGAATAATATAAAGTGCATCTAAAGACAAATTATTCATAATATTAATAATAATTATAATAATGTAATTGGTCCATTAGGACTGTTAGCAAAGAAATTATGAATGATATTATTGCTAGAATCATTGTTTGTTGTGAGTCTTTTTGTCGTGATAAATTTTATCTATGATGTCACTTAACTTTTTCTTTTATTGTTCTTTGGCATTCAATATCTTTCGCCTTTATTTTGACATGTTTAGCTGATTTTTCTATTTATCTTGTGTATCTGATTAAGTCTAATGGATATAAATTCATTTATTAGGTGTATATTTTTTTTAATTAATACCTGATGTCCTGTTTTATCATGTGTTGTCCTGTTATCATGAATAAAATATATTTTGTGTTAAGCCTATATTTTCTTAAATTGGTTGGAAGAAAGTTATTGTTCAGTAGCATTGTGTTGCTAATATTTTGAAAATTTTAACATAGAAATAAATGAAATTTGTTAATGTTTAGAGAACATGATTATTATACCCTACAAACAATGTATCTTTTAGTACAAATTTTCTTATAATCTGTTATTTTCAAATCATTATTTTTGTCTTGTATTAGTAGCTTATTCATCATTGTTAAGGGTATTAAAATTGTGTTATTTTATTGTATCCTGTTAAGAATAATTATGAATTAAGATTGAAGTCTGTTCATCTAAAGTTTTACACTTGTAATGTGAAATCCTCATTTTACACATGTAAAATGAGGAATAAATTTATACAACGTCAATATTTGCAGTTCTAAGTATAATGCTTAGAACTTATCATTGGTAACTTCATATTGCACTGATTTTTAAAAAGTTTTAAAGATTTTTATATGTATTTCTGTTAACTTTTTTTATTAATGTCTGTTATATGTTATTTTGGTTTAAATTAATTATTTGTTACAATAAATAACGTATTGTCTTGATATTAGTTTTATAATAATTAATTTATCTATTGACACATTTTTTTTAAATTTATACTGTTAATATTTAAAAAGTATTGGTTTTTTACCAACTAAATTCAAACTAATTAGAATTAATTAGATTTAACTTACAGGTACAATTAAGTGATTGAAAAATACATTTACAATATTCTAAAATAAATATCAGTTTTGAATCTTTCATATATAATTTGGTTTGGTATAATTTTACTGCCCATTGCCATTTTTATAAATAGAAGTACCAGGTACTATAGAAGTATTTGGAAGTACTATTATTGTGTGTGTGTGTATATATATAACACACATAATATATATATATATATATATATATATATATATATATATATATATATATATATATATATATATATTATATATATATATATATATATATATATATATAATATATGATATATATATATATATATAATTATATATATATATATATATATATATATATATATATATATATATATATATATTATATTATATATATATATATATATATATATATAATATATATATATATATATATATATATGTATATATATATATATATATATATATATATATATATATATATATATATATATATATATATATATATATATATATATATATATATATATATGTATATATATATATATATATTATATATATATATATATATATATATATATATATATATAATATACTTAATGGACTAGTCTTAAACACATCCATGTAGAGAGACAGTTTAATGGACCTGATTGCAATGAGCTATATCTCCCTGTCATACATAGTCATATAAACTGTTGAAATTGATAAAAAAAAAAACAAATCACCAAACAGAAAAAACCAAATTGGTCTGTTTTGTTAATAAATTTTAGCTGTTTTTAATTATTAGAAATTATACTTATTTCTACAGGGACTGATGATGGCATCGTGTTAGGTTGAATAACCGTTTTCAAAAGGGTTGAGACCCTTCATCGTTCCTTTTATTAAATGAATGACTTATGTTAAAACCACTTAATTAACAAATTACTTTTTATTCTTATATTTCTTAGTTTTATCTGAATATGTAGTTTCAGATTGACTCTTTCTTATTTTATGTTGTGTAACACATAACTTATTTTGGTTGTTAAAGATTATATGAGAAATGCCTTCCTTTCTTCTTAAAATTTTTAATTATTGTTTATCTTTTAATTTATTTATACAAGTATATTTGGGTATGTACTTACATTAAAATTAGTGCGGAATTTTTAAGTTTCAGTTATTTTTGTGACTTGGTTAATTTTATAGTTTTAATATTTTAAAAAACTGTTTATTTTTAGTTAAATAGTAGTGAATTAAGTAGTCTGCAACAATTTATTTAAAGTTAAAAGGTAAGGTTTGAGAGCCCCCCCTCCCCCCCCCCATTCCTCTATTACAATACTTGAAACAATAAAACTATCGATACCTAATGTAGTATTTTAAATCAATTTCTATTTTAAAAAATGATCAATGTTTGAAATTATTAACAAAATAAAACTTTTTTAATTTTGAAGAATATTGTCCTATTTTTTACAAGTACAAATTATTTTTTTAATTAGAAAACATTAACATTTTGTAACTTGTTGAATATGTTTGTTTTTTAAGTCTGCCTGTTTCTTATAAATGACACTCGGGAAAACATGATTTTTTTTTACTATTCTCAACTTACTAAAAGTTCTACTCAACTAATTTGTTGTTCAAATAAACATTTTTCACAAATTTTATTAACTATTTTTTTTTTAACTTTTTTGACTTAAACAATTGAAGAAATGGCTTTACCTGATCTTTATTATGGAAATAAGGTCAGTTTGTAGATTAAACAAAATCTTAACACTCAGTCCTGATTTCGTCATGGGCCGGCCCTTTGACTACTTTATCTTTACATATATATAGTTTATTTATTGTTTCTCTACTATTTAATGTTTCATTTTCTAGTATATTCAATTTTCATTCATCTTACTGAATCTCCTCTTTATGATTTTAAATTATGTGCATACCTATTAATTATATTTTTTATAATTGTTAATGTAAAAAAAAATTGCAAAAAATGAAATGATTAAAGTACAAATAATACTAAAAATTATTTTTTTGTATAGATCTTTACATTTTAATTTGTTAGTATACTTTATACCTATTAATTTTAGTTGCATTGGCTTTAAATTATTTTTTACGACTAATGTAAACACTTTTTTTGTTCTGTTAATGTGATCAAAAAGTTAAGACTAATTTTTTAAAAAAGAAAGAACTTAGTTGTTTTGTGTTTTGTATATTTTGTAAATAATTTGTTCATTTTTATTTTTTAGTTTTTCCAAGTTTTATTATTTATTTAATATATTATTTATTGCTTCATTTTTATTTTTTATTGTTCTTTATTAGATTCCTTGTTCTTCGTATGATCTTCGTCTCTATCTATATCTTGCAGTAACTCACATCCCGGATGTGGCAAATGGCTGATAATTTCTAATATTATTTAAGGTTCCTTACTATTGTTGGTTACTATCTTTTGTTGAGCCGAAAACCCATTTTTTGTAGGTACTCTTATTTGTCTGCTTTTTTGGTTATGCCGTATTGAATTTAACTTTAAAATTTGAACCCATTTTGATATAGGGTGGAACAACAAAATTACCATATTTAGGTAATAGTTACCACACAAAAAATGGTAAATTTTAACTTGCACGGTTAAACTTACTGCTGGGAAACTGGGAAAGACCTCTTTTAAAATTCTAGGACCATGTTTTCTTCATTTTGAAATGAAGAAAACATGAAACAAAAGATATGAAGAAAACACCCCCCTCCCCCTACTAATAAATTCAATAAATTATACTTATCACTAAATTTAATTTGTTAACATTATAAATGTAGGCTGATCTATAATTTGCAACACGAAAGAGCTTGAAAATGATATATATAAACACTTTATTTACAAAATATAAATATGTGAGGCTGGCCTTATAATAAGGTTTGCTTACAACACAGCGTACTTATCAATCTAAAAAGACAATTAGTCAAATTACAACTAAGGGTTCAAATTAAAAATTATGTACATAAATTTACAAAACTTTACATCTATAGATAACAGACTTGTTATTCAACTTATTGTTGTACAGTTAATTTATATGATTAAATTTTATGAATAAATATGATGATTTATTATGCCTAATGAGTCAAGAATTATGTTTTCAGACAGTACGCGAATAAATTCTTGGTCTACACCGATCTTGTCGAAGAATTGTTTTGTTCTTTCTGGTATAGCCCCCCTCGAGCCAAACCACAAACCGTACACGACATAGTTTCTGTCTCCGTGAGAAGCTCTAAAATGTTCTTTATAATAACTAATGCTCTTTTCGTAGATACTTCTCTTTTCCTCGTGTACTTTGTCAGCTTGGTCAATGTCGTTTGTCTCGTATCTGACAGTAGGATCAATTATAAGAGCAGATTTGTTGTCGGGGTGAAAAGCTACTATGTCAGCATATCTGGAAGAACCTTCCGAATCTATTGAGTACACCTCATCATAACAAATATACTTTTTCTCCTTGAGTACTTCCGCGATCTTATGTTTAACATTGTGGTGGCGCCTAGTCACCAGAAGCATGTTTTGTGGGCATTTTCCAAGCACATGTGCTGGAGTTTCGTTCTCTCTGCCACATTTGCGACAGATGGTCCCAACATCTCCTGATGACTGATAGCCAGGCACGGCTCTCAAAGGGGCGTAATTAACATTAAGTTTTATAGAGTTAGACCATTCAGATCCCGTAAGCACCTTATGGTCCCAAATATATTTGTTACAAGTAGGGTAACAAATATATGATAGTATGATTACATACCAACCATAATCCATGATTTCATCAACCATAATCAGATTCAACAGTTTATAATTAAATTGTTGAATGTTACCAGTTTAGTAAAATTCTATTTACTAAACTGTAATAATTGAAGATAAATTCTTTTAATTTGTTTATCACCCTAATCATTTTGAAGAAAACCCAATTTGTTTAATAAGCTTCATTTTCTCTTATTCCATAAAATATGTAGGTAAAAAGTCCTAAATCGTATTTTGAACAAATAATATCTCTGTTATTAATATGTTGACACCAACTTTTTTGGGCTTCTTTCTAACAACGTCCATAAAATGCATGTAGTATGTTCATTGGAGGTGAAAGGAGTTCAAAGCTTGTTAATGTCTTAAATAAAAACAATTCTAATGACGCAAAGTCGGCTCCTTAAGCTGCTACATGGCCCAGGGGCCTCTCTATGGTCCCTGGGCGTAGAATTTGTGGCCACATTGCTTTTGTTTCGTATAATTTGTTGTTTTATGATTTATTGTCTCATTCAGGCCAAATAAGTGTGCACATGTATACAAAAATATATAAATACACCGTTTGTGCCTCTTAAGATGGTCTAATTAAGCTGAAACCGGTTTCATTTGTATTAGCTTGCATCTACCTTCAGCACCATGTTTTAAAGTTATTTCATAACTTTTTCACTAAAAATAGGCTTTCTAATTTCCCCAACATATAGCTGAATGCCAAGTTTTGATTTGACTAGTGGAATAGAAACTTTATAAGTACTTATAAAGTTTGAATTAATTCCCCAATGAACTCTCCTAATGAGTAAAAAAATACCCCTTGGGAATAATAATTCGTCCCTTACAATAAAAATCTTTACCAAGAATAAGAATAGCCCCTGTAGGATAGTAAATCTTCCCATAGGATAAAAATCACCCCTTGGACAATAGCCGCCCTAAGGATGATAAATCACCCCTCTATGGCCCAAAAATCTCTAAAAAATGACTTCTTAGTAAAAAAAAAATTGCTTCCTCAAAAATAGAAAATTCGAGCACAGTGTACCTTGGAACTTTTGCTCACCATATCGAATTCGGTTATGGATTACATGAAGGGGTACACTTGTACCGAATTTCAACTCAATAAAACCATTTTTCAGTGTTTAACTATTTTTTAAAAAACGTATACATGTTATTCAATAAAAATTAAACCAATATTGGTTATGAGGTAAATCTCATAGCCTGCATTGTATGTTGCTCCTACGTATGGCTACAAGTGTCCTGAATTTCAAATTAACCATAATATTTATCTACATTTTATGAATTTTTTAAACTTTAGCTGATTCATTATCGCCTGTTAATGACAACCTAAAATAAATATTTATTCTGGAAAGCACAACAATATTTGAAGATTGTTTTTAGCTCAGATGATAACTGACCATAGAGATATTTTTACTAGAGGGTCCCTATAGGTTAAATTATGAAACATCAAAAAAGTAACCTGACCACCTTCGCTTATAAATATAATCAGTTGGTACATAATTACAATAACTTGTATATAAAAACGTTAATAACACAAAATAAAAATACGTACAATGTGCGGGAAACTGAAATAAATGTATTAATTATACCTTTACTCACTCTTGGAGGAGGTTTCAATGAGGTTATACAGAGCCCCAAAAAGATGTTTCAGGCCTCTCAATATTTAGATAGGCTATGCCTCCCTAGTATATATCTCTATGTAACAGACACACACACTCTCTCACTTTCAGACAAACGAAATGCTGAAACTATGTAAGAGGTCTTAGGGAGTTTGTGTATAAATTATAAAATCGTCTCTCCAGAGGCAAAGGCTGGATCCGCCCCTTCTCGGTGGAGGATGAATTTTTAATAAACCTTTATTTGTTGGTAATGGTTAGTCGACAAATTAGGCAGAAAGTGATGTGGTTTGATAACCAAAGTTTAGGACTCTACCCATTGGTTTACTCTATTTGGCTCTTTTTGGCCATTGTTGTGAGAAGTTAATTGTTCGGAATCACAACAAGCATGCACTTATTGTTTCAGCCCTCCTCCTTTCCTAGCACCGAGCCTCATGACCCTCTACTCTTGAACCATATGGATCAATTCTTAGCATACCAGTGCAGTTGCCAGTGCGTTAATAATTATGGGACGGAACATTCATTTTTGAGTTAAATAAAATTTCCATTTTGACTACTTATGAGTAGTAAATCATACCTTCGTTCCATTTTATTTTTGGAAGAATGACGTTATGTTGAGATTCTTATTATAGTGAAGCACACGATTATAATCAGTTGACAGCATGGGAAAATAGTGTTGAGAAACCAATGAGGTTGATCTGATATGAAATTGTGGGCGTGGTTTACCATCCAGGACTTACGCCATTGGTTCCTTGCATTATTTTGCCACGCAGGCAACTAATTTTAACCGTGTTTTATCTGTGTGTGTGTTATACTATCTGGCGTGTTTGTCTATATGACAAAACACGCCATAAGTTTGATTTAGTCGTTCCTCAAAATATACTCCTCAGAGGATTTATTTTGTGGGACTCCATTTTGAAATAAAAAGAAATAGGCCCTGGCAAAAAACCCATGAAAACTCAGAGGATTCAAAGTAAAGTGATGTAGAAATTCATACAGTTTGGGTCGGGGCGGGGGGACACAGTGGTCTAACTCCCTGGTTTTAGGTGGTTCCGAGAAAAACAGGAATTAGTTGCATCAACTACCGCACCGAGCGCTAGTTTTCACCTTGTCCCCTTATCACTATTGTTATCAGTTTTAAATCGATACTTCTATTTATGTTTATAAAAATGTAAACAAGACGATTTTTATCTTATTCATTGCCTTTTTTCTTTTTTAGTAGCTTATAAGACAATTTTTTTAGAAAATAGGATAACGTGTGTTACGAATGAGACAACGAAGACGTAAATTAAATTTATAATTTCCCAGTTTGATGTTTGTTTACAAACATTTTTGATGTTTGTCTACAAATCATGGTTATCACGATATCAGGTCTACTTAAAATTAACACAGCGTTTATATTTTTATAACATTTTATGAAAATTATACCTTTAAAATAATTAATACAATTTTTAACATTGTTAAAGACCCTTTTAAATAATTTTAACCTTAGAATTGAAGAAATAATTATTTTATATATAGGGTACAAGGTCAACTGACCCGCCACTAGCGGAGAAAGGGTGAACTTAGGGGAGGTCCATCTAAAGCAGCTTATTTCGGGGGAGTTAGACCACTGTGTCCCGCGCCACCACCCCTACTGTATGAATTTCTACATCACTTTAATTCAAAGTTTAAAAAGAGCGTACTTTTGATTGTTTTCCAATGTTTAATAGAATAAATTAATTCTACTTTTAGATTTCTTACTTCCAGGTAAGCCAACTTAACCATTTGCATGATGCATGATTTTTTCATTGTAAATCAGGGTTAGCTTGTTCGCGTGGCAAAGTAGTTTGGTTTGTAAGTACGGGTCTAATTTTAATTTCTGTTATAAGTCATACTAATCATGAATAATTTACACTTACGATTGACGAAAATATTGTCATTTATATCGTGTAGTGAAATCAGATTGCTTAAGGAAACTCAGACTTCTTCTGTTTGTTATAAGAGGTAAGTAATAATCATTGAATATTAAACTAGGACAATTATCGAATTGATTTTCCATAACTGGTTTAGCTTCTATATATTTCGATGCATTGATATTTAGCTGTAGCTGTAATGAAATCTCATTATACATGGATGAATAAATAATACGTGTATATTGTGCTTACATTTTTCTGTTTACTTCGATGTATAGAGATATATTTATAGATTTATATGTATAGAGATGTATTTATTTATATATTAGATATTTTGCAAATAAATATTTTAAATGATGTTATTTAAAATACTATAGAAGACATAAACAAATACATTAACAAATCATAAAATAATCCAATGAAGTTGAAATTTGGTACAAGTATGTTTCTTAAGTAATAAATGAGTACACTAAGTTTCATTTTATTATATCTATGGTTTTTATTAGATCATAAAAGTTAAGCAGCATTTAGCGAGGTTAGTGGCTGTATAGGTGACCGCTGGGAATAAACAAATCTATTAACTGTCTTAGGACGAGCGAAGCGAGTCCGAAGACGTGTTGATTTGAATATTCTGAGGACGATCGAAGCGAATTTAAATTAGTGAGCGGACCGAATCCGATGTAGTGAGGAAAGTTTCCGAGGTATGATTACGACCATATTGGTCGAAATTAGTACGTTCACAAACACTTCTAGATCCGCGTATGGTATGGGATACGATCTCTCAATACGGTAATATTAGCCGTATGAACCATGCGGAGGGGATCCGATCGCATACGCTAGAACTAGGGAGATAGAATCTAAATCGATCCCGCGATACGCTGTATGTACCTTTCGAGACGATCGTATTTAAAGCATAACCTTCTCGTCGAACTTTAATTTCACTTCAATATTACCATTTTTGATCAAATAACTTTTGAAATATTATTCTTTTAGTGTAACTTTATTATTATGCAAAGAAATCACAATTTAATTAAATATACTTTTTGTTTTAAACTTCCTTATAACCAAAAGTGAACCTTTACTAAAAAAGACGCGATGTTTTGGCGGGATCAGTTATCACGTAATCTCCCTCGATCGACTAAACAAATACGCTGTAAGAACCGTGAAGTTAGTTGACCGTATTGCATACGTATGCAATACGATCGCCTGTTAAATACGCTGTGTGTACGTAGTAAATGTTACCCTACATCTGTGTTCTTAACCCTAAAGAAAAACTAAATAAATAAATATTTCGGAAATAAGGAAGTAAATAAAAGTCTATCCACAAATAAATTTCAACCAATGTAATGATGACAAAACCGGCTTTCAACCTAATACAGGTCATTTTCAGTGCCGGTGAGAAGAAGCTAATTTTTCCTCTTGAGTCTTGTTGTTAGATTTGAGACTGGATGCAGACTCAAAGAGTCTGCATCCAGTCTCAAATCTAACAATGCAGTCATCATTGCATTGGTTGAAATTTATTTGTGGATAGACTTTTATTTACTTCCTTATGGTAAAAAATCCACTAGCGCTTATAATTTAAATATTTCGGAAATATTATTCGGTATTTCCTACAATAATTAAACCTTCATTAATTTTAAGACCGGCGTAAGGCCGGTCTAACTTAATAGTCCAAGAGCCAGGCCTAAAAAATGTTACTAATTTTGTATTGCTTCAAAGCTAATTTTTCTGTAAATATAACTTAAGTTATGAAGGAAAAGCATAGTCTGCCTATCAGGAGCATTCATATGAATGCGCTTTTATTTCCTTTTAAGTTATATCGTGTTTGAAGTAAAGTTGCTTAGATTGTAATAATTAAACAATTTATTAACTCTAAAAATTATTTAAAAAAAGACTCGTAAATGCATCCTAGTCGATGGAAAAGCGTGATGTGAATGCTGTGTTCTCTTCATAAGACCTAAGTTACTTTACGTGTGCTGCCCCAGTGATCACTCTCAAGAACTAACCACTCCCAAATCAATAGAATCAAGTGACGTTCTTCCCTACTCAGTTCCCTTAGCCACACTATTACCGTTCGCTTCTATTATTCTCATACCTTGAAATAATATTATATTTCTATATGTTTCGCGATTTAATCAGATCTTAAAAACAATAACCCATGATATCAGGTAAAATAATATTGAAATGAAAGCACGAGGCAGCTAAGTTGAAGCACGTTATTTGTTTATTTTATTTTTTTCAAGTAAAGCGCTATTTGCACGTTCTTGCTTTTTTTTATTTCTTGCCCTTATTTTCCATTTATTATAAATATTTTTGACTGCAATTAAATTTTTAAAACATTTATTGCTTTTACTAATAGCGAAAATCCTGCTTAAACCTCGTATTTATTTATAACAGGTAAAATGCTTATCATCTCTGTTTAATTCAATACTTGATTCTGGAAGAACCTTGTACTCTATTTTTTCCAATATCTTTCTTACAATAAGGTCGCCTGATTGTTGCTTCATTGTAGATCCCTTTAGATTTAAGAATCATTGTTGCAATTTATTCCTACTAATAGTAAATACATTTGTTTGTATTTATTTCCCTGCTACAGTTTCTTCTGGTATCCATTGTTGTTATTTTGAGGTCATATTTGCATCGTGACATTGTTCTAGAAAAATTAAAATAAAGCTTATATTTTCTTATTATATTTATTATTAATTTAGTTAGAAAACCCAATTACGTTTTAATTACAATTTTTAATCTCCATAATTGTTTTGCCCAATAATTATAATAATATGATTTATAAGAAAAATAATGCTAGAAATTGTAACATTTTCTTTTGTTCCTCGGTTTAGCTTTTGATCGAAGAAAATATCAAACATATAAAAAAATCATTTTAATAAAAGGATAAGCTGCCTGATTCTAGTCAGCTTGACCGAATCGTTGCAACAGTGACTGTTAGTTTTTATTATCTCACCTATTTAAGAAACAAAATCATAGATATTAAACTTTTACTGAAATTTTTAAAATTAATAATGTTAACTTGATTGTTCTGCTTTACAATACCTGTAATTGTTAACGTATCATTTAAAGGCTATTTCCATTGAGATATTATTACTAGGTAGTCTCTATAGGTTAAATTTTAAAACATCGAAAAAGTAACCTGACCACCTTCGCTTATAAATTACAATAAATTATGTAGTAGAACGTTAAAGATACAAATCAAAACACAAACAATGTGTGGGAAGCCGAAAACAATTAATTACCTTATTGTGACCTTAACTTACTCCTGGAGAAGGTTTCAATAAGGTTATACAGAGCCCCTGAGAGCCCCAAAAAAATGTTTTAGGCTTCTCAATGTATTGAGATAGGCTATGCCCCCTCTAGTATATATCTCTATAGCTATTTCTGACAACACTATAACCTTATTATAAACATGGCTTACATTATCAAGCCAGCAACCGGCAAGCTTGACTTCATACTTAATACGTATGGATGTCCTTACTACGTAATAAGCTACAAGTAGCCCTTTGAGTTAAAAGTGCTACATTTTAATAGTTTTGTAATGATTTTACAGCAATATTAATGTATAGATGATTTTAGATTTATAAAATGTATTTAGATTTAACATAAAATACCATATGTAACATTGGGTCCAGTTCCTCTTCAAAATTTGGCTCTCTGTGACGATTTCATATTTATTTAGAGGATAGATAAAGCTGGGCGTATGACTGCATTCATAAGCTCAGCTTTTGCTGTAACAAAGCTATGAACCAGGGTCGGCTTTAATTTTTGTAATTCTACTGACTGTAGTTACTAATTTAGAAAATGGTTTATCGTCTTGTCTTGGCATAAATAAAGTCATATTATTAACTGATAATAGTTTGACCCAGAACTTAACTCGGGGAGGTCCTGACTTTCGCGGAGTAGAAGGCCGTTATTGACATCAACCCAAAGAGGCAGCAGTTGTTCGGTGTACACTGGTAAACCATAATTACAAATCCCATAATTAAAAGAACTATCTTCTTAAGCTAAAGAACTGTTCACACCAACGAGATTTTTCATTTTCAGCGATTTTCCAAAGGTAAAATGAGTTTAAGTTTTTATGATTTTGTCTCTATTAATTAGAACAACTATTAGTAATTAAATTTTGTCCTGAAAAAAAATATAATAAAGTTACCGATATATTAAGGTTACTTAGGATTGGGATCAATCAGAACTGTATGAGCTGTTACGGGAGAGAGGCTAGAAATGGGAATATAAGGGACAATAAATCTGAACCATTTTTGGGAGTTGTGTACATCGCTCTTATTCACAAATCACACAGGGAAAATATAACTTTACAGATATATACCAAAAACAAAAGCCTCAATACTGTCACATAAATTAATACTGTTTTAAAGTAATACCTGGCTTTTTACGTTTTTCCAAAGCCTAAACCTTTATTGCGCGTAGACATAAATCATTCTGGTATGAGAATATAGCCAACAGATATTATTTTACATTTGGTAATACAGGCTACCAGCTCTTAAATGTCTTTAAAAGACGTGTAGGGGACAAGGAACATTTAAATGCCAACTATGGTCAACGAATTTTTTAATATCAATATATTTAACAGGATTTAAAGTATTCATTTTTATGTAGACATAAAAGGTATTTTGCAGGCAGTAAAAGGATAGATGAAGATGGGCTTCGTCTAATATTTCACTTTCATCCATACTATATTTTTTGTAGTATGTACTAAAAGATTAATTACCTTTAATTAAAAGTGAATTTGGTTTCATTCACAATGAAGCATGGTCTATTCAGGGCTGATCCCATTTTATATTTTATTGCACTCTAAAATGCTTTTAAATCGCATCTTGTATAGGAAGTGCTGTCTGCAATATATTGCAATAGTGATAAATCTCTAAAGTTGTGTATTAAGTACGTAAAATTAATATTCCTCTTATTGAAAAAATTAATGTGCGATAGAGTAAATGTTAAATATACACTAACTGTTGGCGAATTTAGTAAGATTCGGCTGTATCTATAGATTTCGAGGATAATAATTGTATACAGTAATTTGCGGCTCAAATCATTATTACTAGGAAGATATCCCACAGTTATATGTTCCCAGATTCCATTGCAAATAAATAATGCTTTAAAAGAACAATATCCTTAAACATGACACATATTTAGTTCAGACTTATTCCAATGCTAAAGTACAATAATTAAAATATGTAAAATTTAAAGTATGTACAATTGAATTGGAAAAGATGCTTTTTATTTATTATTGTATTAAAACTTATTTAATTATTACCACTGTAATAACTGATTGATGAGATCCGCCATTGATGAGTTTCTGTCTAAATAATTCTAGCGCGGACGTCCGATAGCCGGTCGAATATCCTTTGGGATGATTGCTTTCTTACTCACTGATCTAATTCTTGATCAGGTATTCGGTTTTTAATTAAAATAAGTTATGTCCTAAATTTTGCTGATTTTTATCAAAAAATGGTGCTCATGAGGTTGTTGTTCTTTTTGTGGACTCAGCTAACTGGGCTGAGTCCATTATTGGGCTAATGGCATCACAACAAACTGGTTTTTAATAGTGTTCGTGACTTTTCCAATGTTAATTTTTTACCAAGTTTTTTTAAAATAATAATTAATCCGTTCCAAAGTAGCATCATAGACGCAATATAATAGCTATATATATATATATATATATATATATATATAATATATTTATATATATATATATATAATATTACTTTACCATTTATATATATATACATATAATAAATAATATATATATATACAACTAGATATTAGATATAATAGACATATTATTCATTTTAATAAATAAATTGATTAATATATATATATATATATATTATAATATATATATATATATATATATATATTATATATATATATATATCTTAAACTTTGTGCTGATGATTACTAGAAGTAAATTTATGGGGATAAAATATATACGAAATATGATATTATAATAATAACAATTTTAGCTTATTCTGTTTTATAAAAAAAAAAAAATTGTAGAAACAACTACATCTAAAAGGAAGCGGAACCTTGTATTACTTATACGGATAATATAAGATATTTTAAGATTAAAATTCTTTCTTTATATGGAATAGA
This sequence comes from Microvelia longipes, assembly GCA_018340805.1. Taxonomy (NCBI): domain Eukaryota; kingdom Metazoa; phylum Arthropoda; class Insecta; order Hemiptera; family Veliidae; genus Microvelia; species Microvelia longipes. The sequence goes on from JACMZG010001911.1 coordinate 22,371,986, forward strand.
GGAAGGCAAATAACTCGAGATGAAAGATGTGATTGCGGCCTTTCCGCTACTTCAATATACTCCAGGGACACTGTAAAAAGTCGATACTAGCTCCAATCTTACAACAAAACTACAAAATACATTATGTATTTCGAGTAAGTTAAAATAAAACCTTGTGGCATATTTCCTAGATCATTATTAAAGGTTAGGGCTTGTTTGTAGGTAAAGAAAGCAATTTAAAGGTTTTGATAAAAAGTAACAAAGCTTAGTAAAAAGTTAGGGAGTTTTTCAACTGCAAGAGAACACAGCAATGCCGTTAAAACTTAACTAAATGTAGTGATAGCCGTTATTTAAACTTTCCTTTTTCAGAAGTAAATAAAAAAAGAGTTTTAACAAGAAACGATTTTCTAACTTTAAAAATGTAACGCAAAAAATATTCTTTTATTGCTGGTAAATTTTGCCCAATAATTAATTTGAAAAACTTTCGGTTTAGAATAGAATGAGCATGAGCATGAATGGAATCCATCGCAATAGAACAAAATAATAAAAAGTCTCTCCACATTTAAAGATTTTATACAATGTTAAGAAGAGCGATTTTGCTTTGTTAGGTTGACCTCTGCTTGAATAAAATTTAACTGTGGAGAGACTTTATATCCACAGAAGAGCGCTTTTTTACTTTGTTAGGTTGACAGCGCTCTGCTTTACTTTGAATAAAATCTTTAACTGTGGAGAGACTTTATATCCACAGAAGAGCGCTTTTTTACTTGTTAGGTTGACAGCGCTCTGCTTTAACTTTGAATAAAATCTTTAACTGTAGAGAGACTTATATCCACAGAAGAGCGCTTTTTGCTTTGTTAGGTGAAGCGCTCTGCTTTACTTGAATAAAATCTTTAACTGTGGAGAGACTTTATTTCGATTCTAAATTTTTAGCACTCATTATCATAAGAAATAAAGTTATTTATAACTTTATTTTTTATTTCTATTAATAACTTATATTTTAACATAATATTTAAATATAAAGAAGAATTGGCCTGTTAAGTGGCCAACACTTTACTGACCTGTTAAGTGGAACACTTTTTATGTCAGAAATTGACCAGTTTATTTTTTTAAATGTTGGTAGGAATATAAACGAGTGTGTATGCCCAAAATCCCAGCTGATTAGTGAATCAGAATGGTCTCGAGTTGTCGAGTGGTTAAAGAACCATTCTGGACAAGGGCGGACTGGCCATTGTGGGCAAATCCGCCAAAAATAAACGAAAATTAAAAAAAATATTTACATATTTAATATTTGATATATTCATAACACAAGAGTCAAAGGGGCCCAATACTCTAAGTGAGGGCCTAAAGAGCTCCGAGAGAGAAATGTTTTTAAAGTCTAAAAAATATTCTCAATTTGTTACCTAAATTTAGGTCCTTTAAGGCCCCCCATTCTTTATACTTTAACTTTTATAGGTTCTAAACGGAAGACTAGGGCCTCAAGGGGCCCTCAACTTACTTTATCAGGGCCCTAGAGAAGTACAAAAAGGGCCCTAAGAATTAAATATAAAATAGTTTAATTAAATATTTCGTTTAAAAAATAAACTTAAATTTTACTTAAAATTTATTTTATAATTACTTATTTATTTTATTTACTTAAGTTTATTTTAATTTATAAAATATTTTCATGATGTAATTTTATTAAAATTAAATAAATTAGGTTAAGATGACTATAATCATTAATACTATTCTAGTTAAAAGTAGACACTTCTGAGAAGCATAATAGGACGACCCCCCCCCCTATTGGGCCCTTTTAGGCCAAACCCTCCTCGGGCTTTTTTTGGCTTAGTCTGGATGGACTGATTCTGGGTATCTCGAAACCATTGGAAACCATAAAAACATTATAAACATGGAAACATAAATACATTTCTTCCTCTTATTGGAACTTATGCTGATCCATACGATATTGCTGACTCATTCAAATTTAATTCGAATCATTCAATCAGTTGTACAATTTTTAGAATACACATGCATGTATGCCATAAAATTTAAAATAGCATGTATAGTGAGTAAAATTGCTATAGACAATATCAGTCAGCAATACTTGAATGCATGTAGGTATAGAAATATCAGTCAGCAATACTTGAATGCATGTAGGTATAGACAATATCAGTCAGCAATACTTGCATGCATGTAGGTATAGACAATATCAGTCAGCAATATTTGCATGCATGTAGGTACAGACAATATCAGTCAGCAATACTTGCAGGCATGTAGATATAGATAATATCAGCCAGCAATATCGATGTACAGTTTTAATAATTTTCAACATTAATAAAATACTGTTGATACTAAAATGTTGAAGTTGGATTAAACATGTTGTCTGATTATTTGTTATTATTGGTTATTTGTTATTATTGGTTATAGGTTATTATTGATTTTTGTTGTTATTGGTTATTTGTTATTATTGGTTATTATTGATTTTTGTTATTATTGGTTATTATTGATTTTTGTTATTATTGGTTATTTTTATTATTGGTTATTTGTTATTGTTGTGATTGGGAAAGCATTGTAATACAATGCTTTCCCAACTTCGAAGAAAAAAACTAAATTAAATTTAAAGAAGATTGATAGTATGTAGTTCAAAGAACTATGTACCTTGCAGGAGTTAGAGAATTGGTTATCGGAAATTAGATATTGGTCCTAGCTTGGGGTTTTAGATTGAATGGGGTCTAACAAATTTCATGTGATAAGGTCAGTTTCTAACAACACCATTGAGGACTTTCTCCAGAACAAAACTGAATGACTTCTAGTATTTTATGTTGGTACATCTGAAATGTTACACTCGTAACATGTTATAAATGTAACCTATACAACTTATGATGACAAATAGATGACTTCTATACATATTTAAATTATAGGGGAATAAATGTTTTTTTAATGGAAACCATAAACTGGCCTTATTTGAAACCTGAGATAGATTATCTTAAAATATCTTAACTTCATGTATCATGTAAATTTATATACTATATAGATAACTTTATGTATTATATAGATAACTTAATTAATTATGTAGATATATAAATTCATAGAATAAAATCTTGTTTATTTTTAAATCAAATACAAATGTTTTGTCCTTTTTAGCGAATTTCCTTTGGAAATTCGCCTAATGCGATAGGCATCATGGCGGAATTCAAACCTCGGACCACGACACAAATCCGTTTCAGAGGTCCCTAATGACGAAAACATACTTTTCGCGAGACATATATATATATATATATATATATATATATATATATATATATATATATATATATATATATATATATATATTATATATAATTATATATATATATATATATATTATAATAATATATATATATATATATATATATATACATATATATATATATATTATATATATATATATATATATATATATATATATATATTATATATATATATATTTATATATATGTATTTCTAGACACTTTCTTGTAAACACTCTATCTTTCGAACGGATTAATATTTTTTAACCAAACTTGGTACAAAATCAACCTTCGGGAGGACACGAACCCTATTGAAAACCAGGTTTTTGTGACGTCATTAACCCGGTTTGCTGAGTCAGCGAAATTTTCAAAAAATCGGCAAATTCAGGGTTAATATTTTTTGCCGCGAAAAAGGTCAATATTTTATTTTTGAGACGCTGAATCGAATGAACCAGTCCAAGTCGATACGACCACTCTAAGTGACCTAAAAATCGAAAAAACCATTGTAAATGACCAAAAACCAAAATTTAGGTCGATAAAAAATAAATTTCGAGTAGGGTGTCGTTTTCTATGTAATTTTGGGCGCTGAATCGAATGAAACCGGTCCGAAGACGATACGACCACTTTAAGTTACCAAAAAGTCGAAAAAACCACAAATAATATAGAAAACCAACATTACGGTCGTTGAAAATTAAATTTCGAGTAGGGTGTCGTTTTCGATGTTTTTTGGGCCTCTGAGTTGAATGGCAGTGGTCCGGAGTCGATACGACCACTCAAACTCAGGGTACCTGGGTTCACATCCTGAAAGGGTCGATAATTTTTTATCGTTTTTTTTTTTTTTACTAAATATGTTTACAACTAGAAAATAATTCTGGCGCGGTGGTCCGCATGTCAGGCGAATTTCCTTTGGATGCGAGCACTCAAACCCAGAGTACCTGGGTTCAAATCCTAGTAGGGACAGTAATTTTTTATCGTTTTTTTTACCTAATATAAGTTTACAACTAGAAATAATTCTGGCGCGGTGGTCCGCATGTCGGGCGAATTTCCTTTGGATGCGTGTTTCCGTGCTTTTTACATTATATAAGTTTACAACTACTAAAAAATAATTCCAGCGCGGTGGTCCGCTGTCGGGCGAATTTCAATTAGAATACGTGTTTCCGTGCTAAACAACCCTTTCTTGCTTAGGCAAGAACCATGCCCATTGCGTGGTTCCGGTCATGCTTTCGAACCTAAGCAGTTACTCAATTGTCAAGCACTGCTCGTAACTCATTTTGTCTGTATTTTCCAAAGGAAATGCGCTAAAAAACTTATAAAGATACTGACTAAGCTTAAAGATAAGTAACTAGCTTAAACTAGTGCAAATAGTAGTGCGTACTTCTAATTTTAGAGGCATAGTTTTGTACAACCAACTGGATAATTATGCGCATTTCCTTTGGAAAATACAGACAAAATGAGTTACGAGCAGTGCTTGACAATTGAGTAACTGCTTAGGTTCGAAAGCATGAACCGGAACCACGCAATGGGCATGGTTCTTGCCTAAGCAAGAAAAGGGTTGTTTAGCACGGAAACACGTATTCTAATTGAAATTCGCCCGACAGCGGACCACCGCGCTGGAATTATTTATTTAGTAGTTGTAAACTTTATAATGTAAAAAGCACGGAAACACGCATCCAAAGGAAATTCGCCCGACATGCGGACCACCGCGCCAGAATTATTATATTTATATACTAGTAAGTAATTATGTTTATTAACAATTAAATAGATAATACAAATATAAAATTAATAGAAAAACATTTCATAAAGCATGGCCTAAGCCGTCTGCCTGGATTTGCTACTTCTATCAAAACATAAACAATATATTATATTTTTAACTCTATTGTGAACAATAAATAGTACTTACTTACTATTTATACACTAAACTTTTAATTGTAGTACCATCTGTAAATACTTGGCTCAACTTCTTAGCTTCTTAACCATTATTTATGAATTTTATAAATTCTTGGCAAAAATTGAGGTATTCACTACCTCTTTACAAAATTAATGCTTGGAATTTTTTAAGCGAAAAGCTATGACGTAACATAGAAGAAAGGTATCGCAATTTCCCTTTTTATTGATTTTTATTCTTTTGTTTTTACTGGTCCAATATATGAAGGACGAATAACTTCCTTCTATACTTTTATAGTATCCCAGCCTTCTAGTATGTTCAGTTATTAATATAAGGAAACACAAAGTTGTAAAGAGGTAATTAGAGATCTAATAAACATAGAAGTATGATTTTGCATGTTAAAGTTAGCAGCATTGATGATTTGACCTAGGTTAGAATAAAGCATATTGTCAAGTATAGAATTAAGCTTTTTTACCTCTGTCATATTATAAACTTGATAGAATACACAGGCAGTATTTTAGAGTTAAATAATTCAAAGACGATGTTAGCCACAGATATAGTTAAGATCTTAGGGAACATCTCGAGAGTCATTTCCGTAAACATCCCAATTGTGTCCAAGAGTTGAAATCCTCTGACCCAAAAGACACACATCGATACTTTCCTGGGATCAAAATTAGACGCAGACCAATTTATTCCCTATACCTCACTGTTCAAAGGTTACGCGAAATATTTTTTTAAATCCTACTTTTAAAAAAATTGGGTACTCATTACATCGGATTCGCTACGCTCATCTTCTTAACTTCGAACTCGCTTCGCTTGTCCTTAGAATATACAAGACGTTAAATTTATACTGCAACACGTCTTCGAACTCGCTTCGCTCGTCCTCAGATAGAAACACATGCGTTTCATTCACAGTGGTCACCCATCAAGGCTCTGACCACGCTTGATACTGTTTAACTTCTATGAACCAACAAAAATCATATATATATATATATATATATATATATATATATATATATATATATATATATATATATATGTATATATATATATATATTATATATATATATATATATATATATATATATATATATATATATATATATATATATATATATATGTATATATATATATATATATATATATATTATATATATATATATATATATATATATATATATTATATATACATATACTTCTCGTAAAAACACTACACGAAACATATTTTACTTATTTATTACGTAAAGAGATTCACTTGTACCAAACTTCAACTCAATTGGATTATTTTCTGATTTTTTACAATTTGTAAAAAAACATACACAAGTCATTTCATAAAAATTGAATTTATACTGATAATTAAATGAAACTCAGCAAAGATGTTGGTTTGATATATAGGTACATGCGTACTAAATCTCAAAATGATCGCAACATTTTTCCGCGTATTATGATTTTTCGAAATTTTTGCTGTCATTATTCCTGGTTAATGACGCCATAAATAATATTTTCCGGATAGCACAACTAAACCTATATAGACTGTTTTTCATAGTTTTAACTCTCTAGCATAAATACACTGGGAGCTACGATGATAACAGATACACACACAAACACACCTACAGGCAGACAACTTTGTAAAAACCAGATAGGAGCCCTTAAAAACACATTAAAGAGAGAACTCTGGTCCTATTTTCGAATTTTTTTCCAACACAATACTTTTTCTTGTATTCCTACAGTATAAATAAGGAATTATGTATTTTTCTTTACTTGTTTTAATTCGGGAATGATTCAAAATGTTTAAATTTTAAAGGTCCAATAAGTGGGTATGTTCAGTATGGGAAACTAAGTAAAAATAATGTCCAGCCAAAAATTATTTGTCAAAATTGTTTTGATGGCAAAAATGGATAATATGGGTGAAATCTTTCTTCAAAGCTTTTCTCATAGGACCTAATACTATCCAAATTTTGACCAAATTGGTTTAGCTAAAAACAATACAAACAATGTACCGTTTTTGCAAGAAAAACGCACAAGTACAATCTATGAAATAATAAAACCTAATCGCATACATAAAACCAAGTATCAAACCATATATGCTCAGACATTCATACATACACTAAGTTTTCGATGCGGGTGCTAAAAATAGAAATTTTATGAAAAAAGTGGATGTCACATTTTTTGCTATTTCATATTTTCTCTACTATTATAGGAGAAATGGAAGAAAACTGAAGTAAACAAATGTGACAAAGGTAAATTTATAAAACTCATGACTGTCAGCCTGTGATAGTATCCACTGTACAGTGATAGTATTCATACTGTACAGTGATAGTATCCATACTGTACAGTGATAGTATTCATACTGTACAGTGATAGTATCCATACTGTACAGTGATAGTATTCTACTGTACAGTGATAGTATCCATGTTGTACAGTGATAGTATCCATATTGTACAGTGATGGTATTCATACTGTACATTGATAGTATCCATGTTGTACAGTGATAGTATTCATACTGTACAGTGATAGTATTCATACTGTACAGTGATAGTATCCATACTGTACTGTAGAGTGATAGTATTCATACTGTACAATAATATTATCCATGTTGTACAGTGATAGTATCCATGCTGTACAGTGATACTTTATGGACACCTGGATTACTTATATTATAACATATTTCATGTCGACTAGTTGATCTCCAGCATTGCAGGTTTTCTCTTGCTTATTGTACAATATACTATTTGTCTGCAAGAAAAAATGCACTTAAAATTTTTAAATGTAACTGAGTGAGACTAAAAGAACTGTCTCATCCTTGACAATTAATCCATCTCTCTTCTTGATGTGACGTAATGTCGCAGTTGATTTTCAAATAAATTAGACACAAAAAAACTTTTATAATTCTAACTGACTGTATCGCACTGTGTTTTTATCTCTGGTCTGACTGAGAGTTAGTTTAGAGCAGAGAGTCTTTAGGGAATCAGGTGACTTTCAAAAACCCAACTCATTCTTGAGATAAATCCCCTAGAGTTCTTTTACACATGGGATTTTAAAAAGGATTACCTTTTTTAAATAATAATATATGTATTAGATTACGCCATATTTAGATTTCAAGTAATCTAAAAAAACTTATTTACTCGCCCCATTTCCAGATTATGCCTTTCTGCTCTCGAAACCATAACCCAGAAACATGAATTACACATATGAGCTACTTTTAAGGGTCCTAAATTTTGGCTAAACCCAGGATACTTTAGAGTACTTTTATCCTAAATGAACGAGTAGCTGTAATGTTTGTGATACGATTAATTTTACGTGAAAGAGTAATTTTACGAGTACCTTACATCGCACAGGCTTGAAACCACCAAAGGAACCTTTCGAAAAACGGCACATGAAAGGATTTCCTCGCATAAAAATCGTAGAGTCCTTTACAATTACAATTTTATTAGGTATATTTTACAATCTTAAATTATTACTGTCAGTTATCAATAATTAGTATTAGTCAAGCACGCAACAATATATGCAAGTTTTGTATAAGTGGGAGGTAATATTAGTAGGATGATGTTACTTACCTACTCTTCCTTATGTCGCTAAGGACGGGACATACGGCGCCAACTGCCTACCTTATTATAATTCTTACATAAATGTATTTATTGAAAATAATATTTTTAATCTCAGTCTTAGAACGCAAAAGAAGAAATAAAATTCTGTTACGGAGGTCCATAAGCCTGGCGATTTTTTTCACATAGATAGTCCAAGAAAATGCGCATATTTATCATATAGATTAAACAATGCATGCTACAGCATTATTCGCACTCATTTCAGGTTTAGATTATGCTTATTGTTCGAGCATTTTCTTTTTTTTTTTTTAAAAAAACAAGTCCTTTATTGGCAAAAGTATACAATATTTATTTTGTCTAAACCAGAGCCATATTTTATTTATTGATTTGTTATATTAGGGTTATTTGTACCTCTTTATTTTTTTTTATTTATTTATTTGCTATTTTTGTGGTATGAATTTTGAATATTTTTTTGGGTGTAAAAAATACGAAAACATTAAATAACAAATTGTGAAACAGCTACTCTGGTTATAAAGCCTGATAATTAGGCAAGAAATAAATTGATGAGCAAGAAAGCACGCATCACAAAAAAAAATTCTGACTTATATACTGTATATATGACGGTACTCAGTAAACTAGATACATGACGTTTTTTGTGTATTTTTATGTGTATTTTTTTATTTTTCGTGATAGGGACCTCTGACACGGCTTTTGTTCATATTATTTTTTCAAAGAAAATTCGCTTGAAATATACATTCTAGAATTGCGTAATAAACATTAAAAGTTTGTTTTAATGCAATTAAAATACACTTTTTAATTGCAAGTTAAAAGTTTGTTTAAAACTTATAACTTGCAAAATAAAAAGTATCGCCTTACCAAAACTTACCATACTTTAAAGCTGCCAATAAAATTGAGGTCTTTTACGAACTTTTTCCAATTCAAAGCAAAGCTATTAGGATGGTAACTAACATGCAGCATGCATTGTCGTTTGTATTAAGGAAAACCCAAGTTTTTTACTTTTTATTAAAATGCATCCTTAATGATCATATTATTATCATCAAATAGTAATATTTTTTGAGGACGGCTGTAAAGGGTCTACTTTACAGCCTCAAAATATCCGTAAGATATTTAATAAAGAACAATTTTATTGGTAAGGCGATAAAAGATTTATTTTACGTCCACCAGCTGTAAAATTTTACTTTACTATCACCTCTACGCAAATTGGTAAGTCAAGTAAAATATTTAATTTGTATTTACTCGTTCTCATTTATACCGTTTGACGGAACCATACTATTTCTGTTGACTTTGCTTCCGCCAGAGAGTCACTCGTGGTGTAGAGGTTAAGGTACGCGGCCAATACATAGAATGAATGGACTTTAAACTTCCAAGTTTATTTAGTCATGGGTTCAATCTGTTGTAAATTAGCAAATAAGGTAAACACTTAACACAGTTTATTAACTTTTAAACTTATATTTCACTATAAAATGACCCAAAAAAATACACTTGTTAAATCCTGATAAGCCGCTTACACACACACTCACACGCGCAGACACACCAGTTTAACCAACTACATGATAACTAACATCTAGATTAAAATCAAAATTATAATTTCACAACAAATCCCAGCACGGACCTCTGAGATTTTTATGAGAGGGATAATAATTCTGTGTACCACGTCCTTCTGAAGGGACGTAAAGCCGGTGGTCTCCAGCCTGTGCGTTAAGATCAGGTACTCGTTAAAGATCCCTTACCTTAAATAAAACTGGATATAGGCAAAATTTAGGACCCTCATAGTTGATTCAGTATAATACTATAGAGTGTCTGCCTAGAAGTTTAAAATGTGTGGAGGTTTGGTTTAACAGTGAAGGCGCGTGTTGTTCCTAGTTTTCACTAGACTATAATAATCAGTGAAAATACGTATGATTGCTTGAAAAGAAGCATGAGAGGAACCGAAGAAATTCACGGCTCTTCTGTCTAGATTAGATGAAATATAACTACACTTGAAATTAAAAGGAGTAGAACACTATCTCAGGGAGCTGGCAAAAAGGGCCCAACAACGTGGCCTACTTGCCTGGTAGTTACTACCACTCCCCCCATATTTCTTGCTTCCGCGAGACTACTTCACTGACTACTGATCGCTACTCTTCTAATACTGCTACTACTACTACTACTAAAAATACCTTCCTCTTCGAGGTATAACTATGAAGTGAACTATTATTTCAAATTAATAAAAATGCAAGGTATATAGATTTGTATTCTTGGTTTAAATAGATGTTTTGGGCTATGTTTTGTGAAGTAAAATAAGTACACAGATAATCATTCCATAACACAGGGCTCTCTGCCTTAAAAGTGGAAAGATTTTTGTAATTTATCACAGCAGCAGAATGGTCACCAGTTTTTGGTTGACGGTGAAGTCAATGGTTCACAAATATTTAATGTTAAGTTTTTTATTTAATTAACCTTTATGTTAAATACTAATAATATGTTCATGTTGCATCAATAAAAAATAAATAAATAAATATAAAAAGAAAACAATTACTTGCTTAATTAAATAAATAAATAACTAATCACGCTTCCTCTCGCTATTTCTTGCTGCTTCTGCGACATACCGTAGGTATATTGTAGGTAAGTATTGTGTTTGCAAGAAAATTCGAAACCGGGATATCACGGGAATTATCCGTTTCAAGTGTTTTAAAGGCCTCTTAAGTGGTTTTTACAAAGTTGTCTTTCAGTATGTGTGTGTGTGTGAACGTGTGTGTGTGTGTGAGTCTGTTACCATCTTACCTCCCAGTATATATGCTAGAGAGTTGAAACTTGCTACAAAAATCAATCCATAGGAGTGGTTGTGCTATTCGGATTCTTTTTGTTGTCATTAACTTCATAATGACGGAGCAAAAATTTCAAAAACTCTTAAAACACGGAAGAATATTGCGATCAGATTGATATTGAACGCATGTATAGAAATGTACAAGACTTACATGAGTGCCAAGTTTCATCTCATTATTACCACTCAATTTTAAGCATTTTACTTGTGTATACGTTTTTTAAAAATTTGATAAAAAGTAAAAAATCGGAAAATAATTGAATTGAGTTGAAATTTAGTACAAGTGTAAAACTTTTCGTAATATATAAGTACACTAAGTTTTGTTTCAATACAAGTATGACAATGATTTTTGTTGGATCATGAAAGTTAAGCTGCATCGAGCGCGGGCATTGCCTTGATGGGTGACAGCTTGAAAAGAAATGAATTAGTACGTTCACACACACTTCTACATTCGCGGATCGTATAGAATATGATCCTCAATACGGTAATATTAGCTGTATGAACCATGCGGAGGGGATCCGATGGCATACGCTAGAACTAAGGAAATGGAATCTAAATGGATCCCCCGATACGCTGTATGTACCTTTAAAGACGATCGTATTTAACGGATAAACTTCTTGTCGAACTTTTATTTCACTTCTGTATAACCGTTTTTTAATCAAATAACTTTATATTTTTTGGTTGACGGTGAAGTCAATGATATGAATAAACAGTATAAATACTATCACTTACAGTATGGATACTATCACTGTACAGTATGGATACTATCACTGTACAACATGGATACTATCACTGTACAGTATGAATACTATCACTGTACAGTATGGATACTATCACTGTACATCATGGATACTGTCACTGTACAGTAAGGAAACTATCTCTGTACTGTATGGAATTCTATCACAGGCTGACAGTCGTCAGTTTTTTACTTTATTTTTCCTCTATTTCTTCTACAATAGTAGAGAAAATATGAAATAGCAAAAAATTCGACATCCACTTATTTCATAAAATGTATATTTTTAGCTCCCGCATCGAAAACTTTTTTTTAGTGTAACTTTATTATTATGCAAAGAAATCAGAATTTAATTAAATATATTTTTTATTTTAAACTTCCTTATAACCAAAAGTGAACCTTCACTATAAAAGACGCGATGTTTTGGCGGGGTCGCCTTTTTTTTTAATACGATCGCCTTTTTAATTCGCTGTGTGTACGTAGTAAATGTTATACTATATGAGGACGAGCGAAGGTAGTCTGAAGTAGGGAGGATGAGCGTAGCAAATCCGACGTGTAGAGAAAAAGTTCCGAGGAAAAATTGCACAAGCAAAAAACTTGGATCTCTCAGACTCAAAATAATTAATATTTCCCGTCCATAATGCCCACAATATTACATAATAAATAATTGCAATTATAATATACTTTTTTCATTAATAAACGATATGGTGCGGAAATTAAGTAGCTGAAAAAAAGCAAATAAACAAGTGCAAAAAATAAAATAAAATGATTAAAATCGTGACGATTTTGAAATGTTAAAGAATATAAAATGAAGCTGACTCATAATATTACAGTTCGTTTACGATTAGAAAAACTCCGACTAACTCACAGCCTGGGTTATGTACAATACATTGATGTAAATAAATTTAAAAAATCCTTATATGATTGCATTTTAATTATTTTAACTCATATTTGTATAAGAAATGTTTTGAACTTTCTTTGTATTCAAACTATCAATTGATATATCTCGCTGATAATATTTGTTTCTAATATTAAAAGAACAGTATTGTTCTTTCAAAAAATTATGATACTTGACATTTAAATATTCTTTGTTTCAAAAAATGAAAATAAATAATGTCTCATAACATTAATATTGTACTTTTGAATGGTTAAAAGTCAAACATAAACATGAAAAGCTTAGCTAATTACGCCACTGTTTCAAAGCTAATGATCGACATATATTAACATAAGTATATTAACTTTGAAAATAAACAATGTCAGAAAGAGTGAGAATACAAGGGACTGTGTAAGAGGGGATGATATCAACCCTCACATGACATGCGCATTGCTAAACTATAAACATATTTCTATCTTTTCAAATCAGTCAACGTTTCGCAGCTGCGTAGGTTATTACGGAATTTTTTTTTCTTATCGTTTACTTTACCGGTGTCTGTGTTAGTGTCGTTAACATCGGTAGATTTATTAAGTGTGTGACATTTGCAATTTGGCTATTAATTGTTAAACATTTGTTTCTTACGTAGTTTTATTGAGTATGGTTTTGAGTTTTGCATAAATGCCTCCTTATCAAGTTTGCGGCTCAATGGTTTTGAGGCGGTTATTTTCAGGTACCTGATTTCTATTTAATAAAAATTTTATTTACACATTTTTCTTTTAATTTTTTTTGCATTCTATATAATAAGTTTTATCTGGATTCAATGTGTTTTTGGCGAATTTTTGACAAAAATGAGCTTCTGAGGTCGGGGTCATAGAGGGAGTTAGAGATGGAGGGGGGGGAGGTTTGGGAAGAAGGGGACTCACTGATCAGGTATATATATATATATATATATATATATATATATATATATATATATATATATATAATATATAATATATATATATATATATATATTATTATTTATACGTGTGTATGTATTACGAGACTTTTCTATGGGATACGACAATTTTCGAACGCTTTCTCAGATCGAAATGACACTTGGTTATTGTTTATAATATATATTTGTGCCGTCATAAATCCACAATAATGACCCCAGACACATTTCAATAATATCACACAACTGCATAATGTGTTTAGATGAGGCAATTTTCTACACATGTACTACTATGTATGGTTAACTAAAACACGAAGTTTCATTCTATTATCAGTATCGCTTCCGGTTTCATTGATTGACATATATAACATAATGTAAACAAATCATGTTTTTTTAACTAATACATTTAAAAAATAACCGTGGTAGTATGTCACTTATACAAACTAGTAATATGACGAACTGATAAGGGACAACAACCATGTGACCGCAAAGCGGCACTCAGCGCTGACGCCGCGTTTTAATTTTAAGTGAATTTTTAAATTTTGTGGTAAGTAATTTTTGTGGTTAATACTTTATAGTTATTTCATAGAGTCTGTACTTTTCTGTGATTGATATTTGTATCATGTTTCTTTAATTCTGATCTGAGAAAATGTTTAAAAGTTATCGTGAGACAATAAATGCGCCTAGAAACTTGTTCATACACACACACACTGATCTATATATATATATATATATATATATAATATATATATATATATATATATAATATATATATATATATATACACAGACACACACACACATTTATATATATTTTTGATAATTGAGTCTCTTCGTCAGAATATCCACCTCCACTCTCTTTCCCATGACTCATAAGCTTCTTTATGAGAAGCTTAACTTTTCCCTTTAAGTATCACACTACTTACTTAATGTTTATCTAGTGAGTTTATGACGTCAGACGTCACACATCTCTTTTCATCATGCATATAGTCTACTACGCCCTATGCCTACTATTATATTAAAACCCCTCAATTAAGTGTATACACAATTCAGACCTGTGCATACAGGGAAAATCCCTTTTATTACTTACCGTCACCTATATACCTTACAGTACTACCTAGTACTCCCCCCTCTATGGCTTTACAGTATTCATCCGAAAGAACCGTACGCATACACTTGCCGCAATGAATTGCAACTTTATTGCAAATAGTTAACAATTTGCAACAAAAACGCAATATTTACAAGTTTATTATTTAAGGGTTTTATTAGGAGGTTTTTTTTAAGGGAGGTTTTTTGGTACTCGCGCACCAAATCTCAACTTAATTAGACGATTTCCGTACTTTTAACAATTGATTTAAGCCCGTATACCTGTCCTTCTATAAAAATTTAACTCATACTAATATATTTAAATGAATCCTTTGTTAATCTTAGGATTTGTTGTAACGTTTGTTAATATAAGACTACATGCGTGCCAAACATCAAATCAATTGAATCATATCCTCAAGTTTTATGTTCTTTTTTATATTTTCTTGTGTCACACTTATTTTCCGGCTTATGATTCCCCAAACTTTATATATATAAAAAATCAGAAGACGCTATACTCATCTGTATCATTTCCTTAGCACGTGTACAAAATGTCAAGTCTCGACGACAAATTCGAGTTGTGACGGGGCAAATTCGAGGAAAGTTGCGGGTACCTCAGGTTTATGGAATGATAATAAAACTTATTATGTGTTTAATGTATATGAGTCATGAGTATTTAACACATTTTTTACATGAAAACACAGTAAATAGACGAAAGAATGTAATTAATTTATTTCTTTCCTTACAAGTATAGGAGCAATGTATTTGTTTGCTATTTTGTAATTAAATTATTTACTTTATAATTAATTTTGAATTCAGTATAAGTTTTATAGTGTTAGCTAAGAACTGATCAAATATTTGCCAGTAACGATGTTACTATTTTATAATATTGGTTATCAAATGTAGATCACGACTAATTAAGAACAATTAAAACATAAATCCAATATTTGCATACTTCTTAACTTTTATTTTATGATTTAATTTAATTTTAAATTTCGATTTATATACTTGCTTCTCCTTGGCCTTTTAATCATATATATATATATATATATATATATATATATATATATATATATATATATATATATATATATATATATATATATATATTATATTTATATATAAACTTTATCAGATGTACATTTTTGGAATTAGGAGGCCAAGCAGAACAATCACATCCCTTTTTACTTAAAATTTTCGTGTTCCAAGCCCGTACAAAAATTAAAAAAATTGGTGTCATTATTATCGGATAGATGGAAGTATGTGCATTCCTCTTTAAACACAGTACAGATCAAATGGCTCAACTGATTTTGATATAACTTAGCACCGCAATCGAGTCTTAGGAGAAAAAAAAAATTTTTAAAAGGCGTCTCCAAATGGTGTTACATTTTTGACCTCTAATGGGTTCACCAAAGGGCTTCTATTTTAAATTTCAACAAATTTTTAATCTTTTTGATCAGCTTTTCTGTTTTTCTACATTGAAGTTACGGTGCAGGGACATTTGTTAAATAATCTTGAATTTCACAAATTTTTAAATTTATTTAATTCTTCTTGATTCTTTTAAAAAAGTTAGGTAAATAAAACGATTAAGTGGACTGTATTGGAATCAGATTTTGTGGCTACTCTATTTAGAGCTGCCGATATACAGACCAAGAAATAAATTTGATTAAATTTAATACATTATTTTTTTAATTCGTTATCAAATCGAAGTTATAACAATATTTCTCTTTTTAGTTAAATGGTATTTTGATTTTAATGCATCTGTTTTTTTACATTATGTGTAATTTTAATGTAGTTCATTCTAGTTTAGTTATTCTCTTTATCATGAGTTTATTTTAGAGGATGCCTTATTCATCACTTTATGCCAATTTGTTCTGTTGCCTCTTCTCTAACCCAAGGCTATTTGATTGCCTTGTTACTGGCCATACTCCGATGTAGAGTAAATAGAGTAATAATTGCTTTATATCGTGCAAGCCTGTGCAATACCATAGTTGCGTTGTTTTATTAAAATTTCATTCACTAAACCGTCATTATTGTATGAATCAGAGGTCAATTGATCACTGGTTTATTTTTAATTGTTATCGAAATTTGTTTTTATTTAAAATTCTATTATTAATACGCTAGATTAATATTTTCGTTATGGTTTTAAATTATAATTATTGTGTAATTAAATATTTGAGGATTTTTCATTTACCGTAAATAAATAAAAACGGATGCGATGTACTTCGGTACTTTTCCTTACAACTTTGGAATCGTTTCACTCGTCCTGATTACCCAAAACTTAAGGTGGCAATACTTCTGTCTCGCTACGTTCGACCTCGTAAGAAAAAATCCAAAGCCAAGGATGTCATGACATCGAACTTGCTTTGTTTTTTTCTCAGAATGTCCTGATTACCCAAACTTTAAGGTAGTATTACTTTGGTCCCGATACTCTCGGCCTCAGATTTAGTAGGTAACCAAATTTTCAGGGTATTTTAACTTGAGTTAATTAAAGCTTTAAGAAATATTACTTCAGATAGCCATTTATGATTATGTAATTCGAATCTTACGTTGTTATGTTCACGAAAGCCTTGAAAATATCAGCGGTCATGTTTGGCAATCTTGTTTATATTAATTTCAATCCTTTGATTGAATTAATATAAAAATAAAAAAAAAATAAAAATTAGTTCGTTCTCATAGTATTCTTAATCCGCATATCGTATTAAGTACGCTGATTAAATACGCTGTAAGAACCTTGCAGAGGGAATTCAGACAAATACGTTAGTACAAGGGAGATGGAATTTATATCGATCCCTCGATATGAGAGGAGATCGTATTTGAAATATGTATTACCTTTTTGACGAACTATTATTTTACATGCATATTACTGTTTTTTATCACAATTTTAATTACATTTGTTTTAATTGTGTTTAAGTTGTTTTAAACTTCCTTATAACCTAAGTATACCTTTACACCAATGTTTTGGTGGGATTATTTATGTCGTCACCTGACTTGTTGACTCGCACGAAAACTTTCAAACTCTGGCGCCAAAATCTTCACCGGAAAAAGTTAATTACAAGGTTGTTTCACTTCATGACGTCACGTAAGACTTTTTTATCTACTTTTACACTCTTTTAAATTACTTGGTACCTGAAGACTTCATAAATATGACAGTGTAATAAGTATAGCCAACATTATATGAAAAATGTTTATACAAAATTAATAAATAATAAAAATATGTTTCATAATATGGCATTTGCTTAAATTTAACAATTTATTTATAAGTAAGTGATTTAATGGTAATTTAGAATAAGTAAATTAGAATAATAGTACTATTTTTATAACTATCATAACATTTCATTATTTCACGTTCTCTTATCAATCATAACAGTCAGTTTTTTCTTTTATTCTTCAGTTTTAATTAAATATGTTACCATTTTTTATGACTGCATAGCATCCTTATGTATTTTTTAAACAATTTGTCAAAAATTCAAGAGAAGATCCTCAATATAGCTCTATAGTCTCTGAGAAGAACTTCATTTTTTCTTAATGATTTTATGGATTATTCATGTAATATTAAACGTTTGTGACAGATTAGCCCAAATAAATCTTCCTAAAACATGTGCTAAGACTGCGAATGTAGGTTACATATTTAGTTCCTTTAGGACATAATATGTAGTTAAAAAATATCGTATACTTTGCAATAAACTATGTAGTAAAATTAATATTTTTAATAACTACAAGTGAATATATACAAAGACTACGGCCCGTATTTAAAGACATTTTCCTTACCTAAACCTAACATTTTCTTTAAGGAGCCCTTTAGGAAAATGTTAGTTTTACAGTTTAGGTAAGGAAAATGTTAGGTTTACAGTTTAGGTAAGGAGAATGTTAGGTCTCCTCAAGGAAGCCTAAAGGAGCTCTTAGGGAAAATGTTAGGTTTTGGCAAGTAAAATTACTTTGAATACGGGCCTACGTATTTAATACCTAGAATTTAATTTATTATTATTTCGAAAAATACCACCGTTTTAAAATAAAAACAACAGGAGATAAAACAGTGAAAACCCCACGTGAACCAAGTATGGATGAATTGATTTTTATGGAATGAATTAACAATATCTGGTGATTTTACGACTTTAGACAATCTTTGTATTTATAAACATCTTGAACTCCTAAGTTCATTTACTTGCGCAAAAAATCAACTATGCCTTTTTCGCGTAAACGAGGATTCGCGGGAGTGAATTTTCGCGGTGATGCTGGCGACTCATGTACAGATCTGTTATATTTATTATACATAAATTAACGAAGCTTGGGGTTCTTTCTTTGTGTAAAGGGAAGTTATTTTTGGTAGTGTAGTTAACTTCGGGGGTCCCACGCAACTCCGGATTTTGTGAAAAAAATAAATTGGAAGGTATACTTTTTATTGTTTTTTTGGATTCTAGAGATTAATTGAAGATATTTTGTCTCTTGCAAATGTTTGTCCAAGACCGCCATTTTGGCAGGAATAAGTCCCCAAAGTTAGATAGTTTGACTAAAAAGCTCTGAACATAAATTGTATCAAACCTAAATAAATTTCACCGTCTAGAAAAAAATCTAGTAATATCGAGATTATATCATTAGAACTAATCTATTTTTTAACAATATCAGCCGGAACTAATATTTTAGCTAAGTCTTCATTTTCCCGCTTGATTAATTTAAAACAAAAGAGTTTTTCAATCTAATTGCTTAAAAGCATTTTTATTAAAAGCTTACAGCTTTTTAATTTTTCTAAAGAATATTATCTTAATTTTTTGATTGTATAAATGAGAGCGATTCATAAAATAAAATGTTTTAACCTTACAAAGATCATTTAATTAGTCGACGTTTTATTTTTTGTAGTTCTTTGAACTTATATTTTTATATTATTTCATAACTTTGATGAAAACAGGTCAACCTATATTTATAATAAACTAAATGACAATTTTGTGCATAATTGTCTTCTTAGAATCTTTTAATTAAAATCACATAATAGTGTGGGAAAATTAGTTGAATAAATAATTAAATAAATAAATATATTGTGCGAAAAGTAAACAAGAAGTACAAAATAAAACTCTGTTTGTTACAAACACATATTTTATGTTAAATTACTTTCTTGATTAAATTTCCCGAGCATAATTCAAAATTTATTGGTTTTAATGTATTGTTTTTTTGTTTTTAGTTATTTTATGTGTTAGTTTTCGTAATAAATTAGCCGTAACGATAAGATGGCTGTTCATTTTTAGTTTTTTATTATTTGGCAAAGAATCTTTTGAAAGATATAATGTAAAAAGTACCTCCTACATTTTGAGTTTAAAAATAACGAGATTAAATTTCTCATACATATTTCTTGAATTTATATTATTTAAACTAAATTATATTTTATTTGCTCTTTTTACTTGTGTCAAATTTCTAATAATTTGTGTAAAAAATTTCGTACGAATAACATTAAATGTCATTTATACCTATTTTAATTTAGACATTGCGCTTATGAGATCGGATAACGGAAGTACAGTGGAAAGTGGAGGATCGATCCGTTTAGCCTTCTGATACCAATATATATATATATATATATATATATAATATATATATATATATATATTATATATATATATATATATTATATATATATATATAATTATATATATATATATATATATATATATATATATATATTATATATATATATATAATATTATATATATATATCATATATAATATATATATTATATATATATATATATATATATACATATATATAATATATATATATACATATAATATATATATATATATATATATATATATATATATATATAATATATATATATATATATATATATATAATATATATATATATATATATATATATATATATATATATTTATATATATATATATATATATATATATATATATATATATATATATATATATATATATATATTTATTTATATATTTTGCTTTAACAATGAAGAAATTGCATTAACAATGCATCAGCCTCTTTATAACTTAGTTACTGTAACAGTAAATGATTATGAAATTGGATTACCTGGTCCTGCTAATGGGATTTGGTTAGGAAATGATTGATATAACGCCCACAGAGGGTTGTGTAATATTGGTCCATGTCCAGGTGGTTTCCAACCCTATCCTTGTTTAGGAAGAAGCATGACCGAGACACCCCTTTTAGATAGTTCGGAAGAGATGAGTTTTGATCGATCTTTCTAGATTCTAAAACTCGACTTAGTCTTTAATATTTTAGGTTCTCCTATTCACGCTCTTATTATTATAATATTTTAGTCATTTATTATCATTAAAGCCGTCTCTACGGTCGAAGTCGTTAAAGCGTATTCTTTATATTGACTTTCGACACCTCAGAGGTCTTGAGTTCGTGTAGTAGGTTAAGCTCTTAGTTTATATAAGATTAATTTTGTAATAAATTATCCTTAGTTTTAGATTACCCTTAGATGCCGGCAAGGCTCTAAACGGGCATCATCATTATTATCATTAAAGTCATTATAATATTCAGCCAACATATTATATCAGCTATAGCTGCTTAAATTTTCATCCAATCTCTACTTTAACTGCAGCACATACACTTATGGTATTAATTATTCTTTAAACTTTAAAGGATGAATAGGTACACTAAAGTCATGTTTAAAGTTCAGGAAGTAGACAGGTATATTTTTCATGCACATATTATTAGGATGTACAGTCCCTAAATGAAGTAAAACTGTACCTCAATTAATTTAAAAAATCGGGTACAGGGTACCTCGGAACTTTCGGATTCGCTAGCCTCGTCCTCAGAATATAAAATTCACCAAATTTATACTGCAACACGTGTTAGGACTCGCTTCGCTCGTTCTCAGATAGTAAATACATCTGTTTCATATTCAGCGGTAACCCATACAGCACTCACCGTGCTCAATGCTGCTTAACGTTTGTGATCAGACAGAACCTAAGATATACTTGTCGTATTAAAACGTAACTATGTGTACTTATTTATTAGTTAATAATATACACTTGGTAACAAAATTAAAATTTAAGGCCAACTATTTTTTTAATAGTTTAAATAGTTTAAACTTACCACAATTTTTTTAATTGTGGTAAGTTTAAACTCCGTCAATCATTATTGGGGGTTGATGGTTTGGCTTTTTAAGGATTTTATTTTGTTGTATCTGAAATGATTCCAGCCAATATTAAAAAGAACATGTTTTTCTTGGGCAACTTTACTCTTGGGCAACTCCCTCTCAAACGGACCCTTATACATTCTTTGCTTAGTCGTAAAAAGTTTTCTTCTCTTGCTTATGTTATCTCAGATAAATAACAGTTACTAGTTTTTAACTTTTAAGTTTTAACTACTAAACACACTGATAACGTCAGATATGCTCCTATCCTAGTTTGTTATCTTAAGATACGGGTTTAGTATAAGATGTACTATTTATATACACTGAGCTTGCGCTGTTTGTTTATGGTAGTTTGTTTAGATACATAGTTATCTTCAACTTTCTAATCATTATAAAAAATGTAATGTAATTTTATAAAAAAAATATTACTCGAATCTGGTATATTGACTTAATACTGATTGATGAGCTAAACCTGTTTTACTGGATTAATCTGTCGCTATAAATTATAAATATCTTATCAGATATTTTTAATCATAGAGATATATTACTAGAGGGGGCATATCCTATCTTAATACATTGAAAGGCTGAAACATAATTTTGGGGCTTTTAGTAGTTCTGTGTAACCTCATTGAAACCTCCTCTTAGAGTGAGAGAGGCTATAATAAATCAATTGTTTTCAGTTTCTCGCACTTTTTTTGTTTTTTGATTTGTATTTTATATGTTCTCGTATATATGTAAATGTAATTTTGTTCTTTTCATTTGATTATTTTGATAATCAATTATGGTGAGGTTACTTTTTCGATGTTTCAAAATTCAACCAATAGGGCCCCTCTAGTAATAATATCTCTATGTTTTTTTATTGCTTAGGTAGTGCATTTGATACTAAATATATTGGTTAGTAAATCAAGTAAACAATAATATATTATACTGTGATTAGTCTATTATTTACGTTAGTCGATCACAGTGCTTATGCTTTTGTTTACTTGACAATTGATATATTCATTGCTTGGATCATTAAGGTTACCAACTTCTCGCAGCACTTAGCTTATCTTTATGAAATTATGATGTTTGGGTTTGTTGGTAAACCTTGTTTGTGGTTTTTAATTGTTGAAATGAATGACTTTAAATTCATTATTTAATCTAATGTTTTGTTTGTTCACAGGTTGGTGAATACCATCGTTTATTATAACAAATATTAAGATGACAAAGGTGGTGAAATATGTGAGTAACTTAAATGCTTACTGAAGTCAGCAGTAGCACTTTGAAACGTATACCCAATATCATTAAATCATTTTAGCGATTTTTTTAAAGAAAAATGAGCTTTATGAGGTTAAGGCCATGGAAGGGGGTAGGGGTGGGGGTAGATTTTTGGAAGGAGGGGGAATTCACTAAGGTTTCCTAGACGTTTCTATGGGACACGATAACTTTCGAACACTTTTCGGATCGGAATGAAATTAGGTACAAAAATCAACTTTGTTAATCTCCCAACCCCTTATGTTTGTGGAATATGTGTGATGTGTGGCGTCATTAACCCACGATAATGACCCCACAAAAGTTTCAAAAAATCTGTAATTTCATTTAGTGTTGAATTGTTTACACATTTATTTATTTATAAAATTTACGGACTAATGTCCTTTTACATAACACTTGTACTTCTATGTATAGTTAACAATAATACGATGTTACGTTTAATTATCAGTGTTAGTTTTGGTTTTATTGATTGACATACATAACTTAATGTGAACAATCACGTTTTTAACGATAAATTTGAAAATTCGCTTATATCATGGCATTATGCCACTTAGTTTTATTTTTATTTTTTTATTTCAGTTTTATTTCAGTTTTATTTATTTTCACTAAATTTATTTAGTGAAAATCGACACATTCTCGACACACACTCGATGAAAACTAAATCGACACATGTATACTCTTAAGATGATATTCGTCCTCAGAGTTAATAATATTTTATTGTTCTTTAAATCGTAGCGATAAAAAAAATTAGATTAGTGTTTTATAAATCAACATAAGAGAGACTTTTAGGAAAAAATATTTTTGTGCCCTTCAGCGTCGTCATAGTTATACATGTCTGACGGTGAATAATTAAACAAATAATTCATATTTCATATGTTTTGTCATTCCGTTTTTAAAAAGGTTTCGTGGACTGTGTATAAGTAATTTATTCCTAACTCTACGTCTAGTGCTTAATTAGTTTTGTTTTATTCAGTTGCACTTATCATTCTTTAGTACTGTTCTAAATGATTTAATAACAACTTGTGTCGACTATTCATGTTTTGCAAAACTCGGTTGTTTCAAATGATATTATAACAACTCTTCTATTGCTTTCTTACTCCTTAAAAAAGGAGGAAGAATTGCATTAGCAAAAATCATAACACTCATAGAGATATATATACTAGAGGAGACATAGCCTATCACAATACATATTTTTGTGACCATAGAGATATTAATACTAGAGGGGCCCTAGCGGGTGAATTTTGAAACATCCAAAATGTAACCTGAACTCACTTGATTATTAATATGATGAAATAAACATTAAAAAATACAGTAACTTATATAATACAACGTTTATAATAGGAAACAAAACCCAAACAATGTGGGAAAAGCCAACAACGATTGAATTGTTATAACCTTAACTTACTCTTGAAGGAGGTTTCAATGAGGTTACACAGAGCACCTGAGAGCCCCAAAAAGATTTTTCAGGCCTCTCTATGTATTGATATAGGCTATGCCCCCTCTAGTATAGACTGCCAGGGGCTCTGTGTAACCAATTAGGTTGAAGGAGGTTTCCATGAGAAACCTCCTTCAATGAGTTAAGGTTATAATAAATCGATTCATATTGGCTTCCCGCTCATTTTTTGTGTTTTGAATTGTATTTTTAACTTTCTAGTATATAATTTTTTATAACTTCGCATTGATTATTTGATGTGATTATTAAACAAAGGTCGTCTGGTTACTTTTTCGATGTTTCAAAATTTAACCTATTACCCCTTAGTAATAATGTTTTTATGATAACATATTTTTTATTATCAAATGTCGGCGGTTAAGCACCTACGTCAGACTCTAAAAATTAAAAACAAATTGTCGCCTCTATATAAACCAACTCAAATGGTTTATAACCAGCTCCAATTTTAATGAAACTTAAAGTGTTATGAGAGAAAAAACTGATAATGATTTTGATGTTAGTCAAACCTGGCGTATCATAATGGCGTCAAATAAAAATTGTTTTAACTTAATATTTAGTGTTAATCTTAAATAGGTATATACCTCAATTATACTGGAGGTATGTAGGAAAAGTACTGTTTGCAAACAAAGTTCGCATTTTCAAGAAAATGCGCGAAAGGGTAGCATAAGCTAAGCTTCAAATGAGTGCAAATAATGCTTTGCCGTGCTGTGTATAATCTATTAAATAAATATATTCTTTGAAATTTTTTTTAACAAGTTCTTTATTGGCAAAAGTAATGCAATATTTATTTTGTGTATACCGGAGCCATATTATATGTATTGATTAGGTAATTTGTGCCTCTTTATTTATTTATTCATTTGTTATTTTTGTGGTATAAATTTTGATTATTTTTTGGGGTGTGAGGGGGTTTGTTTGGGTCAAGGATAATTTTATATTTTTTGGTTTGGGTATTTTATTTTTTTTTATTTTTTTGAGGATTGTCAAAAGATATTTTTGGTGGTGTTTTGAATAGGATTATATTGTATAGGTAGTTTGCAGGAGTTTCAAAAAGGTTGCCTATGCAGTCTGTGGACTGACTTTTAATGATTCAACCTGGCATTTTCCTGAAAAATCTTTTTTTTTTTTTTTTTTTTTTTTTTTTTTAACTTTATTGATTATTGTCTACAATAAATGTATTTGACATAGTGCTAATGTTGGTAAAGTGACTTGGCAGTCTTGATAGGAGGAATCACCCAGTGGTGATACTCCTTGGCGTGGTTAGGTAAATGTTAAAATTTTACTTATAATATAAAAATTTGGCTTGAACTAAATTAGTGGAATAGAAATTAGTTGACTTTTGAATAGTTGAATTTTCTGAAATGTTGTGCGTTTTTGAATTTAAATTAATATTGACTATAAAAGAAGGTCACGCGGCCACTGTCGTCGAAGGCGCCTGAAAAATCAAATAGCAAATTATGACGCTACTGCTTAGGTTATTAAATATTTACCGAAAAATTAAGCAAACATTGAATTGACTAGCAAAAAAAGCGCGCATTTTTAAAATTCGCCCGGCATGCGAAACTCCTAGCACGAACTTAATCAAGTTATTTATTGGGAAAAAGAAAACTACTGTTCTTGTCATATTTCATACATGTTAAAACTTTTCATTCCATGGCAATGTTTGATAATACATTCATCACGTAACATATGCATTTGACACCATAGTGCTTTTAATCTCGCATACATCCGTTTTCTTGTTTTACGTGTAAATATTATTAGTCTCGAGTATTTATGCTGGCGTATTGCTAGTTATAAGTATTTGGTTCGAATAAATGTACCTATTTGCTTGTTGACTAAAAACGTTATTTTATTCGCTGTCATTATTGAATTCAAATAATATACGAACTTTTTGTTTACTATCCCATTGGATTTGCTACTCTCATCCTAACTACTTTGGACGCGTTTCGCTCGTTCTTAGAATATACGTTTTCTAACGTATATAGAACGAGTCCGAATATACGTTTTTAACGTATATAAACGAGTCCGAATATACGTTTTTCTAACGTATATAAGAACGAGTCCGAATATACGTTTTCTAACGTATATAGAACGAGTCCGAATATACGTTTTCTAACGTATATAGAACGAGTCCGAATATACGTTTTCTAACGTATATAGAACGAGTCCGAATATACTTTTTCTAACGTATATAGAACCAGTCCGAATATACGTTTTTAACGTATATAACGTATACCTAACGTATATAGAACCAGTCCGAATATACGTTTTCTAACGTATATAGAACCAGTCCGAATATACGTTTTCGGACTCGCACTCAGATAGTAAATGCATTTGTTTTATTTTCAGCGGTCACCCATTCAGGAAATGATCTAACTTGATGTTGTTTAACTTTAATGATCCAAGAAAACCCGTAAATATACTTGCCGTATTGAAACGAAACGGCATATTTATATAGTATAATATAATAGTATAATAGTAATACTATACTATTAAGTATAATAGTATAATATAATATATTATACTATATTAAATAGTATAATTATTTATTACGTAAGAGGATACACTTGTACCGAATTTCAATTCAATTAAATTATTTTTCGAATATTTCACTTTTTTTAGAAAACACATACATTCATTCGACTAAATTGAACCAGAGTTAATAATGAGATGAAACTTGTCACATATGTTTTACGGAACACTGGAAACCAGGCAATTAGGCAGTTATAACTTTTAAATTCATTTCCCCACACATCTTTGATAAATGTTAAGTGGGTACTTTGCCCTGCTCGTGACAAGTAAACAATTAATTCAAGTTTCATAATTAATTTGAAGTGTTAATTTTCTTTACGACTTACGAAGGTCAAGCATTCTTCATATTTTTATATCTCTCGTATGAGATGTCTGTTGTAATTCATATGAATTGAAGAATAGAGACGTGTGTCTCATATTTATAAATACATGTAACTGTTATTATTTTGTTTTTATGCGACAAGATTCCAAATCCTAAAGCAAAATATGATTTCATTTTATCATAATTTTCGTAATATATGTCTTAAAATATCTTCGATTGACTTTAAAATAAATTTAAAATATATATGTATTTAAAATAAAAATTTCATTTACTTTTGAAGATAATTTTTATAAATAATAATGAGAATAATTGGTTTTTGTAAATTGATAATCTTTTTTCATATTATTAATATAATTTGGATTAAAGGTATTAGATTGTATCTTTTTAGTCCTGTACCAGACTCCCACGTGATGTATAAATATAAACTACAGAGACATCTGCTGGTTAGATATGATTTTTTGAACTTCAACGCTAGACTCAAGTATTAGCAGTACACTACTCATTATCTAAATAACTTCACTATATCATCATTAAGGAGACTAAAAGTCAATTTATTTCAACATTTGATTAGATAATAGCTTTTAATTGTGATTAAATAAAAAATTGGTTAATTGAACTCAATTTATAAATCATAATTCGTATGATTAGTTGTATTTACTTTTCCTAATTTATACCATAGGTAAATATGGAAAGTATTATGTTTGCAATAAAAATCCGAAACTGGGATTTCACCTGAATCATCCTTTTTAAATATTTTTAAGACAAAATTTTTAGTTTTTATACTTGAAAATTAAACTTAGTACAAAAATCAATCTTATGATCTTGTTTTGACCTTTTCAGAAAATATTAAATAAGCCGATTCCAGAATGATGACCAAAGTTTTAAAATTCAAACTTGAGAAATATATATATACAGGGTGTACAAAATAAAACTCCCTTCCCGAAAGGAGGTGGTACTACAGCTCATTTCCAACAAAAAACTTCATATTAACTATAGTCCGATTTTCAACCGTTCTCCCACAGGTCAGTTTTTATGATTTTAAAAAACGCGTTGACTTAACTTCATAAAATGACCATTGTGGCTAAACTATAACTGCTAGCTTCAAAATATTGGTTTTGTTGGAAAGCTGAGAAAATTGCTATAAGACCACTTTCTTGTATTTTCAAAAACAATTTTAACATAACAGCCAAAAATTTGCATGAAATCAAAAAATTAGTAAAATTTTATGATTTTCCAAAAATTTTGAAGTTACTTTGATGAGAAACTAGCAAACTTGAGAACCTCTTGGTTTCAGGAAAACTACCTTGTTTACTCCTCTTTAAGTCAATACCATATCATTATACGTGATACGATGATTTTTTCAGAAAAAGCAAAAAATAGGCTCAAAAAAACACGCTAAAAATGACTTCTGTGTAGTAGTGATTTCTGTATAGTAGTCCAAGAGCCAGACGCAAAAAACGTGACCGTCTAGCCCCAAAGGTTTAACCCACTAGATCGACTTATTCTGGCTTTCTGATAATGAATCAGGTGGTCTGCCGTTTCAGATAAGGGAATTTTAACCCCGGGGCCCCTTTAAAATCCGAAAAATGACCCCAAATTATGTTTTCGCCCAAAAAACGGGTGTTCCTATTGATTTTATCTAAAAAGTTAAAGGGTTGTTTTAAAAGTTTATTAAATTTGTGATAAACCCATTTTTTAACCATCAAAATCGGTCAGTAAAACGGAGATACAAGTGTTGAAAGATTACCGAAAAAACATCTAAAAGCATACATTTTTGTCCAAAAACGCACAAAAACCTTAAAATGTCATGTTTTTCCATATTAACATGTTTAAGAATTAGGCAGACTTAAAAATCATGCATATTCAAGTTGCATAAATTCAAGTTTTTACCTATCTTTCAGCATTATATGTCGGTCATTAAGTCATCACATATAAAGCTGGCTGACTTCTTTCTCTAGAACAACTCTAATTACCTGCAGTTTAATAGAATATGCATGATTTTTTAAGTCTGCCTAATTCTTAAACATGTTAATATGGAAAACATGACATTTTAAGGTTTTTGGACAAAAATGTATGCTTTTAGATGTTTTTTCGGTAACACTTGTATCTCCGGTTTTACTGGACCGATTTTGATGGTTAAAAAATGGATTTATCACAAATTTAATAAACTTTAAAAAACAACCCTTTAACTTTTTAGATAAAATCAATAGGAACACCGTTATTGGGCGAAAACAGAATTTGGGGTCATTTTTCGGATTTTAAAGGGGCCCCGGGGCTAAAATTCCCTTATCTGAAACGGGCAGACCACCTGATTCATTATCAGAAAGCCAGAATAAGTCGATCTAGTGGGTTAAACCTTTGGGGCTAGACGGTCACGTTTTTTGCGTCTGGCTCTTGGACTACTATACAGAAATCACTACTACACAGAAGTCATTTTTAGCGTGTTTTTTGAGCCTATTTTTGCTTTTTCTGAAAAAATCACCGTATCAACATATAATGATATGGGTATTGACTTAAAGAGGAGTAAACAAGGTAGTTTTCCTGAAACCAAGAGGTTCTCAAATTTGCTAGTTTCTCATCAAAGTAACTTCAAAATTTTTTGGAAAATCATAAAATTTTACTAATTTTTGATTTCATGCAAATTTTTGGCTGTTATGTTAAATTGTTTTTGAAAATACAAGTAAGTGGTCTTATAGCAAATTTTCTCAGCTTTCCAACAAAACCAATATTTTGAAGCTAGCAGTTATAGTTTAGCCACAATTGGTCATTTTATGAAGTTAAGTCAACGCGTTTTTTAAAATCATAAAACTTGACCTTGTGGGAGAACGGTTGAAAATCGGACTATAGTTAATATGAAGTTTTTTGTTGGAAATGAGCTGTAGTACCACCTCCTTTCGGGAAGGGAGTTTTATTTTGTACACCCTGTATATATATATATATATATATATATATATATATATATATATATATATATTATATATATATATATATATATATATATATATATATATATATATTGTGTGTGTGTGTGTGTGTGTGTGTGTGTGTGTGTGTGTGGGTGTGTGTATTTATATACACATTATATTAATTTTTTTTCGGACTTCTATATTTTTGGAATCAGGAAGCCAAATACAATTGATCCCCCTTTAACCTCTGTTATCCGAACCAATCATAAGCGTCGATGAAAATTCGCTAAACACCAATAAAACTTGTTTTAAGAAATAATGATTTAAGTTAATGGACTTTCTAAAAGACGAGTGTCTGTATTTAGCAATGCAGGAAGCTAAGTCCCAGGTTGCTTATTGTATAGTTTTAAAGATAAAAAAAACTTTAATTTTAAAAAACAACTTAATATAAAAAAACCGTAACCTTCTCTAATTTTTACGTGAAAGTGATAATTTGTATTAATTATGTTACTTATTTACAGCCGGTATAAGTGTTTTATAGCTGTTATTATTATTAGTTATTGTTAATATTTTTATGGGATGATATGCTGCCTTTTTAGCGAATTTTCATCTGAAAATTACGCCTATGAGGTCAGAGGGGACGGCGTTGATTTCGCATGGCATCATAATGCCAAAAATGTATAAATATATATGCGTTTATTTGTATCGTAAATTATGTAAATTATTCAACAGTGATTTAAGTACTAAATTTTATTCTAATTTGAAAAGCATTTGAAAAGTCTACAATATGTTTATTTCTGGAATAAGGGAAAAATTCAATCCCTATTCCTCCCTACTTTTATCTTCAGGTTCATCTCAGAAGTGTAATATTATTTTTGAAAACCCGCTAAAATTTTAAGTTTGATAGACTGCTCTTAATATGAGGTATTACTTGTTTGATATACGAAGATAGCTTAATGATTTCAGTAATTCTTATGCATGATCTATGCTCATAAGATGTCAGGGTTTATAAGTTTACTTCTATTTATGTGTGGGGTTTGGCTTGTTTCCAATTCGGTTTAGAGAGACGCATGCCAGGCCCCCTCTCTTTTAATGTACTAAGATAACTAATTCATATCTTGATTTCATATTAGGTTTAACTTACTCTCTCTCTGATCATTAAATGATTTACCTAGGTTATGATCATTTATTAAACAATCAAAATGATGACACCAACCTCAAAAGCATATTTTTCCTTTGAAGATTCGCTGAAAAATATTTGAATAAGCAGAACGCAGTTAGACGCTTAGCTACAGCATTGGGGGTCCTCCCGCAATATATTTTCGGGGGCCCCTCATCTATATCTGTTTGTGTGTGTATTTATGTATGAATGTATTATTTCTTACGTGGAATTAAAAAAAAACAGTCTGTAGTCAATACTTTAAAAACCGTGAATAGTGGACATCATGATTACTTATAGCCTTATTTTTCCGAATTTTCCAAAGAAAACGCGCGAAAACATTTTATTGTTTTTATTATTTCAATAAGCGTAAATGCTCAGTTGTACCAATTTTGGAATGATGACCATAGTTTTGTATAATCTATGAGATAAGTCTACGCAATTATTTTGAAAAATCTAACAGATATGGCAACTCCGATTGGGAGCCCAGCGACATGATGATGTTAAGATAGACTGTACTATGTTTTAATTTTTAATGGGACACCATTTGTAGGTAAATGACACAGCACAACTAAGAAGGCTCTGCGATTTGATGATGTTAAGATAGACCATACTATGTTTTTAATGGGACACCATTTGTAGGTAAATGACACAGCACAACTAAGAAGGCTCTGCGATTTGATGATGTTTAAGATAGACCATACTATGTTTTTAATGGGACACCATTTGTAGGTAAATGACACAGCACAACTAAGAAGGCTCTGCGATTTGATGATGTTAAGATAGACCATACTATGTTTTAATGGGACACCATTTGTAGGTAAATGACACAGCACAACTAAGAAGGCTCTGCGATTTGATGATGTTAAGATAGACCATACTATGTTTTTAATGGGACACCATTTGTAGGTAAATGACACAGCACAACTAAGAAGGCTCTGCGATTTGATGTTGTTTAGATTGACTACACTTATCTTTAATTTAATAGGGACCTAATTTATAGGTAAAATACACTACACATACTCATTGAAATATGAATATAAGCATAAAGTAATATAGCATAAAAACATTTTTACGTCAACTTTTTGGAGGCCTCTATAACTACCATGGGCCCCCGCAATGCGGGCCCATAAATACGCCACTGAACACAATACAGAACTAAATAGGGTTGTGAACTAAATAGAATAATTTAACAGAATTTGTTAATCTTCTTTGCTTTGGTTCCCAATCTTCGAATATAAGGAAGTATTATATAGATAGTTGTGTAGTACGCTATTAAGCATTAAATAATTAGAAAACACTTACCATTTTTTGATTAAATACATGCACTATTTGGTGCCTGTTTATAAATTCAAAGGCACCCCATATCTTAAATAAACATTTTTGGCTAACTCGTTGTTATGATGATCAAAAAATATTAAATAAATATTAAAAATTCTAATTTGATTTGAAAAATATATTTATTTATACACAGGGTTACAAATATTGTGAGGTAAAAATGTGAATAAAATATCGTGGCTAAGATGCAATCTATTCCAGAATATTTGAAGTACCAGCTAAGTAATCAACTTTTTAGAGTAGTTACTCCAACTTAATTATTTATTTAAAATTTTGTCGCTTTAATCTTTCTTTCCGTTATAAGTTGATCAATTCCAAGTAGAGTTCATTCTTTTTAAAATCTTTTTTTACAATTGGTTTCTTAAAAAGAGAAGTATGCTGAATCGAACAGAAATAAAATTATTAATCAAATTAATTTCAGTGTTATCTACCGAAACTTCCAACTTTAAAGCATATACTTACTTTTAAAGTTAATATATTTTAAAACTTCACACAATTCTTATTTAAACTTTATACATACAAAGTTCGTTTATTTCTATCTTGTCTTTAATATTTCTCCATTGTTTAAGTTATATAGTCACATTGATTAATATGTAATATCTTTAAATAAGATTTCAAGAAATGTAACGTAAAACATTTTAAAATATTTTAAATCGATCCAGAGGCTTATGTAACCTAATAACCTGATTCTATTATATGCTTGTATGTTTTTAGATTATTTGAAAAAAGCTTAAATATTAATTTAAATTCAAGGAAAAAAAGAAAACGATTGCATACTGAACCTCGGTATCTTTAGAGGAAAAAGGGGAAAGATACAAAGATACATTTGCACCTTCCCCCCTTGGAAAACATAAAATAGAACTTTATAAGATGGAAAATGTATAAGATCTCAAAATACAAGCTATTAAAAGTAGACAATTTTAATTATATTTGTCTTAACATCTAAATAGCCTAATAATACTATGTGGTAATTGTAAGTTCATAAACTTAAAAAGCTTACTTTCTTATTTCTTTTGTACTTCATAATTTAAAGTTTATTATAATCAAAATTAAATAGTAAAATCTTTTTTAATGAAGATTTAGGATTTACGGTGGTGACCGCGTCAATGTAGATGAAGAATCCTATGTTTCGCTTCCACTGAGGGAGGCATAACAAGGGATGTAGGAAATCATGGATATAAAAACAATGCTCTACGAAACTCCAAACAATGCTCTAATTGTGTTTTTTATCCATGATTTCGTACATCCCTTATGATGCCTCCTATAGTGGAAGCGAAACGTTAGATTCTTCATCTACATGGACGCGGTTACTACCGGAAGACGTAAATCTTCAAGACAATAACCGCGGAAGCCTACGCTGTTTTCCTTTTAAATGTAATTTTTATTACTTTTTTTATACTTTAAAATTGCATTTCATTTATTATTTTTTATTTATTTTTTTTCACAGGGAAGTTGGTGTTTTTAAGATTTTTTATTGTTATTTATTTTGTACTATAATATTTTTCTTTCTTCACTTTTTAGATATATTTATTAGTTATATACTCCTTGCTATTACCTTATTCGTAGGATAGAAAAAGGAATAGATGAAGGATCCTTTATTGCATTAAACCGCCAAAAAGGTTTTAACCCAAATTTTATTAAATTTAAATAGACCGTTAAGCCCGCATCATTCGAACTGTCGAATTACAAAAAAACGTAAAATTAAATTAAAAAGCTAATATGATAGTGCATAAACCTTATATATTTACTGTTTAAAAAGAGAAAATATGAGTAAATATAATGTAAGGAAACAAGAAGAAAAATATTATACATATACTGAAAACTAAATATTATTGTATCTGTATCAATAAATAATTCATGAGTTCATATGTAAAATTCATTTTCATGATGTAAATTCGCTAATATCCCTTGTTTAGACTTTAACTTATCTACTGTATGCATACAGCTTTAAAATAAACATTAATATGCTATTTGTCAATAAATATAAAAACTGTAAGATTACACAAAGGATTTATTATAATCTTTTACATACAAGTTTCTAAATATGTACACTTGATTAATTTTATAAACTTTAAAACTTATAACCTAATTCTTTCTTACCTTACTCAAATAAAGAACATTTCTTGACAATAAATACAATACATACACTTGGTCAATTTGCATAAAAATAAGATCACGTGAAAGATCAAAGTTTCTAAAAATATCAACTGATTTTATTATATTCGATTTTAAAACCAGTTATATTTGTGATAAAAGTAAGACGCGAGCGCATTCAGTAAAAGTTGAAATGATGACCAATTATAAAAATTGAGTTCAAAACAGTTAGTTCATTTCAAAATTGTATCTCATAAATACATGATACGTTATTTAAAATTTAAATAAAAAATTAAGTAGAAAGTAGGAAATAAGTTTAGGTGTGGTTGGTACAGTTGATTTTTGGGTTTATTTTATAATGAATCTATTAAAATGAAAACAAATATAATGTCGGAAATTATAAGAAATTACTAAGAATGAGAAATTGTAATAATTATTATAACTAGTAATAATAAGAGTGTGGGAGAAGTGTAATTTAGTATGACTGGACAGGACTAGCATCTGGAGCCAGTTCAATTGGTCAAGTGTATTGTATATGAGGGTCGTTTCTTATACTATATACTAGAAGTAACATCTCCAGTATGATGATAATATGATTTTAAAACTAGGATAATATTATACTGTAAAAATCTAGGTTTTTTAAGGGCTGTGTTTCCTTAAAAGTTATAGAATGAAAAAAAGTTATATCTTTCAAAAATGATTAACTCAAGAAAATTAAAATTTTAAAATCGTGGATCTTAAAATTTTAAAATGGCATATTATCATTCCCCCCTTCCATGCCAGCAATCTCATAAGTGACATTTTTAATAATAATTGACTAAAAAATCAAATTCTTGGGCTCATTCGTTTCATTTTTTCTGCATTTTTCTTACAATAAATGAACTGTAATAGTGCCTACGTTGGTGGCGCTGGCAAGAGTATGTAATATGACGTGACAGAATTCATATTTAGAATTATACTGGGCGTTTGGTTATCGTCCAAAATTTCTCCCATCTGGTGATCCGCCATTTGTCTTCTATTGTTATCGTGATGTTAACCTTTGTTTAAAGTAATCAACCATGGTTTTATTTTTTTTTCTTTATGCTAGTAATTAATTTTTCATACATATTGTCTATTTTAAAATTATTTTTAAAATTTAACTAATGCAAGAAATAACTTGGACTGTGCATTTAGTGTATTTTTGCAGACTGTTTGACTGTTAGGATAAAAATAATATATATATATATAAATATATTAAAAAAATCTGGTGCGGGGTACCTCGTAACTTTCCCTCATCACATCGGACTCGCTTCACTTGTACTCAGAATGTACAAGTCGTTAAATTTATACTGTAACACGTCTTCAGACTCGCTTCACTTGTACTCAGAATATACAAGTCGTTAAATTTATACTGTAACACGTCTTCAGACTCGCTTCACTTGTACTCAGATACAAGTCGTTAAATTTATACTGTAACACGTCTTCAGACTCGCTTCACTTGTACTCAGAATACACAAGTCGTTAAATTTATACTGTAACACGTCTTCAGACTCGCTTCACTTGTACTCAGAATATACAAGTCGTTACATTTATACTGTAACACGTCTTCAGACTCGCTTCACTTGTACTCAGAATATACAAGTCGTTACATTTATACTGTAACACGTCTTCAGACTCGCTTCACTTGTACTCAGAATACACAAGTCGTTAAATTTATACTGTAACACGTCTTCAGACTCGCTTCACTTGTACTCAGAATATACAAGTCGTTAAATTTATACCACGCTCGATGCTCCTTAACTTTTATGATTTACAAAAAAACCATAGATATACTAGTCGTATTCAAACTAAACGAACTTATTCTTTATTACATAAAGAAATACGGGTTATTGACGTTTTGCACAACTACAGCAGTAGACTGAATTTTGTATAAAGTTTCAACTCTCTAGCATAAATACACTAGGAGCTACGATGATAACAGATATACACACTCACATACAGACAGAAAGCTTTATGAAAACCATTCTAGAGGTCACCTGAAACGGATAATTCCGATGACATCCCGGTATTTAATTTTTTTGCGAACACAATACTTTCCTATATACCTACGGTATAAATGAGGAAAAGTAAATAGAATACATTTTATTACGCGACTTTCTGTCCTAATATTAATTTTCCTCATTTATACCGTAGGTATATAGGAAAAGTATTGTGCGAAAAATCCAAACCCTGGATGTCACTGAAATTATCCGCTTCAGGTGTTTTTAGCATTATTTAAATTTTTATCAAATGACTTGTTACGGTTTTAAAAAATTGGAAAACAATCCAAATAAGTTGAAATTCAGTACAAGTATACACCTTTATGTAATAAATAAATACACTAAGGTCCGTATTCAAAGACATCTTCCTAACATTCTCCTTGTTTCCTTAAGGATTCCTAACATTTTCCTAACATTCTTCTGTTCCTTAAAGAGAATGTTAGGAAAATGCTTTGAATACGGGCCTAAGTTTCGTTCTAATACGACAAGTATATCCATGAGTTTTGTTGGATCATAAAA
Organism: Microvelia longipes; assembly: GCA_018340805.1. Taxonomy (NCBI): domain Eukaryota; kingdom Metazoa; phylum Arthropoda; class Insecta; order Hemiptera; family Veliidae; genus Microvelia; species Microvelia longipes. The sequence goes on from JACMZG010001911.1 coordinate 22,409,793, forward strand.
GTTTATGATCTAAATGGGTCAGTGCTAAATGGGTGACCGCTGAGAATGAAACGGATGCATTTACTATACTATGTTTGCTACAGGTCAAACGGATTAGCAGTTTGACCTGTAGCAAACATGAGTGTTGTGTTTTTTGCTATTGCAATGCTGTCCCCTTTCTTTAAGGAGGCAGGGAAGCAAATTAATATTATTAATTTGCCTTTAAAATACCCGTTAAATATTTTATTTACTTTTTGCGTCGATCATAGTTGTATTACTATTAATGACTATCAAACCTTAACCTTTTTATATATTTGACCTGGTAACATTTGATATGAGTTCTTCACTCACCTAATTACAATATCATATAATAGATGTCTTTGTTTGTCTGCAAATGCTAGACTGTATGAATTAATCCTATAGGAAAAGGTCATTACAGATTCTAGTGTTCTCTGTCTCTTTAAAGTTAAACATCCGCTCCACCTCATTTGAATATTTTTTGATGGAAATTCGCTGGAAATAATAAAACGCCATCTGTTTGATTTTCTACCCTATATGATTTACATCATAGAGATATTATTACTGGAGGAACCCCTACAGGTTACATTGTGAAACATCGAAAAAGTAACCTCACCACCTTCGTTTATAAATACACAGACAAATAATCAGTACAAAATTACATATGTTACTTATATAGGAGAATGTTAATAATACAAATGAACACACGAACAATGTGCGGAAAGCAAAAATCAATTGATTTATTATATTTACCTTAACTCACTCTTGAAGAAGGTTTCATTGAGGTTACACATAGTCCCTGAGTGCCCCAAAAAGATGTTTCAGACCTCTCACTGTATTTGAGATAGGCTATGCCCCCTCAAGTATATATCTTTATGATTTACATTATTTTGTTTGGTCAATACTAAAAGAAATTGCAATGCTATTTAAGAGTTAGAGTTTTTAAAATTTAATTATTTTTTAAGTAACTGTTTTGATAATTTCTTCCCTTCTTCGAAGATTTATTATTAAATAAGTAAAATATCTGTGTATTTATTTTATTAAATTGTTATGGTTTGTATACAAAGCATACAATGGATACTCGTCTTGAATGTCTAAAAGTATAATTTAGAAAGACGAAAAACTATGATCGACACATGCTCTATAGTGAAATATGAAATAACCCATACCAATAAGTATGTATAATAAACATACTGTATAGTATACATACTCAGAATTCATGGACACGCAATAGAGTAAAATATTTAACACTGCTTACTGGTCCAATAGATTATACAATTTTGTTTGGGGGCCTTAATTGAGTGATGTAGGATATTAAGCTCTTATGAAGCTCTATTCATAAGTATAAAAGATGGTAAAATTCTTACTAGGCATTTTGTAACGCATGGTATTCAAATTGTCAGTAACAAAATTATAATGACCCAAAAAAAGAGGTGGTATAATATAATATATCACCTCAGGGCTCAGTTACTTACATAAAAAATCGGATGAAAATTCCCTAAAGTACTATACATTGTGGCCCCATTAAGCTATTGTGCCCTTTGTGTCCTATATGATGCCCCATTTTGAAGTGAAATAGGTAAAAACTTACATTGGCACCAACAATGATATTATTATTTTTTAATTTTTGTGCTCCAAGTTTGGAGGTCCCATAGTTACGCCTCTGATTTAGAACTTGCATATTTCTTCAATACATTACTCAATTTCAAAATGTAATAAAAGTTAGTACGATATTTCATTATTTTAATTATTTGTCAGAATACCAAGGACTGATTGATTGAGTTTGGTTTTTAATTTACTTTAATTACATATTTCCATAACCAACTAGAACCAAGGTTAAAATATCAAAAATAATTCTTAATTTATTTCTTAATGACCTCAGCAGTAACGTAAACAAGATTAGTCTGACATGATGAAACTTGTCAGTTCATTTATAATTAATATTCTTCTATAACTGTTATTTATTAGTTTGTCACATATCAAATTTTCTTTTAATTGAGATAGGTTAATCAACTTCTTAGCGATTTGAAAAAAATTGGCTGCCAAGTACCTCGGAACTTTTTCTTATCATATGGGATTCGCTACGCTCATCCTCAGATGGTTAATACTTTCATTTTATTCCCAGCGGTCACCCATCCAGGCACTGGTCTCGCTATTTGCTGCCTAACTTTTATGACACAACAAAACAGTGGGTATACCTGTACGTATACCCATTTACGGGGCTTTACGTAAATTTATGGACCTTTTTATAAAAATGGAGGGTTTATAAAAAATATTATTATTTAATAAATATATAATTTTTATTTCTATAATATATATATATATATATATATATATATATATATATATATAATATATATATATATATATATATATATATATATAATATATATATTTTCATGCGTAGACAGGGGTCCCTGACAAAAGAATTTTAGAACCGCTGATCTTGGCAATTAACGCAGTTGGAATATGTTTGGTGTTGTTATTTTTCTACTTGCATTGGCTAACAACTGTTTTTTAGACGCACAACTATGCTGTGCAATGAGGCCCTACATTCTTAATAAGTTATTAAAAATCTCCAAGTGTACAATGAGTCCTTAAATCCTTAGGAACTTTAAATTTGTAAAAAACCCCAAGAAACGCCATTGCTTGACGATTGAAGATTTATTTTTTACTCCTCAAACCATTAATTACTGTACCTCGTAAAGGTTTAACTATCTAATTAGATGTAGTGAGAGGAGTTGATGATCAAAATAGTAGTTCAGGTGATGACAGAAATTGAATGACATAGTTGTATATGTTTAACTATTTACATTAGTCTACGCAATTGTTTTATTAGCGTTATCTGATAAAGAAGTGATTTTGTTCAATGTATAAATCTATTCAATAAATCAGCCTATCCCCCTTTTCCTGTCATCATACAAACCTCATTTATCACATTATATCATTTTATGAATCCTTTCTAAATTGACGTTTCGATAGTGTAAAACAAATTAAAAAAAATTTAAACGAACGTAGGGCCCAAGGTGATAGAGTTTATAAATTTATTCAATTGAAGGATTTTTATAAATGAAAACATGTCGAGTTTTTGACATGTTTGGTTATAATGCGGAGTTGACGTGGAATAAATAGTCAATTTTCAATGTTGCCCAACATTGAATTTTCAATGTATAAAATAACCTCCGAATGCGTTTGGTTTGATTACATCGAATTGAATCACCTTATACGTTTCTAACATCTTGGACCGCCTATACTGATTCCTGCTATGACGTCATACGTCATTCATACAAAAAATCAGTTTGTAACCTCCAAATGCGTTTGGTTTGTTTACATCGCATTGAATAACCTTATAAATCTCTAACATCTTGTGTAGGGCCAGGGCAGAGACTATAGATACTTAAACAGTAAGACTGTTGACTCAATGGTGGGAAAATTTGGATTCCGGGCGACACTAGCGCGACGGGGGACCTACTTTTCAATTGAGTGGGCGTGTCTTGATATCCCGCTTTTTGCCCACAGTCAGTTTGAAATTTAATTTGTATACTTTGTATAGTTATACTTCTAACTAACCCTATCACTTTAATCTTACACAGATCGCTTCTGATTATTTTTAAGTTTTTCATTTAAGTAATTTATTAATATAATTGATTAAATCAGGTAATAATGAAATAGTGGCTAAAGTTTACACGTGGTAGAAGATAAATTTTGGCATTTAATGCAGCCTGTATTTTAATTACATCGGCAAGATGCGCACATGTGATTAAATGAAATTACCTGATAAAATCGAATAAATCAATAAATTAATTAAATGAAATTTACTTATCTGCCATCAGTAAGGTTCTTTGGAAGTTTTAAAAAGGTTTCTATTTACTTTTAGTTTCTGAATTTTTGAAATACAGAACATGCAACGGAGAACCGTTTTTGTGAAAAATACATACAGAAAACAATAATTTTATAATAATAATAAATGTAGCTGTCATAACCAAGAATTGCCATGGTATTCATAAATTTAAGTATAAAAATATAATCTGTCATTTTTGGAAAGGTATTGGGGTTAGTTCATGAGTTGTCCGCACCGGTCCGCCGCAGCGCTATTTTTAGTAGTTTGCTATAATCGAATCCAAACTTTTCCTCATTTAAGTTAACCCCCCCTGGGCCAGGGTAAACCATAAAAATACCTGTGTACAAGTTATACAATGATTTACCAAATCGATGTCAGTGATAATCAATTTCAATTGTGACATTGTTTTTCTATTCGGTTAAGGGGAAAATACCTCCCGTCTACACAAAAGCATTTGCTGCTGAATTTTATAGTGTCGTTATATTTTATATTTTTTTAAGGGGTAGGGGGGGTTGAAGAAATTCATATAACTTCAAGGGGGCCCTCGAATGTGAATGTTTAAGAAGAACAAATCTAGTCTAGTTACATACTTAAGATAACTTTGATAAAATATCATTCAACCAATCCAAACCAAGTATTAGTCATTCGACTGTTGCTTTAGGCTTCTAAAATTATCATTAAGACTTTGTACATTACAATAACTCGACAGAACAGTTTTAGTTTCAAGGATTAGTTCTTCGAAGGTAAATAAAACAGTGTTTTGATAGTTTTTTCTTTAAATTTGTTTCAAAACGAATAATATAGGGGAAACTGTTTATATGGGTGCGTTGAAACATTTCCCACATCTCATCTAATATCTATTTATAAGTTTTCTATATCTAGTTCACTCTAAAATGCATGACATTCTTTCTCTCTTATCTTCTCTAGTTTTCTTTATGTTTTCCCGTTTAGAGTGGAATACAGATTGTTAAGTATTTTAGTTTAAAAATTTTAAGTTACGAAAGGTAAAGACGTCAAAGCAACCATGAACAATTACCATTGGTGATCGTTACTTCTTATACTTATTGCTCCTTTTTTTGCCATTAATAACCAATTTTGGCTGTTAATATCATTTATTGATCACAATAAATGATCAATAACCTAACCTTCTTACACAAAGTGATTAATAAGCGTAAGCATGTATTTTCGGGTTATTACTGGTTATTGGTGATTGTTATTTTTAGTTGAAGATGGTTACTTTTGGTTGGTTGTGGTTAATTTTAGATGAAGCTGGTTACTTTTGCTTGGCGGTGGTTAAGGAGGTTATTTTAGTTGGTGGATGTTTTATTTTTAGTTGAAGGGTGTTAGTAGTAGTAATATGAGGGTAGTAACTACCAGGCAAGTAGGCCACGTTGTTGGGCCCTTTTTGCTCCAGCTCCCTAAGATAGTGTTCTACTCCTTTTAACTTCATGTGTAGGTATATTTCATCTAATCTAGACAGAAGAGCCGTGAATTTCTATGGTTCCTCTCATGCTTTTTTCAAACAATCACATTTTTTTACTGACTCATATAGTCTAATGAAAACAAGGAACAACACGTGCTCTCGCTGTTAAACCAAACCTCCATACACTTTAAACTACAAGGCAGACACACTATAGCATTATAATGAATCTACTATGAGTGTCCTAAATTTTGCCTATACCCAAGGGCATAGGCAATTCATTTAGGGTAAAGGATCTTTAACGAATACCTGACAACGCACGGGCTCGAGACCACCGGCTTTACGTCCCTTCTGAAGGACGTGGTACGCAGAATTTTTATCCCTATCATAAAAATCCCAGAAGCCCTTGCTCGGGTTTAACCCGTGCCTAAATAAGCTCGGAAAGTTAAAGTCCATTCATTCTTTGTATTGGCCACGTACCTTAACCACTACACCACGGGTAACTCTGTTGAAGGTGGTTACTTTTGGTTGATGGGGGTAATTTTTGGTTACTATAGATAAGATAATGAAAGTTATTGACATAAAAAATCAAGAATCAGGAGAGAGACGAAATTGGCTTATTTGAGCTTCTTGCAACTAATGAAATATTATTAATAGAATAAGTGATTGCTATGTAAGACCACTCAAAGATTAAATTACTTAAAAGTTAGATTGCTTAATAAGTGAGCAATAAATTTTTGAGCTGCTACAGAATAATGTATTGTCGAATAATTGAAAATTATTAAAAGAAAAAAAGAGTGAAAAAAGTTAACATAGTTTGCTGATAATAAGATCCAATTAAAATAATTACAGAATATATTAAAAAATAAGTATTTTTTGTTGGCACAATAATAAAAGTGGTGTATTGTCCGAAATTTGTGAAATGATACTATTGTTTTAACTTTAAATAATAAATTAGAAGATTCTTACATCGCATAACTGTATCTCTGTATCTCAGTAGGAAGAGTTAGTCGCCTTGAATAATTTGACCTCTGTTAATATATTGGCTGTTTGTGCAGTGCACTACACTGCCGAAACATATGGCTTTTATCTTGGCTGTATGCGAAAGGGAGAATACTCTAATAAAGCGTGAATTTCTGTTTTGTATCATAAAAGATTTTTTCTATTGAAATGGAGAATACTAATCGCTTGTTTCCTGTCTTTCTAATGACAAGTCTAGGGTCGGCGGGGAAAAGCATATAAGTCATTATTATGATTATAATAATTATTATTTTATCAAATTGATAAAAATTAGGATTTAGTCATAATGTATTTTCACTCATTTATCTTATTTAACAATAGTTTTGACTTAAGTGTTTTTTACGTTTGGTTAAGTACAGGTCTGAGAAATACTATAAAATCGTATAGAAAAAAATTTGACTTATATGCTTTTTCCTGCTGTCCTTAGAAATACTCGAATAGTTTTATTGGTACTTGTTACTAAATGCGTTCTTAGTAGGTAGCAGAGGTGGTAGATAGAACGGTATTTTTATTTATGTATACAGTGCATAAAAACGCTCGAAGGTACTATCTCATACGAACAAGCAAAAAAACACCGCTGTACTATAAATACATTTACTCAAAGAGACATACTAAAAAATAAATAAAATAATCGTATACGGGGTACCTCGGAACTTTTCCTCATCACATCGGATTCGCTACGCTCATTCTCCTGCTTCGGACTCGCTTCGCTTGTCCTCAAAATATAAAATTCGCCAAATTTACACTGCTAAATGTCATTCGGACTCAGCTTCGCTCGTGTAGATAGTAAATGCATTCCGTTGGTCATTCTCAGCGGTCACCCATATAGCACTGACTACGCTCAATGCTACTTAAGTTTTATATCCAACAAAATTAAGGAATACTAATTACATTTACTAGTATGTAAACGAAACTTTGTGTAACTTATTAGTAAAGGTATAAATTTGTACAAAATTTCAACTCAATTGAATTAATTTCTGTTTTTTATAATTTTTTAAAAAACGTCATAAGTCATTCCATAAAAATTGAACTAATGCTGATAATGAGATGAAACCTGGCACATTTATTAGTCTTATACATGGCTACATGCATGCCACATATCAATCAGATCGCATAATTTTTCCGCGTTTTATAATTTTTTGAAATTTTTGCTGAGTCATTATTGCGGGTTAATGACGTCAAAAAAAATCGGATTAGCACAACTAAAGCAGTAGACTGATTTTTGTACAATTTCAACTCTTTTGCATAAAATACACTATGGAAGCTATACGATGATAAACAGGCACACACATAGAGGACACACAAATTTGCAGAATCCACTCAGGAGGTCTTAAAAAGCCTGAAACGATAATTCTGGTGACATTCCCGGTTTCGGTTTTGTTAGTTTAGTAGTATAGTAAGTATATTAGTAGTATATTAGTAATATAGGGTTTTTGCAAACCCTGATACTTTTCCTATATAACCTGGTACGCTATAAATGAGAAAAAGTAAAATAATAATGCATTTTACATAATTAGATAAAACAAATAAATAAACAATTTTAGAATAATATATTATATATATATATTATATATAATATATATAATATATATATATATATATATATATAATATAATATATATATATATATATATATATATATATATAATAATATATA